>CM024569.1:38055515-38606311 GCA_014182515.1 Eucalyptus microcorys
AAATAAGGAAATTTGCGCTTGAAATGGTTGCTTACTGGAAAAATTAGGAACGAGACCAGCATAACCATTTGAGCAATAGGTAAAGTAACACAAAATGTACGGGTAAACCTTTTTATTAGAATGCTAAATAGAGAATACCTAACACGCTTTATTACTATGTTCTGTCTTTCTCGCAAGTTGCTGATATTTTCACCAAATTATTGACTCAAGATAGGTATTGGTCTACAAACCAACAAGGTCTTTGGTTCTTCCTTGAACAATTTAAGGTTTTAGGGACTTCATTGTACATTGAACCAAATATTCAATGATAATTTGTGTTGTTTTTCCTTTAAAATTTGAAAAATTTCAATTTATAACTAGTTTGCTTCACTATGTGTCAATGGCACACAAGCACTTCCGATGCATAAAATATGTTCTTGAAACTATAACCAAAATTGAGACTTAGACACGATATTTATATAAATAAGAAACCAAAAAAGAAATAAAAACATTTTAACATGAAGATTTGAAATTGGTTAAATTATGCAATTTGTAGTGCGTAGTAGCACTTTGCTGTCCATTACAGCTCGTGGCCCACACGCCACCATTATTCCAATACCAACCGTGGCTGTCATGAGCATCATCCAGGTGGTAGAAAGGACTTCATTCAATGCAAGGAAAAGAGAAAAAAGGGAAGGTAATAATCCCCAATTGAATTTTTGCCCAATACAGTGGATGCAAGACTTCATTCGATGCAAGGAAAAGAGAAAAGGGAAGGTAATAATCCCCAATTGAATTTTTTGCCCAATACACTGGATGCAAGACTTCATTCGATGCAAAGGAAAGAGAAAAAGGCAAGTTAATCCCCAATTGAATTTTTTTGCCCAATACAATGAATGTTACATCTTTCCATACTTGGTTTTGCATATCTCTCCATGCCTTTCAGCATAAAAAAAATATCACCATTCACCCCCCATGTCCTAACTCACACAGAAAATTTTGAACTCCCGATAAACAAACCAAAAAAAAAAAAAAAAAAAACCCAAAGGAGGATGAAGGACTTCCAAGTTGCAGCAACCTTGTGCTCGTTCTGTTCCTAGCGACGGGTATTCCTCTTCCTGATACGTATGCTTTTAGATATATGCACTGCAATTATTAGGATGTTATCTTATTGTCTATATATTATGTAAAAATCTCAATATTTTTTTCTCTGGTGGGGGGCGTGAAGGCGAGGTGATAGTGGCGAAGTATACGGGGCGGGTCTGCGCGAAGGATTATGATTTCCCCAACTGCCAGGATCACGCGTGCAACACCTTCTGCATTAACAAGATTGGAGCCATAGAGGGAGTTGGGGGGTTCTGTAGTAAGGATGGATCCAAGTGCCTTTGCCTCCAACCTTTGCTAATAAGTAAATGCTCCCTCTTTGTTTCAACACCTAAGTCAAAAAGGTCATTGACCTTTCTATAACCTGTCTTCAGTGATCTCTCTCTCTCTCTCTTTCTCTCTCTCAACTTTAACGTGAAAGTCCCCATTTGCTTGACCAAGAAGGGTATGTCCCAAGATATCACTAGTCTCGATCTCAATTATTTTTATCGTGATTGGAGCTTACATCACGAGCATCCGATACTCACGATAATAATGAAGTAAATTGATGGCACATTGATTGTTGCTTGACATGAACAAATTGGAAATTTTAAGCAATCGCAGACCTTTTTAAACAGACAATCGATGATTGAAGGGAACTTGACTTGATCTTGATTCTTGAATTTGAGGTATTATAAAATGATTTGAACACTCAATTCTCGGATTCAAGAAGTTGATGGCTAGAGATCTTGCGCGAGAAGGTTGGTTTTGACTACGTTGAATATACACCGCCCAAGAGGTGTAGGAAATTGAAGAACATAATTAAAGCAAAAGCATATTACATTTACATGATAGGAAATTGATATGCGATTAGGGTAATCCTTGCCTATTTATAGGCTATCATCTATGCAACTTTATATCAAACATAACACCATACAACATTAGATAAAAATAAAATGGGAAAATTGTCTGAAAAATCTTAAACTTATTGTACATCAGCTAATTAAGTCATAAACTTTTCATTTTGTCCAAAATTCTTAAGCAACATCTTTTTCTCTCTCTGTCTTTTCTCTCTCCGTCGTCTTCTTCAACCTTTAGCCATGGGGGAGGGTTTGAGCTAACCTCACTCTTCCCTCCCTCGCTTATTGATTTGGTTTGTGTTTTATTGTTTTTTCTTCACTCTCGATCTACGTCTGAGAGGTTTCTTTTCCCAGTCTAATTCTAGATCTGAGAGTTTAAACTCTCAATCTAGTTCTAAATCTAGGAGCTACTCTCTCTCTCTCTCTATTTAGATTTGAGAGTTTAATAAATATGTTTTTAGGGATTTGATACCCGGTGCAATGTCGGTGTACGGGTTCCTCTGCCTCTAGTCTTAATGGTGATCGCATGAACTTTAACATTTGGGTGATCAATGAAGATTTACACTTTCAAATATTAGATCTCTGTTTGTTCAACCTGTTTTAGTTGTCCTCACACGATGATAGTGTAAAGAAAGCCAAACCTAGGTGTGTATTGACAATTGGCAACGCCGTGATTACTAGAGAAAGAATCTTTAACGTGTGTTTATCATTGACGATGATATGAAATCCAATGATCAATCGTCGATTATTTTACTTGATAGATCCGCTCTCATGAGACGAGTATGTGCTTAAATCTAATGGTGCTCCATTGATCCTCTTTATTTTTTAGATCTAGCTTTGTTTTGTAGTATTTTGGGTTTTGCTATGCTCCAATTTATGTTGCTATATATATTTATGTACTTTTCATGTATTATTTTAATCAATAAATACAATTTCCTTTTAATAATTTTTTTCTTGAAATCATGATTTTCCAATATAATCATTCTAGCTAATTTTGATTGGAAATAACTAATATGGTATGTAGGCCTTGGCCCAATTGCTGGCAAGGGTCGCAGGCCATCACCAAGGCCCTTTTGGAAAGATAAACAATGGAAAAAAAATAAAGAAAATATAAGAAAAAAATCCATTTGAGTGCCATAGTGCCACATAGGATAGCCAAAGCTGACTAGACCGCTACGAAAAAATTGGCCGGAAGAATTACATCGGAAAATTGTTAAAATGTCTAAGATTAAATTGACCAAATTGAAAAGTTTAGGATTGAATATATAATAGGTTTAAGAATTTTTGGACAATTTTCTCAAATAAAATGTTAAAAGTTTGAAAGAAGACAATTGCCATTAACTTTTCACTAAGAGGTAGGACTTTTGAGAAAATTCAAATGATGGTGGAAATGCTTAAGCTTTTTTTTTTGAGGGTGAGAGAAAAATAAAACATAAAAAAATGGGTTCTTTCTTTTTAAGGTTAATACCAAGAAAAATCCAAAATTGATACATCCGTGACAATTTTACCCTAAACTAATTTTTTGATCACGAAAAATCTCAAACCGGTATAATTGTGATAAATTTACTCCAAATAAATATTTTGATCACAAAAAATTTTAAACTGATGCACTTGTGATAATTTACCCTCTGTTAGTTTTTATAAAATGAGATGAAGAATATTGAAAGGACAGTTGGCAACCAAGAAGCTTCAGAGAGAAGTTTCTCCACAATTCTCAAGTCCAAACAGGAGACGGAGAAGAAATTGGCCAGTACTATGAAGGAGATGGAGGTGCCGAAGGAAAAGCTGGCTGATCTAATGCTTACTCAGGAAGAAGCAAACAGTTTATCCAATATTGTCCAGTTCAACAATGTTAGGCTCGAACATGACGTAACATTTCCCAAGGCTGTTTCGGGTGATAATGGTGCACATAAATTTCAAGTTCATTGGGATGCATTCATGGGTGAAAAATCACTTATGATGTCATCTTAATTTTTTATCTTAGCAGTTGCACTCAACTCGAGGAATCCTTGCAGGGGAGAGAGCTAGGACTTTCCATCTTCAAGTATCGGTCTGTTTCATTTCGCAATTCGTATTAATAAGATCAGTCCTTTTTCATTTCTAGAAATTTCAATACGTGGAGAAGGACTGCTTTCAAAGGCTTCGGATTTGTATGTCTTTAATAAAGAAAAGAAAATCGCCTGGTAGAAAAGACGATATAGCAGCAGTTGAATCCATGGCGCAAAATAATTCCTCTTCACCATTATGTGGCTTAGCTTCAATTCATGTTGGGATACAATAACTGCTGATACCAGCCCCCATAATGGCGGTTCTTCTTTAGTCGATGGCGCACTCATGCCCCGTCTTTGTTCTTATCACTTTCCACTTGCAACACAGGTTGAAGTCTTTCGATCTCAAGCGGAGGTTGCAATCTATGGAAAATAGAGCGGCCACCCTGAGGAAACCTTTTCATGTTTAGCTGCGGAGGATCCTTCAGAATAATGTACAAAATTTTCTCAACGGTATCGGACCGAGCTGACCCTTACTAATCTATGCTCACTTTAGTTGTATTTGGTGATAAATACCGTGAAATCAGTCTTTGGTTCTTAAAGCAGATCGTGGATTTACTTCTTATTGAAGAGTAATTGATGACTGAATGCACTGATGCACGTTGAGCGGGCGATTTGGCTAGATAATTTGGCAAATATCGGAGGCCATTAATCGTGGCAAAATCCGTGAAGAGATCTCTTTTTTTTTTTCCTGGGCCAATCATGAATAAGAGACTAAACTAGCAAGCCCTGTAAAACACCAAATCTCTTAAAAAGCTCATCCAATCCGTCTCAGACAAAGCCCCTAAAGAAGTACTAGGATGTTTTTTAGGGTCAAAGTATGTATTCAAAAAGTTCTGTTCATTTTTTTTTAAAATTGTTTGTTATCAAGAATCAGAAAAAATACCAACAAAACCGTTTGAATCAACAAAATTTTACGAGGAAAACGATATAAATGATCTATGAATTTTCAATTTGTTTAATGTAGTTTGTGAATTTTTTATACATGTTAATCTAGTCCATGGATTATATGAAAATATTTAATATTGTCCCTAAACTTGATTTAATAGAAGGATAACATTAAACATTTTCGCATAATTTGGGAACTAACTTGAATATGTACAAAAAAGTTTGGGAACTACATTAAACAAATTGAATGTTTATGGATGACCTTGCACATTGGGCTAAAGTTTATGAATCATATTAGTATTGAACCAAAGTTCAGGGACTATTTATATCATTATCCCTAAATAATTTTATGTTATACCCCAAATAAGAAGATGCGCATATTGCATTTGGGAAAGGCAATTGAATTTCATGCCCAATACACAAAAGAAAACCTATCAAATATTGCATCTTTCTGTACTTAGTTGCATATCTATCTATTCCTTTAGTATATAAAATAGCAACATTCACCCAATTTCTATCTCACACACAAAAAATTTTGAACTCCCAATAAACCCAAAAACAAAAGAAGAATGAAGAACTCTCAAGTTGTAGCAATCCATGTGCTCATTCTGTTTCTAGTGACAATCAAATTACAAATTGGGCCAAAGTATGTATCCATAAAGTTCTGATTTTTTTTCCCTTGAAATGGTTTATTACCAAGAATAAGAAAAAATACCAACATAACCATTTGAACCAATGTAAATGAATGGGAAAATGACACAAATGATTCACGAATTTTTAATTTGTTCAATGTGTTCCATGGATTTTTTATACATATTTAATTTAGTCCATGTGATATATGGAAATGTTCAATATTATCCATCAACTTGAAATAATAGGAGGATATTATTGGACATTTTCATATAATTTGGGGACTAACTTCAATATGTACTAAAAAAATATAAACTACATTAAATAAATTAAAAGTTTATGGACGACATTGCACAATGGACTAAAATTTAGGACCATATTGAACAAATTAAAAGTTTAGGGACCACATTACACATTGGGTCAAAGTTCAGGAACTATTTATATTATTATCCCTAAATAATAATGTTATACCCCAAACAAGAAGATGCGCATATCACAAATTGGGGAAGGCAATTGAATTTGCTGCCCAATACACAAAAGAAAGGTATTGAAGATTGCATTTTTCCATACTTGGTCGTATGTCTCTCCATTCCTTCAATAAATAAATAACACCATTCACCCCCAACTCCTATCTCGTACGCAAGAAATTTTGATCTCCCAATAAGAAAAATAGAAGAGGGATGGAGAACTTCCAAGTTGCAGCAATCCTTGTGCTCGTTCTGTTCCTAGCGACGAGTAAGCTTCCTCTTCCATATACGTATGCTTTTTAATTTTTGTTTTAAATCTTTATGTAGGTGTATTATATATAAATTTAACTTTTATGTATATTCATTGAAGGCGAGGTGATGGTGGGGATTGCAGGGAGTTTGTGTTGGAAGAGTATTGATTTTCCCAACTGCCAGCTTCAAGCGTGTACTGCCTTATGCATTAATAAGACCAGAACTAAAGAGAGGGTTGGGGGGGTTTGTGCTGGTGGATCCACATGCTTTTGCTTTTTCCCTTGCTAAGTAAAATGCTCCCTCCCTTCCTCCTTTCTTTCTTTCAACAGCATTAGCTTTTCTGTAACCCGCCTTCAATAAAGTGATCATCTTGGGACTTTCTCTTGTTAGGAAATCGCATGTTGATTCCAGAAAAATAACGCTCGCAAACAATTCACCAGACAGAATATAGTAATAAAAGAGCAGAATCAGATGAACACGCCAGAAAATTTGTTATCGAAGTTCACCCAAACCCGGGCTACGTCTCCGCGCAGAGAGGCACTCTGCGAATCCACTAAACTTCGAAAAAAGTTGGAATACAACGACGATTTCTCTCAAGATCGGGGCACAAAGAAATTGAGAACCTCATCAAGAAAAACTCACTTTTTTTCTTCTCTCTTTTCTTGCCTCTCTATTTCCTTTTTAGCGTCTTAACGGCTAGGGTCTTTCCATCGCTAATATAAAGATATCACTTTTAACCTAAAAGGAAATCTGATGGAAAAGACAAAAAAGCCCCTAAAAACAAATATTTGACTTCATCTATAACAATTTCCCACTTGAAGACAAATATACCCAAGCACCAAGCAACTTTGCATCCATCTTCTTCAAGAAATAGTAGTTGAAAAAAAAAAAACTTGTGCTTCTACGATACTCCTCATCAATCAACATGGAGTAATACCAATGGTAGTAGTATAGAAAATATGCTTCTCTCTGTCTACTACCTTGGTCATCATGTCACTGGATTCTTCGAGCCATCAATCTTCGTAGCTTTAACTCATTATCTTTCAATGCTGACTTGATAAAGTGATAACGCTTCTTGATATGTCTAGTTCTTGAGTGATAAGCTGCATTCTTTGCTAAGTGCATTGCACTTTGACTATCACTCCAAAGTGTACCGACCGGCTGTTTTTGATGTAAGCTCCTCCATGTAATCTTGTAACCACATGATTTCCTTGGAGGCTTCGTGATCGCCACGTATTCTCCGCCTCTATCGTCGATAAAGCCACTACTTTTTGTAGTTAAGACACCCAACTCACTCACTGCTGTACCTGCAACTATAAAGACATATCCCGTGGTACTCTTACCACTTTCTCGATTACCCGAATGATCTGCATCTACATAACCCCGCAACTCTAGAGATGTACCACTATAACAAAGTGAGTAATTGGAAGTACCGCTAGATATCTCAATATCCATTTCACCGCATTCCAATGCTCTCGCCCGGGTTTTGCATATATCGACTCACAACTCCCACCGCTTGTGCAATGTCCGGTCTCGTGCTCACCATGGCATACATCAAACTCCCCATTGCTGATGCATATGGAACTACCGCCATCTCATCTTTCAAAGCCTGAGCGCTTGGACACATATCCTTGGAAAGTTTGAAGTGACTCGCTAAAGGAGTCGCAACCGGTTTTGCTTTGTCCATGTTAAATCTCTTTAACACCTTGTTCACATAGTCTTCTTGCGACAACCATAATTTCTTATTTTTCCTATCCCTGATGATTTTCATGCCTAAAATATTCCTGGCCTCTCCCAAGTTTTTCATAGCAAATTGTGATGATAACATCTTTTTCACATCTACGATTCTCTTCATATTGGAACTAGCCACCAGCATGCCATCCACATATAAAGAGAGATACACAATGTCACCATCATCATATTTGCGAAAATAAACACAGTGATAAGACTCACAGTGTGCAAATCCTTTCTCTTACATGAAACCATCAAATTTTAGGTACTATTGCCGCGGAGCTTGTTTCAAGCTATACAAGCTTTTCTTCAAGCGACATACCATGTGCTCCTTACCTTTGACTTCAAAACCCTTAGGTTGTGCCATATATAATTCTTCATCTAAGTCACCATGTAAAAATGCCTTTTTTACGTCTAATTGTTCAAGATAAAGATCCTCCACTACAACTATACTCAGCAGAACTCTAATTGATGTCATTTTCACTACAGGTGAAAATATCTCGGAGTAGTCGATCCATTCTTTTTGATAAAAGCCCTTGACTACAAGTCTCGCCTTGTATCTAATACTACCATCTGCTTCATTCTTAATCTTGTACACCCATTTGTTTAATAAAGCTTTTTACTGTGGGTAACTTGGTCAACTCCCAAGTTTTGTTCTGAAGTAACGAGCTCATCTCATCTTTCATAGCACACTCCCACTGCAAGTGAGACGTGTTTGCCTTTGCCTCATCGTAAGTCTCCGGTTCTCCCGAATCTGTATATAAGACATGGCTCAGAACAGTATTAGCTGATGGATCAAAAATTACCTTTGGCTTTCTCACACGTATAGACCTCCTCAAGACAGGTACTTTAGGGTTGTTAGTCTGCTCCGAATCATTGCGTTCCTCTTGAACTATCTCTTCATTGATAATAGGCTCATCTTGAACCTTTCTTTCAAGTGCACTTTGATCTACTTGAAACATCTTCATAGGCATTGTGTCTAATTCAACATACTCTGATTCTACTACCTTCTCATGCTCTATCTGACGATCTTTGTACATCTTTTCTTCATGGAATACCACATTGCGACTGCGGATGACTTTGTTATTCTCATAATCCCAAAGCCTATAGCCATACTCGTCACCACCGTATCCAATAAAGACGCACTTTTGGGACTTAGCATCAAGCTTTTTCCTATCCTTCCTGTCAATCAAAGCATATGCAATACAACCAAATACCTTTAGATGTGAATAATTAATCTTTTTACCTGACCATCGTTCTTGTGGTATTTTTCCATCCAACGCACTAGATGGACTTCTGTTGATAAGATAAACAGCCGCATCAACTGTGGCGGCCCATAAGTGTAGTGGGAGACCTGTGTGTAGCCTCATGCATCTCGCACGTTCTAGAATAGTCCTGTTCATCCTTTCAGCTACACCGTTCTCTTGAGGAGTTCTAGGAACAGTCTTTAACCTGTGTATGCCCTCTCGACTCAAATATTCTGCAAATTCTTTACTCGTGTATTCACCACCATTATCAGATTTCAGAACTTTAATTTGATAACCTGTCTCTTTTTCTACCATGGTCTTCCACATTCTAAACATCCCAAATACTTCTGAATTTTCTCTAAGAGCATAGACCCAAGTCTTCCTTATTGCATCATCAATGAATGTGACAAAATATCTCTTACCACCATAAGAGAGTTCCTAAGCAGGTCCCCATACATCAGTATGAACCAACTCTAGCTTCTGGCCTTTATTTTGTCACCTATTCAATTGAAAACTAACAGCTTTTTGTTTTCCATAAATGCAACTCTCACAAAAATCTAACTCAACTTTTTGTAAACTCGGAAGTAATTTCCTTGAGTGTAATTGCTTTACACCTTTTTCACCAAGATGTCCCAAACGATAATGCCAAAGAGATTAGACAAATTACCTGTAGCCATTGTAGTTGCAACCATATTACTGATATTGTCTCCTTGGAGAAGGTAAAGTGTACCTGTACGCTTTCCCTTTGCTACTACTCTTACCCCTGAGGTTATCTTCCACTCTCCGCATCTAAAGGTTATTACCAAACCTTCTTGGTCAAGTTTACTGGTTGAAATCAGATTTTTCTTTAATTCCGGAATATGCCTAATTTCACGCAAAACTAGATGTCCTCCACCTGAGATGTTCACAGTCACGGTTCCTTTTCCCAACAATGGGACACATGTGGCTGTTTCCCACAACCACTTGTCCGAAATCTCCATCGACATAATCATCAAATATGTCTCTTTGCGAGGTGCAATGAAAAGAAGCACCGGAATCAATAAACCATTTATCTGTTGTCAAGTCAAACCCTGCAAACAAACACAAGTTATCTAGCAAAGATTCATCGCTAACCACATTAGCTCCTTGATTCTCATCTTGCTGCTTCTTTTTATAGGCTTCACACTGAAACCTCTGGTGTCCGGTTTTGTGACAAAACCAACACTCATCTTTTGCAACCTGTCTCTTACCCCTTGATTGTGATCGCCACGCCCGCTGAAATTTCCTCTACTTTTACTTCTTCCACGGTTCTCCACTGCGAGTGCCGTTGAAGATGTAGATGCAGAAAAATTATCTCCACCCGAGACTTTCCTTCGCATCTCTTCATCCATGATACTACTCACAGCATCATCAAGAGTTAAATCATCCTTCATGGTGCTCGAAATTCCCCTGCACCTTTGCGGTATTGTAGCTTTTCGGAAGAGAACATAAAAATAATAAAGCTTGAAGCTTCATGTCTAAATTTATGCTTGCGGATTCCAATTGACCCGTGACCTGCGTGAAACTATTAATATGCTCTGCCATAGAACCTCTATCAGATAACTTCATATTAACCAGTTTCTTCAGCAAAAATACCTGATTTGATGTGGACGGCTTCTCAAAAATATTCATTAGAATATCCATGGCTTCTTTTGCAGTTTTTGCTTTCGCGATGTGGTACCCTGTCTTTTTCGTCAACCCTAGACGAATCGCACCTAATGCTTTTCGATCAAGAATTTTCCATCCGGTTTCTTTCGCCTGTCGGATCCACTTCCGCCATCTCGGGTTTCCAACCCTCAAGTGATGCATAGATATCTTTTTGATAAAGATAATCCTCTATTTGTAGTTTCCACCATCCGAAATCCTCGCCATTGAACTTATCGATTCTGATTTTATCTTTTGCCATCCTGTTTGCTTTCAATCGAACGTCACCGAAAACCCCCGATGTTCTCGATTAGCCAACCCAGGCTTTGATACCGTTGTTAGGAAATCGCACGTCGATTCTAGAAAAATAACGCTTGCAAACAATTCACCGATAGAATATAGTAATAAAAGAGCATAATCAAATGAACATGCCAGAAAATTTGTTATCGAAGTTCACCCAAACCTGGGCTACGTCTCCGCGCAGAGGCACTCTGCGAATCCACTAGACTTTGAAAAAGTTGGAATACAACGACGATTTCTCTCAAGATCGGGGCACAAAGAGATTGAGAACCCTCATCAAGAAAAACTCACTTTTTTTCTTCTCTTTTTGCCTCTCTATTTCCTTTTTTAGCGTCTTAACGGCTAGGGTCTTACCATCGCTAATATAAAGATATCACTTTTAACCTAAAAGGAAATCTAATGGAAAAGACAAAAAAGCCCCTAAAAACAAATATTTGACTTCATCTATAACATCTCTCGCTCTCTCTCGCTCTCTCCAAAATATCACCAATCTCGATCTGAAGAGAGGGCATCAGATCTTGTCCATTCCACCGCTGAGCAAGACTTTTCTTGGACCTCCTAAGTTGCTGTAAGAAGAGGAGGAATCTGTTTGAGTGTATAAGCTGAGCTGTGTGAGGAGAATCCCGTCAGCGTTATCCTTACTCTCAAGAAAGTCGAATCAACTGGAAGACATGCCAACCCTTCTGAATAGGATGCTTCTTACTCACTTTAGTGTTGTTTCATTTGTTCTTCCCCTATGTGGGAAATATCCGTTATCTCTTTTCGTTCTTTGATTTGCGATGTCAGTAACACCTTGAATCTTGAGCAATTGGTCCATGATGGTGTCCGTTGTAATATGGCCTTATAATTTGAATTTCAATAAACCATATGCTAGTTTTATGTCTGCAGGAGTTTTATCCCGAGATAGCATGTAATTTTATCGCGATTGAAGCTTCATCCCTCCCTGAGATGAGCCATATGGGCATAAGACGTAGATTGACAATGGAGCGGCCAATACTCATGATATTAATGAAGTAAATTGATAAATTGATTGTGCTGATATTACAAGAGTTGGAAAATGCCTGAAATGCCATCTTAATGGTCTCTTGACATGAACAAATAAGAAATTTCCAGCAATCGCAATCCTTGTGCAGCGTTAAACGGCCAACTAACGATCAAAGGGAACCTGATTTGATCTTGGCTCTTGAAGTTAAGGTCTAAAACAATTCAAACACTCAATTCTCAGTTTCGAGAAATTGATTTTCGTGCGAGAAGTTTGGTTTTGGCTACATTGAATATACATCGCGAGAAAGGTGTAGGAAATTGAAGAACATAAAGTAAAGCAAAAGCAAATTGCATTTTCTTTTGGGTCCGTGAGCAAATCGCATTCAACATGATAGAACATTGAAATGCTGTTAGAGCTATCCTTATTACAGACTACACATTGCCTATTTATAGGCTATTGGATATACAACTTTTTATTAAAAAACTGCCACATAACATTCAATAAAAATAAAATGAGAAAATTATTCAAAAAGTCCTAAATCTATTTTACGATAACTAATTTAGTTCTAAACTCTTCAATTTGACTAAATCTATGTCTGGAATTTTCAATTGTTGACTAATTTGAAAAGTTTAGGACTGACTTAACTAGTATGTGATATATATAAGAGTTTTTGGACAATGATCTTAAATAACATGTTACAAGTTTAAAAGAAGATAAAATACTGTTAACTTCTCACTAAAAGATAGGACTTTTAAGAAAATTTTAATAATGGTAGAAATGCTTATATTTTATTTTTCTGAGGGTGAGATAGAAATAAAGTGAAAAAATGGGTTCTTTTTATTTATTAATGAAAATTCAAGTTTGAAAATCATGCTATTAATCTATTTTGCTTTTGGTTAACTTGAGAAAAAAATGGGACACCACAAAGAATTCAACAATGAGCCAAGGTAGGAAACTATAAGATTTCTAGGTCAGATGGCAAACAAACTCTGTATTTGGCAAGTTGGAAATGCTGCTAACAGATGCTCGTCTACTTAGTTGTAAATGACCTAATTAGCAGTAAACCTAAATTACATATGCTAATTCAGTACTAAATTTAACAATTTTGACAATGCAATTGTAAATTGTTTGATGATTTTCCAAGATAATCTTTCTAGCTAATTTTAGCCTTAAGATGGTGCGTATCATGTAGAAACAAGAGTATTTGATTCTCGATCTCAACATACCGTTTTGAAGATGACTTCCCCCATATAAAAATAAGGTTAACACCACCAAAAACCCCAAATTAGTGCAACCGTGTCACATTTACCCTAAGCTAATTTTGAATTTGTATACTTGTGCCACATTTACCCTTAAAAAAATTTCATATTTACCATAATTTGGGATAAATATGGCATGGACATATAAATTTAGGGTCACTGTGACATAAGTGTATTAATTTAGGAATTTTTGTGACACAAAAATTAGTTTAGAGTAAATGTGGCACGGTTTTGCCAGTTTAGGATTTTTGGTGGTATTAGATTATAAAAATATTACAGAGTATTATACTTCATAGGGTAACAATAAACAAAGTGGGAAATGAAAAGATCCTTATAATATAAGAATAGTCAATTCCTTAATCCTACAATCTTCAAGAATTTGGAAAAATCACCAAAGAAATCTTTAAACTTATTAAACCTATATCAATTCAATATTAAATTTTTACTTTGATCAATTTAGTTATAAATCTTTCAATAATTTGTCTATATAGTCCATCTAATAAGTTTTGGCTGGAAATTATTGATGTGGATGCCGACCGTCCTATATGGTATTGTTGGCCCTAATGTGAATAATTTTTGAATTTTTTGAAAATGTTTTCTCTTTTCTCTTTTCTCTTTTTATTTTATTTTAATTGCGGCCAATGAGAGCACAATGACCCTCATTGGCCACTAGGTGAGGCACTCGCCGGCCGTGGGCAAGGGAACCCTTGCCAAGATTTGGCGAGCGCCATCCTCATTGAATTGAGCGAGGGTGACCCTCAATGAGCCCTCGTCGGTCATCGCTTGAGATTGGCCAATGGTGAAAAGGAAAGAAAATAGAAAAAGGAAAAAAAATTATATAAAAAAATATTCATCTTTTTTTCTTTTTAAATTGTCTATGTTTGGGTCACTTATGCCACATAAGATGGTATGTGTTGACTGGACTGCCACGTTAGTGGATTCCAATCAAAATTGGTTGAGGGGACTACATGGACAAATTGTCAAAAGGTTTAGGATTGAATTGGTACAATTGAAAATTTTAATATTGAATTAGCAAAAATGTAATAGGTTTATGAGTTTTTTTTGACAATTTTCCGCAAGTATATACTTATGATCTTTTATAGAATTCTTCTCCCTTGTGCTATCTTTGGTATTTGAAGATGATAACCTGAGTCCCCGCATCAACGGGAATGAGAGCTTTTCGGTTAACAATGATGAAAGTATTTGCGGAGACTAATTGTAAAGTTGGAGCACCTCCCTCTACTTCAAGCATATACCAGTTCTACGAAGCAAAAAATAGCCTCCCTTATCAGAAAAAAAATTGGAATACTGGATGGACAGTTGGCGGCTGCTTTAGCAAACCAAGAAGCCACTGAGAAAAGCTTCTTGTCCGTCTTCAAGTCCAAACAGGAGATGGAGAAGAAATTGGCCGACACTGTGAAGGAGATGGAGGTGCTGAAGGCAAAGCTGGCTGATCTGGAGTTTACACAGGAGGAAGAAGCAAACAGTTTATCCAATATTGTCCACTCTGACAACGTTAGGTTTGAACATGGTGTAGCCTTTCTCAAGGCCGTTTTGGATGACACTCAAAAGGTGCGCATAAATTGCAAGTCAATCGGGATGCATTCAGCTAGAGGAGTCCTTGCAGGAGAAAGAGCTAGGACTTCCCAGCTTCAGGTATGGCTGTCATTCATTCCTTATTTTGTATTGATAAGAGCAGTCTTTTTTCACTTTTAGAAATTTCAACACGTGGAAGAAGAGCTGCTTTTGTTTTTCGGTCAAAGAAGAACTGCTTTCGCTGGCTTTAGACTTGTATGTCTTTAAATAAAGGAAAGAAAAATTGCCTGGTAGAAAAAGCGTTATAGCAGCAGATTGAATCCATGGCGTATAATTCCTCTTCACCATTATGTGGCTTAGCTTCTACTCATGTTGGGATACAATAACTGGTTATACCAGCCCCCATAATGGTGGTTCTTCCTTAGTCGATGGCTCACTCGTGCCGTGCCTTTGTTCTTATCATTTTCCACTTGCGATGCACGTTGAAGTATTCCGTCTCAAGCACAGGTTGCAATCTACGGAAAATAGATTGAACGATTGGCGCCTTGTTTATTCATATATGTTTATGTTGACGGAGCGTGAAACCGTGAAGAAGAATGATTAGGCGATGGTCACACTCCATTATCTCGTGATTTCGATTTACACCTTTTTCTTCCCTTCTTTTCTCCCCAACTTCTCTTTATATTACTATTATACTTAAAAGAGCCTGGATTAGTGTCCATGAGTGTCTTGACCTTTATTAACATCCAATTTAAGCCGACCCCGGATTAGTGTTCTTGAGGACGGACAGGGGAACATAACGGGTTCATCACATGTTGTTTTTCTCACTGAGAATCGATATTTTTCGAATTCAGATATAAATGGTGGTGAGCATTTGGAAAACCCTCCGGAAGCCGGAGTCCTCCAATATTTTCATTGAATTCTTTAAATGGCAGTGTTCTTTTAGCTTTGGAGCAAATGGTGAGACATGGGAATGTCCCTTACACGTCATTCTATTCGTAAGACGAAGTCGCAGTGGCTGGTGAACCGAACTTTTAGTCAAACGAGGGTGTTGGATAACAGAGCATGTCCATGCTAATGATGCAGGGAAACAGGACTATCGCTACAAGCGAAGGTGCTTTGTGTATTACCACCACTCATTCATCAGGAAGCGGAAGAAGCAAGAAGTGCTCAGGAGACAGATGCGGCAAATGTATTTTTTATTGGTCTTTCGTTGATCCGATCGGGTTAAAATGCTATCTTTGGCTCCTGAACTTGGATAAATCTTTACTTTAATGACTCTCCGACTGTATACTTCAGATTATGGTCGAGATCAATGATCCAAAACCAGCACGCAGTAAGTACAGGAATCGAAAATACGAGCGGAAAAAGATCGTCCTCCCTGCAGTCCTCTGGTATTGCAGCTTCTGCATCTCCGTCCTTCAGGAACCTCTGAGATTCTCAGAGTTCTGGGAGATGAACATTGGCGAGCTTCGTCCTCTTGCTGATCTCGTGCTTCTTCTTCTTGACCTTGGGCTTCTGCAAAATCCCATGGATTTGAGCCGTAAGCCTTCTCTGCATCGTGATTGTCGATGGTTTCATCCCATTCTTCTCAAGATCCTTCTCGATGTCGATCATGTCCTGGGGTAATTCGAAGCTCCGAAAGAATTGCTTCAGAACGTCATCTACTTTATGGGCACTTTGGGATCATTTGGGTAGGCGATATCCTCTTGAGAGTTGAAGTTCGATGGGAGCCATACTTGACCAGCAGCTTTCAGAGCCTGTATATTGTTGTATATATGCCTTAAAAATCAAGACGCATAACAAAGAACTCCATTAGTCATTCCCAGGCCAACACAAAAATGAAAATTATATACTTTCTTAGCATCAATGTATACTAAAAGCTTAACCAGTGGACTTACGAACTACGACTTATGTAGAAACTGAAATCAAAAGACAATCGAGACCTAACACATTTGTTCAGATTATGATAAGAACCTCCCCGTGATATCAGTATTGCTGACAACCAAAGACATTAACTATTCCAATGACAATAGGAAATTTAGGTGAAGCATGAAACATTTATCTCGCCATTTTGCTGGTTGTGTTCTGATGTAGTAAGTGCATGTGTGTTATTGAATCCAATGGTCAACTAGAACAACTATCCAATCAATTTCAAACGGCAAAAATGACATGGCAGGAACTCCAACTTTCATTCAGCAGTCATTTCAATTTATTACCCTGCAAATATAGAACATTACAGGAGATGCAAAAAAAATGAATCATAAATCCCATCAACAATCAAGTGGCAAGCTATAAGGACTACACAGTACTCTCAAGAATATATTTTAAGCCCCTTTCAGAGAAAGCCATTGCGTGCTAGCCTAGCAAACTAATCTCAGCTGTCTTTTATCTTAAGTTGTTTAATTAAAAAAAGGAAAACCAGACTCGAGTTACAATGAGGCAAGGAGAACACGATCAGCAAGTAGATATACCAGTAAGTCCTCCATCACAGTTGGGTATGCATCCTTAAGGTCAATAACAGCAATGCCCTACGTGTAGCTTCTTATCAACTTCAGTAACTGATTCTTGTCCTTCACAGCATGCTTTGACTGAAGCAATTCAATAACCAAAACCAAAACCAAACTATCACCTCAAGAAAGCACGGTATATATTTACACAACGGAGGAAAGTGTAACTTAAAAGAAAATCGCTGGCCATCTTAGTGTACCTTTGGGTTATTTGCCAAACTGTCAAAGGCAGCTTTATTGGAAAGCATATCAACATAAAATGCTTCATTTATCTGCTCTGGTGTAAGCGCCAGCCTCGTCTGGAACAATTCATTTCAATTATTGAAGAGTGTTCAGATAATGTGTACTCTAGGTCTCAGATCTAAACACTGATTGGTGATGTTTTACAGACTTTAATAGTAATTATGGAGGGAGATGGGATACAACAAGAAAAGACACAAGGGGGCAGCAGAAAAAAATAATTAACAAGAAACATAACAGCAAATAGAAAATTAGACGAGAGAGATTGATGCTATTGATTGGTGCCAGGGACTTCTGGTGCAATATATGCAATCTAATTTAGAAGGTCAAGACTCAAAACATCTGGAAGTATGCGCAGCAGGTGGGCAAAACTGCTTGTCAATTATTCCATTATTAAACCAAGACAATTTGACGGACCGCCTCCATTCAATGAGATATACCACTCCAAAAAGGTGCTCAGTTTGCCCACGGCCGTTGTTTGACTCCCGAATTACTAGGACTTTGCCTAAGTCCCCTATGAAACTGATTGAATTCACTGCTCCAGAAAAATCACGAACCTTATTGTAAAGCCGCATTCATCAATCAATTAGTACATACCATCTAGGGGTGATCGGTTCCCGGTTCGGTCCGGTTCCAAGGTGAAACCAGGAACCGGACCGGGAGAACCGGTTCCCAATTTTGGGAACCATGGACTGAACCGTTTGGTCCTAGGACTGAGAACCGGACCGGACCATCGGTTCCGGTCCGGTCCAATAGAATTGGCACTTTTCTTTTTCACTAAAGAACGATCATGCTACGGACCGATCAATCCAATTCGGTTCCTAGGCAATCTAATAAAACTACTCACACATGTTTCCACGTGCAAAATATTCAAACTTCACTTGTGTGAATATCAATCATAGTTTATGTGTTTCACACTTAATTTTAAGCATAAAAGCCATGAATAATTTGAGTAAAATCTGTACTTGGCTTAGGTTTTATAGACAATCTCTCTTCTATGCTTTGAATGTTTAGTCGATGTCGGACTCTTTGAGGCTTGAAGTGCCTTGTCGTTTGCAAGTGAGGGGAGCGAGAGAGGGAGTGTGAGCATGAGGAACTCCTAGAGCCTTGTCCCACATCGAGTGGAAGATAAAACTAACAAATAAGTTTTCTAAGAGCTTTGGTGGTCTCTTGGCCACATAAGAGGTTGTTACCTCAATTGCAATTCCGATTGCAATAAGTTTCATATATTATATGTGTTTATATATTATATGTATATAAATTATATATAAAAAAATTTGGTCCGATCCGATCGGTCTGGTTGGTCCGGTTCCCACCTTGGAACCGGGAACCGGACCAACCGGCCGCCGGTTCCAAGATTAGGAACCGGGAACCGGATCGCTGACCGTGGGAACCGCCCAAAACTGGCCGATCCAGTCCGGTCCCAATTCCGGCGATTTCCGTTGGACACCCCTAATACCATCACACAACATTTAAGTAAGATTCAATCAATTCTCCACAATGATTAATAGACCTCTAACTCCAACTAATGACAGATCCCCATCATGCATTCTACACTACGTCGAGTAAATTAAATTGCAGAGCCAAGCCAACTGTTCCGAAACTCATTCAGCTTGTTATACGTATCAATAATCATTAGTAATCATTAGAAGAGGGATGAAAGACAACCGAATCATTAGAATACGACTACACTCGAGTACGCATACAAATGCACGCAAACCTCTCCCAAATTCAATGCCCAGCACAAGTGAATCTGTGCCGACCGAAATGGGTAAGTCAGCAATCAGCAACTCATAGTAAGAACAGCTCGAGCTAAGCAAGACAAGCAAGATTGCGCAAGCTAAGCACTAAGAGAAGCACGACAGCAATGAAAAATCGGCAAAGTTCACATCTTTCTGCAAAAGTAACGGCCGCAAATCCGCCCTCAACCTCAGCATCGTCGGTCGAGAATAATCAGAGCGAAGCCCTCACGGCAACTTCAACAACAACGGCCACGGGCGATTACGGAAAATCACTTCGACTACCACATAGCAAGGATGTGTCTGTCCCCATCTTGTGCGCTGCTCGCATAGTGTCTAGACCCGTGGGTACTGGTTAGACATGCAATTTCTAGATTTTGTGCAAAGTACATGTTCGACTAACAGGAAGCAAACTTCCGATAGGGACTAAAATATAAACCGTTATCTACTAAACCAAATCCTCATATCTTCGACTTGATTTTCACTAGTTGCAATTGTCCTAAAGTTCCTAAATTTATTATATAACAATCGATTCAATTTTAAACATTTCAATAGTGAAAATTTAGTCATAAGCATCTCGACGAAGTCTTAAATCTTTCAAAAATTTAGCTTATTATTTGGATAATTGATCTAAAGGATTGTAATGGCAAATTAAACTAAATTGATAAATTGTCATAAGATTTTAGAATTAAATCAGTGTCATTAGAGAGTTTATTATTGAATTGCCCATATATGAGTTTCGGATTTTTTGACTAAGGGCGCGTTTGGTAATGATTCTGTTTCCGGGAACAATTTTTGATGAGAAATGATTATTTTTTATTCCTGTTCCCGGGAATAATTTCTAAGCATTTTAAGCCGTTTGGTAACTGTTTAAAATTTCTGATTCTGTAATAGAATTGCGTTTAGTACCGTGCTCAAAATTTCTACTCCAAATCATTTTCTTTTAATTTTTAAATAATTTTTTTACATTTTTCCTTTTTTTCCTTTCTTTCTCATATTCTTCTTCTTCAAGTAGTTGGTCGCCGGTCTGACGATTGACCAAACGAGGGTCGGCGATCTCACTGGAGCATTGCCAAGGTGAGGCTTGCCTGGCCACCTGCGAGGCTCGGCCTCGCTAGATCACGAGGCGCCCAGCCCCGTCGGTGGCCAGGCAGGCCTCGCTAGGGCTAGGCGAGCCTCGGGATCTGGCGAGGCCAAGCCTCGGCAAGGTTGGGTGAGCCTCGCCAGGGCTGGGCGAGGCCCACCTGGCTACTGGCGAGCTCGCCAAATCGGTTGCTGGCGACCGGCGGTGGCGGGCGGCGGACAGCAACCGCGACGGTGGCGGTAGATGAAGAAGAAGAAAAGGAAAGAAGAAGAAATTATGGGCTTGATTCTTAGATTTGTTCCCGGAAACAAGAATCAACTTTTTATTTATTTATTATTTTTATTATTTTATTTTTTATTCTTGATTCCGTTCCAAATCTACTTTCGAGAACAGAAAAATAGAAATTTGTTCCTAGGAACAAAAATTTTACCAAATATAATTCTGTTCCAAAATTACTCTCGATAACAAAATAATAGAATCTAGACACTATTTGGATAGTTACCAAACATGCCCTAATTTTCCAAACTTGTATTGATTCACTGAAACCGAGGTCAAAATCTCATACAGAGAAGCAAGAGTAAAATGGAAAACAAGACTACCCCCTCAGGCAAAACACGACCACGTCACTGGTCCAGCGGCAGGGACAAGTTGTGCCTCTGGTGCCATCTGCAGGGTATGTCCTAGCATCGGGGTACATGTTTATCAAATATTCCGAATAATTCACCGGACAATACTCGTCGGTCTCGAGCGCTGCGCACAGTTTATTGCACCCGCAGGGGACCTTTAGTTCGTTCGGGCACTGGCCCTGATGTCGCCTGCCACTCAAGCGTAAGACAACTTGGTTGCGCCGACAGCTCGGTAGGGATAATTTGAATGGGGATGTTGAACCCGTCGTTTAGGGAGATATGGAAGAGATCCGCTTGAATGTGCTATCGGTCCAGATAGTACCAGACCTAGGTGTTGGGGGTGTGCCCAATCCTTGGCACTGGAGGACGTCCCCGCAGTCGCCGGTCTGGCGATGGCCCTGGCCGCTAGCATCAACGCTGTAGTTTGTGCAGCCCCAGATGTGGGCCTCGGAGGTGCCCCGGGGAAGTTCAACTGTCCATACCTAGCGGCGGTCAATGCGACGGCCTGTGCCAGATGGTGTAGGGACAGTTGCTGCCGACGAAGATGATGGTGGAGTGGAAAGGCGTGAGGAAGAGGCCTAGGGGGACGGAGAGGAGGGCAAGGGGCATCTCTTCCGGTGGGGAGCAGTTAGCTCTAACTCGGTGTTGTAAATGAAGATGAATAGGTGGACTGTCAAGCGGAGATCTTTTATAGAACACATCGCTAGCATGCCCCAATAAGTCATCTTTCTACGGCTAAACTAGGTCAAAGCTTGACCTCGGCGTTGCTGGATGAGGTCCAGCAACTGCGAGGTCGACCTTGCCCTACCACTGGCGAGCGAGGCCTACCATCACTGGGTTGGCAACGCTTGCTTGAGGCTGACAAGGTGATCTTGCCGACCCTTACCACTAGCTAGTCGTCAACTCTTGCCAAGGGTTGGCAATTGGCTATAGGCAAAAGGAAAGGAAAAAAGAAAAGAAAAGAAAAAAAATTTAAAAATCGAAAAAAATTAAAATATTGTTAAAAATGATCTAACGTCAATGCTGCTCATATAGCGTTAACGATTTCAAGCCAAAATTGGCCAAATTAACTCAAATGACATAATTAAAACGTTGATTGCAATAGGTTTACAACTTTTTGGAAAACATTCTCCATTGTACAATAACAATTTATAACATCACTTCATATAAACTTTATAATTCCAACTTAGTAAAAAAATTATTTCTCTTCGAATATACCCAGTAATACTTGGTGAATGCATGAACATAAATGCTAGCAACATTTACGATTAACGTATAATAAGCAAATGACACTTTGAAAATATGGAAATTTTTTTCTCCGTCATTGACATATCTACAGTGAAGAAATCATTGTGGGGGCTAAGCTCTAACAGTTTATCACGGCCACATATGAAAAAAAGAAGAAGAAGGAGACTTCACTTAAATATAAAATCTCTACACAATTTGTGCATTGCACACGTTTCGACATACCTATAAAATGAAATTGCACCATCAAATATTTCGACAGGCGATGGCTGAGTTCAAATTATGATCTTTTATATAGAAAAAAAAGTTAATTTGCTATTTTATGGGAAAAGTATCAAAGAAGTCATAAATCTATTGTATTGGTACTAATTCAGTCCTAATTTTTTTAATTGGACCAATTTAGTCATAAACATTTTCATATTGATTTATATCAATTTGACAAATTTTAGTCGGTCGGCATTGACGTAGATGCCGGGTTGTGGCCGGACACTGACGTAACAATTTTTAATGAATTTTTTTTTTTACTTTTTCTGGATTTCTTTAATTTTTTTTTTCTCTTTTTCCTTTTCTTTGCTCCCTTCTTCCTCCTTGGATTGTCCTTGCGGTGGCCAGCGAGCCTCCAATGAGGGTTGTCAATGAGGGTTGCGGCTCTCACCCGGCCTCACCCATGGCTGCGGACAAGGCGGCTTCGCCCAGATTTGGGCAAGGCTAGCCTCACCTTGGCCTTGTCGCAAGCGAAGGCGGCCTCGGTCTTGGCTAGTGAGGCCATGGCGGCCATGGCTAGGTCGGAGGCTTGCCGACCATTGGGCGAGAGCCACCATGGCCTTGCTAGCTACAGGCGAGGCCGCCTTCGCCCGTGGCAAGGCCAGGGTGAGGTTGGCCTCCCCCAAATTTTGGTGAAGCTGCCATCGCTCGTAGCCATGGGTGAGGTTAGGCAAGGGTTGTGACCTCAGCAAGGGCTTCGCAGCCTTCACCTAGTGGCCAACAAGCCTTTGGCTTGGTGATGGCCGCCATGGCCTTACTAGCCGCTGGTGAGGCCACCTTTGCTCATGGCAAGGTCAGGCAAAGTTGCCTTGCCCATGGCCTTGGCTGAGGCCGGGTGAGGGCTGCAACCCTCACTATGGCCAGCGAAGTTTTGGCAACCCTCGCCCAGTGGCCGGGGAGCCTCGCCGGAGGCTTGCTGGCCACCGCGGGGACAATCCAAGGAGGTAGAATGGAGAAAAGAAAAAGAAAAAAAATTAGTAAAAAATTCGAAAAAATAAAAAAAATTATCAAAAAATTGCTACCTTAGCGTCCGGCTACCAGTTGATATCCACGTCAATGTCCAACCATCGGCTGGCGTCCACGTCAGTGCCGGCTGGCCAAAATTGGCCGGATGGATTAAATTGGTATCAATGTGAAAAGATTTAGGACTATATTGGTTCAATTGAAAAGATTATGATTGAATTGGTATTAATGCAATAGGTTTATGACTTTTTTGGTACTTTCCCGCTATTTTATTTGGCCAAAAAATTGAAGTGTGCAAAAAAAGAATTAAATTAATTAACATCAGTGTTAAAAAGTTAAAAAAAAAAAAAACAATGTCTATTTTTCGTAAGTTGAGGTATTTGAAACTTCAATTATGATTATCCAATTGTCGTCCACTTGAAACTGAATAGTAATCAAGACAAAAGGCTGGCCGGCCAAGGAAATTTATCTTCACTAGGATTTAGATTATCGTGATCATTTTATGAAACACGAATCGATATTGAGTCATGACCAACTTGTCAAATCCTCTATTGAAAAGGCAATCTCTTTTATTTAGAGGATATAATGACGACATACCATAGAATTGATAATAATATAGGGATAGACACAAGAAGAATCCTAACTTGCATTATGATTATTATTGTTTCATTAGTATCGTCACAAAAGCTATTATTTAAGTAGTGAAGGGTAAGAACTGGTTAGAGCGGTTTCAGGTTCCACCTGGAATGTGGAATCTAGCTTGCATATAATGGAACTTAGAACCTATATTGTGACAAGTTTCCCATTCAGTTCCAAGTGCTACCGGGTTTCACTTATATTATTAATTGAACGATTACGATAAATGATCACCTTTAATAACCATCATTGATCATAACTTATATTTAGCCACATAAAAACTATGAAATATTAACAAAATAAAAGTCTTTGTTATAAAATTGAAGCTCAAATTGGTGGTTCTGGATTATACACTTATCATCAAACTCTTTCTTAAGAATTATCTCTAAAATTGACACATAATACTCTAATTTACAATAGATTTATTATTCTCCTTACAGAGAGTGTTTCTTTTGCACTCTACTCATTTTGTTTCCCATTAGGGTTTGTACTTGCCTCATTCAATACTATTACTTGTGCTCAAAAAAAAAAAAAAAAAAAAAACAAATATTAGTTCTTACCGCATTAGTTTTGATGAGTTCTTATGTTGCAAATTAGCAATTATTGATGGTCCTAACATTTTCTGTAGCTCTTCCCCTATAATATTTTTTTTTATAACATTTTAATTGTTTTCTCCAAATATCTTCTTAAGGATTGCCTTTGTAAGTGAGACGCGGAACTCTAATTTACTAGTGATTAATCATTCTCCTTGCAAGGAGTATTGTTCTAGCACCCTCCACTCAATTTGCATTCACTAGGATTTGTGCCTGTCTCATTCAATACCATGAGCCCAAATATAAGCTATCAAAATGATATCTCGCAAACGATAAAGTTGGCCAAACACGGAAATTATCTTGAAATGAAGTCGGTGGTTTAATCTGACAAATGTGAGCAGAGCAAGTGGTAAAACCCAACTTTTCGCGTGAACGGCCTAGAGCCTTTAATTATTTATCTACGAACAATAGTCTCTTTTATCCAAGCGTCGCTCTCGCTCTACACGAGGAAGAAGGAAGAGGAAGGAGGAAGGAGAAGGAAAAGAAAAGGAAAAAATAAAAAGAAAAAATCTCGATTCCAACATCCCAAAATTTAAAAAAGAAAAAAGGCGAGGTAGCTACAGACAACCCAAAGACAAAAAGGCTATGCTGAAAAAAGACATGAATTGCTGATTAAGAGCGCATATAGATGTTCATTTATTCAACTCCTTAAACTTTTGTTCTTGCCTCAGCTGCATGCATAGAGGAGCTTGAGGCAATACACTCATGCAAGTACGGTAGCTCAAACTAACTTGAGCACCATTATTTTGACAAAGAGTTTCCTATGGAGTATTCCCTACGATCCCGCTCATACTTCAAGGGCAGAACGCGACCCTGTAGTTGGTTCCACTAGGGCAGGTGAAGGTGTTGGTCCGATCATCCTTAGGGTAACTGTAAGCATCTGGGCACCTATCCTTGAAGAACTTGAAGAAATTCGTGGGTCCGCAGCTTCCAGAGTTGCAACAATGCTGGTCAGTCTTGAACATGGTGCAGGGATTGTTGCAACCGCCGGGCGCCTTCAGCTGGGCAAGGCACTGGCCATTGATGTCGGCTGTGCACTTGATCCCACGGGTGCACCCATTGGAGGTCGGACTGAAGTCCATGGGGACATTGAAGCCGTCGACCAGGGAGATGTCGAAGAAGTCCTTGCCACCGAACTGGTTCAGCGCATACTCGGCCAGGGTGTTTGGGGGCTGGCCAAAGGATTTGCACTCGAGGAGGCCGCCACAGTCGCCAGTCTGGCACTTGCCCTTCCCGGCCCCATCAAACTGGCAGTTAGTCCGGGCCTAGATACGGGCCTATTTCGTGCCAGGGCTCACGTTCAGGCTCCAGGACTGGCCTCGGTCGAGCCGTTGGCCACCTCCTGGGACTGCCGCGGCCCAGACCGTGTAGGGGCAATTGTTCCTAATATCGAAAGTGGCAGCATTTGCAGAAGTGAGGAAGACGGAGAGCAAGAGGACGGAGGAAATGCAAATGGCACGGGAGCGAGCCATGCTTAGGGTTTGCTCAGAATTTGGGTGTGAGATTTCTCTATGTGACGGTGCTTGTGTAGTAGATGGTGGGTGATGGAGAAATGCATGAGGGTTTATATAGGGGGGAGAGTAGCTAGAGATGGGTGGAGAGAGGCCAACAGGTGTTTCCACATGATTAGTTGATTGAATAATAGATGGGGTTTGATAATGTTATCCTTCACTTGGCTCGAAGACAAGTCAAGAATGTAGATAAAGCCTCCACGATGCACAGAAGCTTATCCGTAACCGGTCAACAATTTTTACCATCGCAAGGTTCCAAGTTTTTCTCTTGCAACCAGCGGAGTTTTCTTGCCGTGTGAGTGATTGAGAGCTTTATCTTCAGGGAGGGGCTAATGGGTTTGGCAATTATCCACCTTTAGGCCCTTCTGCTAAGAAATTTCAACCGATCTGTGCCATAAAACATGAGCTCAAAATATGAAAATGAGGAAAAGCGAGAAGGAACTGAACAGGGAGAATTAGCAGGTGAAGTTCTGCAAGACAATTATGTCAGCTACAGCCTACTTTTTTTAGTATAAGTATATACATGTTATTTGATAATATCACGCATTAATGTTGATACTTTAACACGAAAATTATAACATTGTTCCCTGATGCAATTTCCCCATGTGGATCATATGGGTATTTCAAGTTTTGAACCATTGGAAATTATATACTTATGGTGACACTAAGTGATTCTTTATCACGTGTGTCACTCTATGCCAAAACCCTATAAAGAAATCTCTTTCCGGTGGGGGATCGCTAGAAAAATGAGGTCATATGTCAATGGCACCAGTCTCACAAAGTCTGTGGAAGAACTTGGTTTAGGAGTTATCGATGAACATAAAAAGTCACACAATAATTTAAGAAAACATATATAAATAAAAAAATTTTGTTCGGTCACATGGTAATGGAATTTGCTACTCTTTTCATGGTCATGACTTCAAGTCTTGTTGAGAGCTTTAAAGTTATATTAAATCCTATATGCGTCGGGCTGATATTGGGGGAATGTGCCCTTAAGACAGCTTGGGGAGTTAGATGTCTAGTTGATGTGCATGAAAACTAGCTCGGACACTACTTGACCCCGTTATAACAAAAAAAAAAAAAAAAAAATCACCATATACAGTCATGTCCAATATATTCAGTCATTTTCAACTTGGTATTATTTAATTATATATTTCCCAAATTTATGATTATATAGATATTCTTTAATTTCCCCTTTCAAGATACTAAATAAAATTAAACTTTTTTCATTGAGCAGCGATCACTCTCCAATGTCACAAGAAGATTGAACTCCCTTAGACAAATTAAACGTTATAAATGGTAGATCACTTGAAAGGTTTTTTCCCTAGTTATTTATGAGTATTTCTTCCACTCGAAAGTTATTTTCACTTAGTTTTTTCTTTTTCTTTTTTAAGTCTGTGGTCTTTTGATGGCGTTATTTGTTTATTTTTATTTTATTTTTTTTTTTGGGGGTGGGGGGGGGGTGGGGGATTATCCTTGGGGGTTGAAAGTTCACCATGAAGAAGAGTCGGCAAACGTTATTGTCAAAGTCTTGACTAAGAAAATGCGACGCGGAAAAAATTAAGAGTAGAAGAAAGAGGTGCAATCACGTGCTTGCGCGATGGGCACGTTATGTCGGTTCAATAACTAGCACGCGAGCTCCTGCACTCACTCTCTCTCTCTCTCTCTCTCTCTCGGGTTGTTGTCTTTTGTTTTTGGATAATAGGGTGAATCAGGAAAAGTACCAAAAAGTCCTAAAATTAGTACCAATATAATCACCAATTCAATCATAAACATTTTTATATTAATACTAATTCAGTTCATTCAATTAATTTTGACCGACCGGTGGTAACGTAGACATCGGCCTGTGGCTAGACATTGACGTAGTAATTTTTAAATAATTTTGTTGATTTTGAACTTTTTATTAATTTTTTCTTTTTTTTTTTTTTTTTTTTTTTTTCCTTTTCTTTTCTCTCTTCTTCCTCCTTGGACTGTCCTCGCAGTGGCCGGCGAGCCTCCAGTGAGGGCCGCGGCCCTCGCCTGGCCTTGCCCACCTAGTCCAAGGAGAAAGAAGAGAGAAAAGAAAAGAAAAAGAAAAGAAAGAAATTCGAAAAAATAAAAATTATTAACAAATTGTCACGTCATCATGCAGCCACCAGCCGACGTCTACGTTAGAGTCAGTCAACCAAAATTGGTCCGATTGATTGAATTCGATCTAATGTGAAAATATTTAAAACTAAATTAATCCAATTGAAAAGTTTAATACTAAATTAGTACCAATGTAATTTGATACTTTTTCTAGGTGAATCCCAAGGGTTAATTCTTGTATTCAAGAGTGGATACAAAAAAAAAAAAAAATTGTTCATATTGGATTTAAAGTTGATCAAGAAACTTTGTTGTAAAGTCACCTTTGGCCGAACATCGTCCCCACACAACCGCGGAGTCTCTTGCCTGGTAAGGCAGTGGCGAATGATTATGAACATCTGACGAAGGACCACGGAAGACAGATCCTTTGATTTACCTGCTGTTTTGTATATATGACTCAAAAGTTGTAGCAGCCTATTAGGTAACTTGTAATTTATCATCAATCAATTCATTTAGCGGGTAATTAGTGTGGATCCGGCTAATTCCAGTGCAGGGTACAAGCCGTAATGTCTAAGCGAATATGTCGGATTAGTCGTATGCACTAGGCACTTGGCTCGAATCACTTATCAATTGAATTTGAGGATATTTATGGGGAAGCAGCCGTAGTTATTTGAAGCAGATCGTGGATTTAGTTCATATCAAAGAGTACTCGGACGACTGCATGCACTGTGCCGTCGGATGAACACCGTGCACGTCGAGCAGGCCATTTGGTTGGATAATTTGGCCGTGTCAGAGTTCGGGGGCCACAAACATGGAAAAATCCATGAAGGGATCTCTGTTTTTAACAGCCTCATCAGATCCTTGTCGGTCAAAGTCCCAAAAGGAGTACTTAAAAGGTTATTCTTTTGGATTCGGCATTTATTTATAAATCACTTTACAAACACCCTCTCAAATAAGGAAAATTTCCACATGAACTGGTTTATTACTGAAAAAGTTAGGAAAAAGGTCAGCATAACCATTTGAACTTTCTTGGTATGGGTCATGGAAGCCATACGAGGTGAACCGAGGAGTGGAAAAGAATTCATTCTGTTGGAAAAATAATTATCACCTATTAAAAAAATAATATTTGCGTATTAAAAAAAACACATAACACTATTCGTTGGAATAAAAAAAATAATAAATTTGAGAGAATAATAACAATAATAAAATAATGATCAAGTCAATGTTTTTATAATATTTATATATAACAATTCTCAATCACTTTCCAAATATAAAATTGTTTGATTGTAATAAAATTTATAGAAAATTAAACATGAGGTGAGGTACGGCTAACCGAATTTCCCTAAGTCAATTAGTTCCTGCCAATAGTATTAAGCAGCTTTATAAACTATGCCTCCCAAGATACATTACCTTGAATCCATATATATAACACTATACAAAATATGATTATGTCCAATACTTCTAGAAATCAGCACACTTGGAGGAGTGCTTTTCCAAAGAGGAATTCTAATTTGTGAATGACTATTTGCCATGAATTATAGAAGATTCCAAAGATAATTATTTTCGTAAGTTGATGATTATCTTAGAATTGTCATAGAGAGATTCTGGAAGATCCGTCATTAACACGTCCCTTAATTCAAGTAAAATCTATTGGACAAAAATGAAGTAATTTGTCCCTTAATGCGTCCATCCATTAATTCATCCATAATTGCATCAAAAAAAAACTGCTGAAAAAATGCATCCATTAACGCATCAATTAATTTGTCCATAAAACTATTCCACGACTCATGCATGAGGGCTATTGAAGGAACGCATCCATTAAATCGTCCATTAATGCCAAAGGTTGAATAAGAAACGCACGAACTTATGTTGAGTTGTTAATACCAATAATTTCAACACATTCAATGCAAGAAAAAGAGAACGGGAAGGTAATCCCCAATTGAATTTCCTACCCCATAAGCTGAATATTGGATCTTCCCATACTTTGTCGCATATCGCTTCATTCCTTCAGTATATAAATTGACACAATTCACACCCAATTCCTATCTCACACACCAAATAGGTTTAAACTCCCAATAAAAAAAAAAAAAAGAAACAAAAGAAGGATGAAGAACTTTCAAGTTGCAGCAATCCTTGTGCTCTTTCTGTTCTTAACAACAAGTAAGCTTCCTCTTCGCGATACGTATGCTTCTTCTTCTTTTTTAAAGATTTACGTTATGAAATCATAAGGATTATATTATTTACACATGCATGATTTTCAACCAAAGGAGATTCTAATTTCTTTAGCATTTCTTTTTTTGGGGGTGGGGGCGTGAAGGCGAGGTGATACTGGCGAAGTATACGGGGCGGATCTGCGCAAAGGATTATGATTTCCCCAACTGCCAGGATCACGCGTGCAACACCTTTTGCGTTAACAAGATTGGAGCCCTAGAGGGAGTTGGGGGGTTTTGTAGTAAGGATGGATCCAAATGCCTTTGCCTCCAACCTTGCTAATAAGTAAATGCTCCCTACGTTAAAAAGATAATCGACCTTTCTATAACCTGTCTTCAAAAAGATAATCGACCTTTCTATAACCTGTCTTCAGTCCCTCCTCTCTCTCTCTCTCTCTCTCTCTCTCGCTCCCTCCCTCCCTCAACTTTAATGTGAAAGTCCCCATTGCTTGACCAAGAAGGGTATGTCCCAAGATATCACTAGTCTCGATCTAAATCATATTTAATTTTATTGTGATTGGAGCTTACAGCACGAGCATCCGATACTCACGATAATAACAAAGTAAATTGATGGCACATTGATTGTTGCTTGACATGAACAAATTGGAAATTTTAAGCAATTGCAGACCTTATCCATTAAATAGACAATCGATGATTGAAAGGAACTTGACTTGATCTCGATTCTTGAATTTGAAGTATAATAAAACGATTTGAACACTCAATTCTCGGATTCAAGAAGTTGATGGCAAGAGATCTTGTGCGAGAAGGTTGGTTTTGACTACGTTGAATATTCACCGCCCAAGAGGTGCAGGAAATTGAAGAACATAATTAAAGCAAAAGCATATTACATTTACATGATAGGAAATTGATATGCGATTAGGGTAATCCTTGCCTATTTATAGGCTATCATCTATGCAACTTTATATCAAACACAACACCACACAACATTAGATAGAAATAAAATGGGAAAATTGTCTGAAAAATCTTAAACTTATTATTCATCAACTAATTCAATCATAAACTTTTCATTTTGTCCAAAAGTCCTAAGCAACATATTTTTCTCCCTCTTTCTCTTTTCTCTCTCCGTCGTCTTCTTCAACCTTTAGCCATGGGGGAGGGTTTGAGCTAACCTTACTCTTCCCTCCCTCTCTTATTGATTTTGATTGTGTTTTATTGTTTTTTCTTCACTCTCGATCTACATTTGAGAGCTTTCTTTTCCCAGTCTAATTCTAGATCTGAGAGTTTAAACTCTCAATCTAGTTCTAAATCTAGGAGCTATTCTCTCTCTATTTAGATCTGAGAGTTTAATAAATATGTTTTTAGGGATTTGATACTCCGATGCAATGTCAATGTACGGGTTCCTCTGCCTCTAGTCTTAATGGTGATCGCATGAACTCTAACATTTGGGTGATCAATGAAGATTTATTCTTTCAAATATTAGATCTCTGTTTGTTCAACCTGTTTTAGTTGTCCTTGCATGATGATGGTGTAAAGAAAGCCAAAGCTAGGTGTGTATTGACAATTGACAATGCCGTGATTACTATGAGGAAAAGAAGACTCGAGTTACAATGAGGCAAGGAGAACACGATCAGCAAGTAGATATACCAGTAAGTCCTCCATCACAGTTGGGTATGCATCCTTAAGGTCAATGACAGCAATGCCCTACGTGTAGCTTCTTATCAACTTCAGTTAGTGATTCTTGTCCTTCACATCATGCTTTGACTGAAGCAATTCAAAAACCGAAACCAAAACCAAACTATCACCTCAAGAAAGCACGGTATATATTTATACAACAGAGTAAAGTGTACCTTAAAAGAAAATCGCTGGCCATCATAGTGTACCTTCGGGTTATTTGCCAAACTGTCAAAGACAGCTTTATTGGAAAGCCTATCAACATACAATGCTTCATTTATCTGCTCTGGTGTGAGCGCCAGACTTGTCTGGAACAATTCATTTCAATTAGTGAAGAGTGTTCAGATAATGTGTACTCTAGGTCTCAGATCTAAACACCGATTGGTAATGTTTTACCGACTTTAAGAGTAATTATGGAGGGAGATGGGATACAACAAGAAAAGACATAAGGGGGTAGCACAAAAAAAGAATTAACAAGAAACATAACAGCAAACAGAGAATTAGACGAGAGAGATTGATGCTATTGATAGGTGCCAGGGACTTCTGGTGCAATATATGCAATCTAATTTAGAAGGTCAAGACAAAACATCTGGAAGTATGCGCAGCAGCAGGTGGGCAAAACTGCTTGTCAATTATTCCATTATTAAACCAAGACAACTGTGGTGGACCGCCTCCATTCAATGAGATATACCACTCAAAAAAGGTGCTCAGTTTGCCCACGGCCGTTGTTTGACTCCCGAATTACTAGGACTTTGCCTAAGTCCCCTATGAAACTGATTGAATTCACTGCTCCAGAAAAATCACGAACCTTATTGTAAAGCCGCATTCATCAATCAATTAGTACATACCATCACACAACATTTAAGTAAGATTCAACCAATTCTCCAATCAATGATTAATGGACCTCTAACTCCAACTAATGACAAATCCCCATCATGCATTCTACACTACGTCGAGTAAATTAAATTGCAGAGCCAAGCCAACTGTTCCGAAACTCATTCAGCTTGTTATACGTATCAATAATCATTAGTAATCATTAGAAGAGGGATGAAAGACAACCGAATCATTAGAATACGACTACACTCGAGTACGCATACAAATGCACGCAAACCTCTCCCAAATTCAATGCCCAGCACAAGTGAATCTGTGCCGACCGAAATGGATAAGTCAGCAATCGGCAACTCATAGTAAGAAGAGCTCAAGCTAAGCATGACAAGCGAGATTGCGCAGGCTAAGCCTTAAGAGAAGCGCGACAGCAATGAAAAGTCGGCAAAGTTCACATCTTTCTGCAAAAGTAACGGCCGCAAATCCGCCCTCAACCTCAGCATCGTCGGTCGAGAATAATCAGAGCGAAGCCCTCACGGCAACTTCAACAACAACGATCAAGGGCGATTACGGGAAAATCACTTCGACGACCACATAGCAAGGATGTGTCTGTGACCCCGTTCTGCGCTCTGCTCGCATAGTGTCTAGACCCAGGGTACTGGTTAGACATGTCGTTTCTAGATATTGTGCAAAGTACACGTCTGACCAATAGGAAGCAAAATTCCAACTGGGACTTCCTGTGATAATCTGATAATCTAATGCCTAGTCCGGATGCATTCCTTATTTTAACGTATCAGTGTTTACACGCTTCCAAGAAAGCTTTTGTTCCCTCGCCCCTGCGAATTGTACCTCCTAGAGTTCTGACGAAAATTCTTGCTAAAATATAAACCGTTATCTACTAAACTGAATCCTCGTATCTTCGACTTGGTTTCCACTAGTCGCAATTGTCCAAAGGTCCTAAATTTATTGTATAACAATCGATTCAATTATAAACATTTTAATAGTGAAAATTTAGTCACTAGCATCTCGATGAAGCCTTAAATCTTCCAAAAATTTAACTTATTATTTGGATAATTGATCGGAAGGGTTGTAATGGAAAATTAAACTAAATTGATAAATTGTCAAAAATATTTTAGAATTAAATCGGAATAATTAAAAAGTTTATGACTGAATTGCGGAGTTTCGGACTTATTGACTAACTTTCCAAACCTGTATCGATTCGCTGAAACCGAGGTCAAAATCTCATACAGAGAAGCAAGAGTAAAATGGAAAACAAGACTACCCCCTCGGGCAAAACACGACCACATCACTGGTCCAGCGGCAGGGACAAGTTGTGCCTCTGGTGCCATCTGCAGGGTATGTCCTAGCATTGGGGTACATGTTCTCCAAACATTCCGAATGATTCGTCGGACCACACTTGCCCGTGGGGCAACAATACTCGTCGGTCTCAAGCGATGCGCACAGTTTATTGCACCCGCAGTGGGCCTTCAGTTCGTTCGGGCACTGGCCCTCGATGTCGCCTGCCACTTGAGCGTAAAACACCTTGGTTGCGCCGACAGCTCGGTAGGGATAATTTGAATGGGGATGTTGAACCCGTCGTTTAGGGAGATACGTAAGAGATCCGCTTGAACGTGCTATCGGTCCAGATAGTGCCGGACCTAGGTGTTGAGGGCATGCCCAATCCTTCGCACTGGAGGACGCCCCTGCAGTCACCGGTCTGGTGGTGGCCCCGGCCGCTAGCATCGATGCTGCAGTTTGTGCAGCCTCAGATGTGGGCCTTGGAGGTGCCCGGGGAAGGTCGAGGTGTAAGAGTTTTCCTAATGTGGACTAAGTTAATTGATATTGTAATTTACTGTTTTTACGGTTACCGTAAAACATGGTTGGTCTAAGGTGAGATAGAAGGTTTCTTAATTAATCTAATATGGGCTGGCTAGTGTGAGCTGAGTTGAGCCTGGCCCGTAATGAGGGAGACTAGCTGGAAACTCTATAAATAGTGCTCAAGTCTCTCTTCTAACTCTAATTCTCACATGTATCATCACCTAATGGGCATTTACCTAACGCTAAACGTGAGGGCTGCCTCATTGAGCCAGTGATACGGAGGACGATAGAGGAGAAGGACTTGATGTGTGGATCCCCTTGATATGTGGGTAATCCCTTTTCTGCTTTCGCTTTATGTTCGATGGATCCCAAAACATGTGCGTTAATCTTTCTACTCAATTATACATGTTCTTGTTCTGGTTATGGAGATCTTGGGGTTGCACAATTTGCGTCCAACACGAGGGTCCATACCTAGCCGCGGTCAATGTGACGGCCTGTGCTAGATGGTGTAGGGACAGTTGCTGCCAACGAAGATGGTGGTGGAGTGGAAAGGCGTGAGGAAGAGGCCTAGGGGGGATGGAGAGGAGGGCAAGGGGTATCTCTTCCGGTGGGGAGCAGTTAGCTCTAACTCGGCATTGTAAATGAAGATGAATAGGTGGACTGTCAAGCGGAGTCTGTTTATAGAACACATCGCTAGCATGCTCCAATAAGTTATTCTTCTAGGGCTAAACTAAGGTGAAGCTTGACCTCGGTGTTTGCTAGATGAGGTCATCAACGGCGAGGTCGACCTTGCCCTACCACTGGTGAGTGAGGCTTGCCATCACTAGGTTGGCAAGGCTTGCTTAGGCCGACGAGGTCGATCTCGCCAACCCTCACCTTTGGCCTGTCGTCAACTCTTGCCAAGGCATGGCAATTGGCCATAGGCAAAAGGAAAAGGGAAAAAAAGAAAAAAGAAAAAAATTTAAAAATCGAAAAAAATTAAATATGGTTAAAATTAGCCAAATTAACTCAAATGACATAATTAAAACATTGATTGCAATAGATTTACAACTTTTTGAAAAATATTCGTCATTGTACAATAACAATTTATAACATCACTTCATATAGACTTTATAATTCCAACTCAGTATTTCTCTTCGAATATACCCAGCAATACTTGGTGAATGCGTGAACATAAATGCTAGCAACATTTATGATTAACGTAAAATAAGCAAATGACACTTTCAAAATCTGGAAATTCTTTTCTCTGTCATTGACATATGTATAGTGAAGAAATCATTGTGTAGGCTAAGCTCTAACAGTCTATCACGGTCACATATGAAAAAAAGAAGAAGGAACCTTCACTTAAATATAAAATTTCTACACAATTTGTGCATTGCACACGTTTCGACATACCTATAAGATGAAATTGCACCATCAAATATTTCGACAGGCGATGGCTGAGTTCAAATTATGATCTTCTATATAGAAAAAAAAAGTTAATATGCTATTTTATGGAAAAAGTACCAAAAAAGTCATAAACATATTATATTGGTATCAATTTTAGTCTTAAATTTTTTAATTAGAAAAATTTAGTCTTAAACCTTTTCATGTTGGTACCAATTCAGTTCATCTAGTAAATTTTGGCCAGCTGGCGTTGATGTGGATGCCGGTTGGTGGGCGAATACTGACGTGACAACGTTTAATGATTTTTTTTTTTCAAATTTCTTTATTAATTTTTTTCTCCTTTTTCTTTTCTTTTTCCTTTTCTTTGCTTCCTTCTTCCTCCTTGGACTATCCTTGCGATGGCCGAAGAGCCTTCGACGAGGGCTGCCAAGCCCTCACCGGCTGTTGGTGAGGGTCATGGCCCACGCATGGCCTCACCCAGTGCCGCGAGCAAGGCGGCTTAGTCCAAGTTTGGGCGAGGCCATAGCAGCCATCGCTAGGTCGGATGCTCGCCGACCATTGGGCAATCTCTTTTATTTAGAGGATATAATGACAACATACCATATAATTGATTATAATATAGGGGTAGATACAAGAAGAACCCTAACTTGCATTGTGATTATTATTGTCTCATTAGTATAAATCGTCACAAAAGCTATTATTTAAGTGGCGAAGGGTAAGAATTGGGGAGAGTGGTTTCAAATTCCACTTGGAACGTGGAACCTAACTTGCATATCATGGAACTTAGAACCTATATTGTCACAGGTTTCACAATCAGTTCCAAGATCTACTTGATTCCAATTATATTATTAATTGAACGATTACAATAATGATCACTTTTAACAATCATCATTGACTATAACTTATATTGAGCTACATAAAAAATATGAAATATTAACAAAATAAAAGTCTTGGTTATAAAATGAAAGCTCAAACTAGTGGTTCTAGATTATACACTTATCATCAAATGTTATGGAATATCGTAGGATCGTGCGAAGACGAAAAACGCAAAGACTTACTTCCGATTTTAGGTTCCACTTACCTAGAACCTAGAACTTACCTATTGAAATATGTTTATTAATTTTTAGAGCCTGGAACCATGCTCACCCCAAGGTAAGACCCTATAAATTGAGCTCATGAGCAACTTTCATTAATTCCCCAACGTTATTCTTATTTTAAGTACAATTAATTCCCCAACCATTATTCTTATTTTAAGTAAAATTTTGGCCCTCATGGGCAAAATGTGACCATATAGTTTGTAACACCCGGGCAAGCGAAGGATGCTGGTACATCTAGTGGGTAGGTGTAAGCATCCGGGCACCTATCCTTGAAGAATTGGGAGGACGTGGTCAGGCCACAGCTCCTGGACTTATTGTCACAACAATACTCGTTGGTCTTGGACACCCTGCACGGGTTGTTGCATCCCCCATAGACCTTCAGCTCCTTTGGGCACTAGCCGTTGATGTCATCGGATCATCTGATCCCTCGGCACGCACCGGTGGTGGGCCTCAAGCGCATCGGAAGGTTGAACCCGTTGACGAGTGATATGTCCAGGAAGTCCGAATAGTTGAACAAGGTGAACTCGACGAGGGTGTTGGGCAGGCTCCCGTAGCCTGAGCAATCCAAGAGTTGGTCGCAATCTCTGGTCTGGCACTGGCCCTGGCCTTTGGCATCGAAGGTGCAATTGGTCCGGCCCCATATGCACCCCAAGTTCATGTTCGGGGCCACGGATAGTACCCACATCTGGCTAGGGTTGAGCCGGCGCCTGCCGCCAGGTGATGCCGTGGCCCAAACAGTGTATGTGCATCGGTTGACAACCACAAAAGTGGCTGCATGTGTGGGAGTGAGGAAGAGTGTCAGCAAAAGGGACAAGATCAAGGACAGAGGCGCGAGGATGGAGCTCATCTTGGTTCTTGAACACTTGACCGGGACACGAGTGCTAGAACCGCTTGAAGAAGAGACATTTTTTCCATCGCGCTCCCCTTGCTGATTATTTTGATTCGCTGGGAGGGGCCTATGATTGAGGAGCCGTACATTTTGCGTAAGGAATGGGGAACTCGACGATAAAATGCCAGCGAATTTTCCCAGAAATTTCAGAGCAGACGATCGTTTCAAATGGGGGACAAAACACGAGTCATCGAATGGACTAAAAAGATCGAGAGAGGAAATTCTCTCAGTTCGGTTTAGTCAAAAACACATTATCAATAGAAACTAGAAGCCCGAGACCACACGGCATCACTCTCTCTTGTTAGTCTTCCAGCCTGTGACTATGTGCGCTGAAAATCTATGATGTTCTTGCCGGCTAAGTAGCATTGACATCGACATATAACACGACACAACATATTAGCATATCGTTTCTAAAAAAATGGAGAATTTTGATATGTTGTAACATGTTATATATTGAATATGTATTTTTATTACTATTTTTATGATTATTTTAATCAAATTAACAAATAATAAATAAATAAAAAGTTTAAAATGAATTTACACTAAAAATATTAATCCATAATTTGTTAATATCATTCATTATTTCAAATTGACAAATTCAACTCCATTCAAATAATCCATAAAACTTGAAAAAAAAAAAGTAATCCACATTTTATGTTTGCATGTCAGAAATGTCGGAAGAGAAGAGAAAAAAACTTGAGGGTGAATTGTACATCATAGAAAGTGAGAATCGGAAGAGAAGAAATGATTAGATTTTTCTTATTTCCCCATTTATTATTTTATTATTATTATTATTTTACATATTTATATTTTGACCCCTCATTTATTGAAAATTTTTATAATTGACTTTGTATGTGTCGAAATTACATTTTGAAATTTTGAACTCGCATGTTGGAATTTCAGACTTGAGTATTGAAGAGTGTTGGAGAATTGATTAGATATCAAATTTTTCGATACATGTTGACCGAGTGTTCGACACAATATAAAGGCTTTTAAAGGATGTTGATGCTTCATAGTTTGTTAGTCATCAGATTTAAGGTTGTTGATATCGATCATTGAATCTTGCGTTAGTGTTCAATCTGAAACTTGTCATTGTCAAAGTTTTTCAAATTTGATTGCGGTAAGTTTGCTTTGATTTGATCATGTGCATGGAAAATTTACCCGGCATTCTTGTTAGTTGTCAGATTTAAGCTCGTCACAGTTGACTATTAGATTTTGAGTTGGTGTCCGATTTAAAACTTGTCAACGTCAAATGTGAATGCAATAAATATGCTTTGATTTTGCTCATGGCACTATAGACTGAGCCCTTCCTTTCCTTAATGATATGATGAGAACAGATAATTATCATCTCATCCGTTTAAAGATGAAGTATCTAACACACTTCACATCAACAGCGCCATGTTAATTACCTATTTTTGTTAGGTATAAATCTGTTGATATTTCAGATGGATTTTGTTAAAACCTAAATAATGAATGTATGTTAATTTCAAAACACCGTCCCTCTCGTGATATGTGAAATGAATATATCTAAAAGCGAAAAAAGCTTTTCTTATTAAATGTGCTAAACGGGTGCTCTAATGGACTTACTCATTGACAAGATCCGTCCTAAAACGTCCATAGAAACCTAGGCAGCCATATAAATCATTGACATAAGTTGGTTTTATTGTCTCGGCCTCTATGGAAAAAGTGTTCAGAGAGCAATTATTAAATGATCAAATAAGGAAGTGTTGCGATTTCGAATGCACTAGCCACTAGTCTTGCGATATGCACAATCACTGTTAATGGATGCTTTACAAGAAAATTAGGCTTCTTTTTATTTTATTTTATGGTAGGTCCTCTTGTAGCACCTTCTAGAGAACAGCCACAAAAATAAAAAAAGACCCAAAACGATTAAGGTTCCATTTATTTTATGAAAAATTGATGATATAAAAAATATTTTCATAAAAATAATTATTTATATCACATAAAATAATTAATAAATATAAAATGTTACGAATAATAATTTATGTCTAAATTTTGTCAATGATAAAAATATTATTTATTTATTTATTTTTCTTATGTGATATAAGCAATCACTTTTTATTGTTCGAAAGCAGACATTACTGTGAGACTTTTGTTTTGTCAAGACAAGACTGAGTGAAACTCGCAGATGTAATTAAACTCTCTGGAAAAGTATTTGATTTAACTTTCAGTCAAGCACATAAAATGAGATTCTCCCGTTAATCGCGGCGTTTTGGTTTGGTTTCAACATCTTTTTAATCTTCACCCTTGTTCCCCGCAAATTTCTGGGTCGAGATTGTATTGACTTTCGTCAAAATAGATCTAATTTTTTTGCGCTTTTTTTTTTTTTTTTTTCGTGAAACCCCTCCGAAGAAAAATCTTAAAAAGATCAATGGCTACAGAAACAATCTTTGAAGCCAAATCACAGTGAAAACGCACAAAATAAGACAAAAAAAGGAGAGAGAGGAAAGACATGATCCAATAATAGAACTCTAATTACGAACTTTTTTTCAGAAAATAATAGAGAGCTTCGTTTATTTCCATACTTATATTTGCATGTCTTAATTTCAAAGTTTTTCACTTTACACCATTAGATTTCAATAATATTTAAATAAAAAAAAACTTAGGTTCCATTTGTTTCATGAAAAATGTGACGATTCTGAAAAATATTTTCAAAAAGGTCATTTTCTAAGAAAATGACAATATTTTCCAATTATATGTGTAGTAGTAGTGATTGATATTAGGACATTTAAAAAAAGACATTTACCTTCTACATGGGTCGCATTATTTGAACACCCATGTAATAGTGTCCAATCTTAGTTCAATCATATAGCAATAACGTTGCTCAAAATTTCTCATGTAGCAAGAAGCGATAAAGTCGGTCCATTATGAGCATCTTTCCCCTACTTGGACGACATTGACTAAGTCTTGTGGAATTTATGTATTCGTTGGCGAATAATTCCTCTTTCCATATTGAATCACTATTGAAGGTGCTCTTATTGTCTTTTATATACCGAATTATGAAAAAGTGTCAACATAAACTTTTTTTTTCTTTATAGATATGTAATGACAAACTCTTTCTTAAGATTATCTCTAAAACTGACACATAATACTCTAATTTACAATAGATTTATTATTCTCCTTACAGAGAGTGTTTCTTTTGCACTCTACCCATTCTGTTTCCCATTAGGGTTTGTACTTGCCTCATTCAATACTATTACTTGAGCTATTTTATATATATTAGTTCTTACCGCATTAGTTTTGATGAGTTCTAATGTTGCAAATTAGCAATTATTTATGGTCCTAACATTTTCTGTAGCTCTTCCCCTATAATATTTTTTTAGAACATTTTAATTGTTTTCTCCAAATATCTCCTTAAGGATTGCCTTTGTAAGTGAGACGCGGAACTCTAATTTACTAGAGATTAATCATTCTCCTTGCAAGGAGTATTGTTCTAGCACCCTCCACTCAATTTGCATTCACCTAGGATTTGTGCCTGTCTCATTCATTACCATGAGCCCAAATATGTGCTATCAAAATGATATCTCGCAAACGATAAAGTTGGCCAAACACGGAAATTATCTTGAAATGAAGTCCGTGGTTTAATCTGACAAATGCGAGCAGAGCAAGTGGTAAAACCCAACTTTTCGCGTGTACGGCCTAGAGCCTTTAATTCTTTATCTACGAACAATAGTCTCTTTTATCCAAGCGTCGCTCTCGCTCTGCACGCTTTCGATTCCAACATCCCAAAAAGAAAAAGGCGAGGTAGCTACAGACAACCCAAAGAAAAGGCTATGCTAAAAAGACATGAATTGCTGATTAAGAGCGCATATAGATGTTCATTTATTCAACTCCTTAAACTTTTGTTCTTGCCTCAGCTGCATGCATAGAGGAGCTTGAGGCAATACACTCATGCAAGTACAGTAGCTCAAACTAACTTGAGCACCATTATTTTGACATAAAGTCTCCTATGGAGTATTCCCTACGATCCCGCTCATACTTCAAGGGCAGAACACGACCCTGTAGTTGGTTCCACCAGGGCAGGTGAAAGTGCTGGTCTGATCATCCTTAGGGTAACTGTAAGCATCTGGGCACCTATCCTTGAAGAACTTGGAGAAATTCGTGGGTCCACAGCTTCCAGAGTTGCAACAGTACTGGTCAGTCTTGAACACGGTGCAGGGGTTGTTGCAACCGCCGGGCGCCTTCAGCTGGGCAGGGCACTGGCCATTGATGTCGGCCGTGCACTTGATCCCACGGGTGCACCCACTGGAGGTCGGGCTGAAGTCCATGGGGACGTTGAAGCCGTCGACCAGGGAGATGTCGAAGAAGTCCTTGCCGCCAAACTGGTTCAGCGCGTACTCGGCTAGGGTGTTTGGGGGTTGGCCAAAGGATTTGCACTCGAGGACGCCGCCACAGTCGCCAGTCTGGCACTTGCCTTTACCGGCCCCATCAAACTGGCAGTTAGTCCGGGCCCAGATACGGGCTTGTTTCGTGCCGGGGCTCACGTTCAAGCTCCAGGACTGGCCTCGGTCAAGCCGTCGGCCACCTCCTGGGACTGCTGCGGCCCAGACCGTGTAGGGGCAATTGTTCCTGATATCGAAAGTGGCAGCATTGGCAGAAGTGAGGAAGACGGAGAGCAAGAGGACGGAGGAAATGCAAATAGCACAGGAGCGAGCCATGCTTAGGGTTTGCTCAGAATTTGGGCGTGTGATTTCTCTGTGTGACAGTGCTTGTGTAGTAGATGGTGGGTAATGAAGAAATGCGTGAGGGTTTATATAGGAGGAAGAGTAGCCAGGGGTGGTGGAGGAGCCCAACAGGTGTCTCGACATGATTAGTTGATTGAATAATAGATGGGGTTTGATAATGTTATCCTTGGCTTGGCTCGAAGACAAGTCAAGAATGAAGATAAAGCCTCCACGATGCACAGAAGCTTATCTGAACCGGTCAACAATTTTTACTATTGCAAAGCTCCAAGTTTTTTCCTTGCAACCAGGGGAGTTTTCTTGCCGTGCGATTGAGAGCTTTATCTTCGGGGAGGGGCAAATGGGTTTGGCAATTATCCACCATTTAGGCCCTTCTGCTAAGAATTTTCAGACCGTGCCATAAAACTTGAGCTCAAAATATGAAAATTAGGAAAAGCGAGAAGGAACTGAACAGGGAGAATTAGCAGGTGAAGTTCTGCAAGACAAGTATGTGAGCTACAGCCTACTTTTCGAATATAAGTATCTACATGTTATTTGATAATTACATGCATTAATCTCGATACTTTAACATGAAAATTATAACATTGTTCCCTGATGCAATTTCCTCATGTGGATCACATGGGCATTTCGAGTTTTGAACTACTAGAGATTGTATACTTATGGTGACACTTAGTGATTCTTTATCATGCATTTCACTCCATGCCAAAGCCCTATAAAGAAATCTCTCTAGTGGGGGATCAATGGAAATAATGAGGTCGTGTGTCAATTGCACTAGTCTCACAAAGTCTGTGGAATAACATGGTTTAGGAGTTAACGGTGATCATAAAAAGTCACACAATAATTCAAAAAAATAAATAAATAAAATAATTTTGTTTGGTCACATGGCAATGGAATTTGCTTCTCTTTTCATGGTCTTGGTTTCAAGCCTTGTTGAGAGGTTTGAAATTAAATTAAATCCAGAATGCATCGGGTTGATATTGGGGGAATGTGCCCTTAAGATCGCTTGGGAGTTGGACATCTAGTTGATGTGCATGAAAACTAACTTGGCCACTTCTTGACCCCACTATAACAAACAAATCACTATATATGGTCATATCAAGTATAATCAGTCATTTTCAATTCGGTATTATTTAATTATATATTTCTCAAATTTATTATTATATAGATATTCTTTAATTTCTTCTTTCAAGATATTAAATAAAATTGAACTTTTTCCAATGGGCAGCGATCTCTCCATTATCGCAAAAAGATTGAACTCTCCTAGACCAATTAAACATTATAAGGTAAATCACTTGAGAGTTATTTTCACCTTATTATTTATGAGTATTTCTTCCACTTGAAAGTTATTTTCACTTAGTTGTTTTTCTTTTAAAAGTTTTTGGTCTTTTGATGGTGTTATTTGGGAGAAAATTATGGTTGGGGGATCAAAGTTCACCATGAAGAAGAATCCACAAGCATTATTGTCAAAGTCTTGACTAAGAAAATGCAACGCAGGAAAAATCAAAAGTAGAAGAAAGAGGTGCAATCACGTGCTTACACTTGTTAATCTCATAGGACAAGTCGGGTACCTATCCTAGACAAGAACCTTATTACAGGGAAAGAGATTTTGAATGGGAAGGTGAAGAAAAGTCGTCTGAGGAATTCAAGATGAGTACGATTTCGACTAGTGGCATCACAGTAAGCACCAATCCATGCGTGATGAGCACATTATGTCGGTTCATTAACTAGCACGCGAGCTGTCTCTCTCTCTCTCTCTCTCTCTCTGATTTTTTTTTTTTTTTTTTTTTTTTGGGGGGGGTGGGGAGGGGACATTGGGATGAATAGCGGGGATTAATTCTCGTACGCAAGAGTAGATAAGAAAAAAATTGTTTTTGTTGGGTTTAAAGTGGATCAAGATTTGTTGTAAAGTGACCTTTGGCCGGATATCGTCCCAACACACACAATTTGACCACGGAGTCTCTTGCCTTGTGAGGCAGTGGCGAATGATTATGAACATCTGGCGAAGGACCACATAAGACAAATCATCCGATTTACCTGCTCTTTAGTATTGATGACTCAATTATTTTAGCGGCCTATTAGGTATCTTATAATATATCGCCAATCAATTCATCTAGCAGGTAATTAGCGTGGATCAGCTAATTCTAGTGCAGGGTACAAACTGTAATGTTTAAGTGAATATGTTGGTTTATTCGTATGCACTAGGCAGTTAGCAAGAATCACTTATTAATTGAATATGGGGATATTTACCGGGAAGCAGATGTAGTTAATTGAAGCAAATCGTGGATTTAGTTCATATCAAAGAGTACTCGAACGACTACATGCACTGTGCCCTCAGGTGAACGCATGCACGTCGAGATAGCCATTTGTTCAGATAATCGGCCATGTCAGAGTTCGAAGGGCCGTCAAACATGGAAAAATCCATGAAGGGATCTCTATTTTTTAACAGCCTCATCTGATCGTCGTCAATCAAAGCCCCAAAAGGAGTACTTAAAAGATTATTCTTTTGGGTTCGACATTTATTTATAAATCACTTTGCAAACACCCTCTCAAATAAGAAAAATCTCCGCATGAACTGGTTTATTACTGAAAAATTAGGGAAAAGGTCAGCATAACCATTTGAACTTTCTTGGTATGGGTCATGGAAGCCGTACGAGGTGAACCGGGGAGTGGAAAAGAATTCATTCTGTTGGAAAAATAATTATCACGTATTAAAAAAATAATATTTGCATATTGAGGAAAACACGTAACACTATTTGTTGGAATCAGAAAAATAATAAATTTGAGAGAATAATAACAATAATATAATAATGATCAAGCCAATGTTTGTATAATGTTTACATATAATGATGCTCAATCACTTTCCAAATACAAAACTGTTTGATTGTAATAAAATTTATAGAAAATTAAACATGAGGTGAGGTACGGCTAACCGAATTTCCCTAAATCTATTAGTTCTTGCGAATAGTGTTAAGCAGCTTTAGAAATTATGCCTCTCAAGATACAATACCTCGAATCCATATATATAAACACTATACAAAATAGGATTATGTCGAATACTTCTAGAAATCAGCACACTTGGAGGAGTGCTTTTCCAAAGAGGAATTCTAATTTGTTAATGACTATTTGCCATAAATTATAGAAGATTCCGAAGATAATCATTTTTGTAAGCTGATGATTATCTTAGAATTGTCGTAGAGAGATTCTGGAAGATTCGTCATTAACACGTCCTTTAATTCAAGTAAAATCTACTGGACAAAAATGAAGTAATTTGTCCCTTAACGTGTCCATCCACTAATCCGTCCATAATTGCATCGCAAAACTATTGCGTGTCAAAACTGCTGAAAAAAATGCATCCATTAACGCATCAATTAATTCGTCCATAAAACTATTCCACGACCGAGGGCTTGAGAAGGAACGCATCCATTAAATCGTCCATTAACGCCAAAGGTTGTATAAGAATGCACGAACTTATGTTGAGTTGTTAATACCATTAATTTCAACACATTCAATGCAAGAAAAAGAGAATGGAAGGGTAATCCCCAATTGAATTTCCTGCTCCATAAGCTGAATATTGGATCTTCCCATACTTGGTCGCATATCGCTTCATTCCTTCAGTATATAAATTGACACAATTCACACCCAATTCCTATCTCACACACCAAATAGCTTTGAACTCCCAATAAAAATAAAAAATAAAAAATAAAGAAGAAACAAAAGAAGGATGAAGAACTTTCAAGTCGCAGCAATCCTTGTGCTCTTTCTGTTCTTAACGACAAGTAAGCGTCCTCTTCGCAATATGTATGCTTCTTTTTTTCTACAATATGTATGCTTTTTTTTTCTTTTTCTTTTTTAAGAATTATGAGCTGAAATCATAAGGATTATATTATTTACACATGCATGATTTTCAACCAAAGGATATTCTAATTTCTTTGTCATTTCTTTTTTTGGGGGTGGGGGCGTGAAGGCGAGGTGATAGCGGCGAGGTCTCTAGTGCGTGCGTGCTCGAAGATTTATAATCTTCCCGGCTGCAAGGATCTAGCGTGCACCAAGTTTTGCCTTAGTAAGGGCGCGGCTGCGGGGTATTGTAGCAGGGATGGATCCAAGTGCCTTTGCGTTGTACCTTGCCAATAAGTAGATGCTCCCCTCTCTATAACCTGCCTTCAATGAAGGGATCATTTTGTGACGTTTTCAAACACACTCTCTCACTCTGTCCCCAAATATCACTAATCTCGATCTAAATTATGTCTACAAGAGTGATATCTCAAAATGCCGAGTAATTTTATTGCAATTGAAGCTTCATCACTCTTTGGGATGAGCCATACGGGCATAAGACATAGATCGACAAGGGCACGAGCAGCCGATACTTATGATAGTAACGAAGTAAATTGATGAACTGATTGTCCTGGAAATTACGCGAGTTGGAAAATTCCTGGAATGCCATGTTGATTGTCGATTGATGATTGGCACAAATCGGAAAATCTGAGCAATCGAAATCCTTGTGCAATAAACAGACGACTAACGAATGAAGGGAACTTGACTATGCCTTGGTTCTTTAAGTTAAGGTCTACAATGATTCGAACGCTCAATTCTCGGTTTCAAAGAAGTTGACGGCAAGAGATCTTGTACGGGAAGTTAGGTTTTGCCTACATTGAATACGTGGTATCAAGAAAATTTCTGCATTTATTAATATGTAGGAATTTGTTTACGATCAATGTTACGCGTGAGAAATTTATGCGATCGATTGATGTGACGGTTACATTTGAGCGATGGGTTAGAAACTTACTAAGTTAATTATTTACTTATGTTCGAAAAGGTTTATTAAATGTTTTGACAAGTTTAAAAGATTTTTCAGATATATCAATATTTAGAACATACATTGGTTTTCTTATTTATATATTGATTTACTTGATTCCTTAGTATTCCAATAGAAAAAGCTACTATAGAAAGCTGTTCTTTTGGCTTCTCTTCCATCGGTAGGAGAGGCTTTGAACTTTGTATTTTAATTTAGGGATATGTTCACTAGAAATCTTAAAACTTGTGACGAAAGTGTAATTGAGTCTTAAGACTTACAAAAAGTGCAATTAAGTTCTAAAACTTATCAAATTGGTTCAATCAAATCTTAAATTTAACATCGTCAATTTGACTAATGGTAAATACTAACATGGCTTTTTAAATATTTTCTCTTTCCTATGTGGCGATGACGTGGCTTAAATTATAGTTTATTTAACCAAAATATTTATAAAATTAAATAAAAAATTATTTCAAAAAACCATATAAAAGGAAAAAATGAAACTATGGGCAAGGGTGGCAGGCCTGACCGCCGTTGCCCTCATTGCTGGAAAGGGTTGGTGGGGTCCCTAGGGCCTTGGCTATGTCGAACAACCTCACACAAATCTGGGTGAAGTGACCTTTGGCCGGATATCGTCCCAACACACACAATTTGACCGCGGAGTCTCTTGCCTGGTGAGGCAGTGGCGAATGATTATGAACATCTGGCAAAGGACCACGTAAGACAAATCCTCTGATTTACCTGCTCTTTAGTATCGATGACTCAATTATTGTAGCAGCCTATTAGGTATCTTACAATAAATAGTCAATCAATTCATCTAGCGGGTAATTAGCATGGATCCGGCAAATTCTAGTGGGAAGGTAATCCCCAATTGAATTTCCTACCCCATAAGCTAAATATCGGATCTTCCCATACTTGGTCGCATATCGCTTCATTCCTTCATTATATAAATTGACACAATTCAGACCCAATTCCTATCTCACACATCAAATAGCTTTGAACTCCCAATAAAAAGAAAAAAAGAAAAAAGAAAAAAGAAACAAAAGAAGGATGAAGAACTTTCAAGTTGCAGCAATCCTTGTGCTCTTTTTGTTCTTAATGACAAGTAAGCTTCCTCTTCGCGATGCGTATGCTACTTCTTCTTCTTTTTTAAAGATTTACGTACTGAAATCATAAGGATTATATTATTTACACATGCATGATTTTCAACCAAACTAATTTCTTTATCATTTCTTTTTTTGGGGGTGGGGGCGTGAAGGCGAGGTGATAGCGGCGCAGTCTACGGTGCGTCCATGTTTTAAGCTTTATGATCTTCCCGGCTATAATGGTCAAGCGTGCACCGACTTTTGCATTAATAAGACCGGGGTGGCTGGGGCTGGGGGGATTTGTAGCGAAGATGGAGCCAGGTGCCTTTGCATTGTACCTTGCCAATAAGTAAATGCTCCTCTCTCTGTAACCTGCCTTCACTAAAGGGATCATTTTGTGACGTTTTCAAACACACACACACTCTCTCACTTTGTCCCCAAATATCACTAATCTCGATCTAAATTATGTCTACAAGAGTGATATCTCAAAATGCCGAGTAATTTTATTGCAATCGAAGCTTCATCACTCTCTGGGATGAGCCATATGGGCATAAGGCATAGATCGACAACGGCACGAGCAGCCGATACTCACGATAGTAACAAAGTAAATTGATGAACTGATTGTCCTGAAAATTACACGAGTTGGAAAATGCCCGAAATGCCACGTTGATTGTCAATTAATGATTGGCATAAATCAGAAAATCTGAGCAATCGAAATCCTTGTGCAATAAACGGACAACTAACGATTGAAGGGAACTTGACTATGCCTTGGTTCTTGAAGTTAAGGTCTACAATGATTCGAACGCTCAATTCTCGGTTTCAAAGAAGTTGATGGCGAGAGATCTTGTACTAGAAATTTGGTTTTGCCTACATTGAATACGTGGTATCAAGAAAATTTCTGCATTTATTAATATGTAGGAATTTGTTTACGATCAATGTTATGTGCGAGAAATTTATGCGATTGATTGATGTGATGGTTACATTTGAGCGATGGGTTAGAAACTTACAAAGTTAATTATTTACTTATGTTCGAAAATTTTATTAAATGTTTTGACAAGTTCAAAATATTTTTCAGATTTATCAATATTTAGAACATACATTGGTTTTCTTATTTATATATTGATTTACTTGATTCCTTAGTATTCCAAAGAAAAAGCTACTATAGAAAGTCATTCTTTTGGCTTCTCTTCCATCGGCAGGAGAGGCTTTGAATTTTGTATTTTAATTTAGGGATATGTTCAAGTTCTAAAACTTGTGACGAAAGTGTAATTGAGTCTTAAGATTTACAAAAAGTGCAATTAAATCCTAAAACTTATCAAATTGATTCAATCAAGTTCTAAATTTAACATCGTCAATTTGACTAACGGTAAATACTAATGTGAATTTTTTAAATACTTTCTCTTTCCTATGTGGCGATGACATGGCTTAAATTATAATTTATTTAACCGAAATATTAATTAAATTAAATAAAAATGTATTTCAAGAAACCAAATAAAAGGAAAAAAATGAAACTATGGGCAAGGGCGGCAGGCCCTAACCGCCATTGCCTTCGTTGCCAGAAAGGGTTGGCGAGGGTCCCTAGGGCCTCAGCTAGGGCCAACAACCTCACCCAAATCTTGGTGAGGATCACGACCCTCGAGCCAAATTTAGGCAAGGGTTGCCAGCCCTTACCCTGCTATCATGGCCCTCAGCGAGATCGTTGGATCACGCCGAGGGTAAAGAAGGTAAAGTTGTATGCTCATATATTGATTATGTTGCCCTAAGCATTTGTGATTGTTATGTGAGGGCAAGTGTGAAGGTGAACTTTTACTTTAGATTTAGAGATTTCATTTGCTGGGTTTTGTCTCATTCCTTTATTTTTCCAGAAATGTAAGATGGCTTTTTCGCCGCTACTGCTTTTTGAAGCCCAGGTACACATAAAGTATGAGTATGAGGAGGTTGTGTTGCCTAATATTGTTTTGATGTATACCAAGTACACTACTACGGTATGATTTGATATAAGACTTGTCAAGTGGGTTCCTCATCGGTATATAGTTTGGTCTGTGATATTCAAAAGTGACTAGATGGGACCGCCCGGAGGCTTTGATGGTCCTCCCAGTTATGTTGTCAAGGAGCCGATGTTGGGGTATGTTATTGATTCTTAGATGACAGATCAGAGTTGTACATGCAGGTTTTTGAGAGCAGCGGTATGGTAGTGGAGATAGGAATTACCTAACCCTTCCTAGGTGTTCTATACTATGAGGTGCTTTATAAGTGATGCATATGTACATTAATAAGTATGTGAGGTAATGATATGACCTATTAATTATTTTGTTGAGCTTCCGCTTGCGAATGAATTAACAAGAAAGGAAGTAAATATGACACATGTAGCGTTTGACGTACTTGAGGCGTCACTGAATATGGCACAGGAAATTGAAGAATATAAAGTTAAGCAAAAGCAAATTGCTTTTACATGACAGAAAATTGATATGCGGTTAGACTAACATTTATTACATACCACCCACTGCCAATTTTTAGGCCATTAGATATATAACTTTTTTATCACTTAGACTACCACACAACATCATATAAAAATAAAATGGAAAAACTACCAAAAATCTTAAACTCATTGTATGGTGACAAATTCAATCATAAACTTTTCAATTTTACCAATTTAAGTCTAAATTTTTTTGATGATTTTCCAATTTAATCATTCTAGTCAATTTTAGCTAAAAATTACTGATTGCCCACAAGTGTTGTGGGTCATCACCTAGGCCCTTCCAAGAAGATGAACAGTGGAAAAGAAAAGAAAGAAAAGAAAAGAAAAAATATATTGAAAGAATAAAAAAAATTATAAAAAATTATGGAAATTATAAAAACTTGCACAAATTGTCCACGTCAATGTTAGTAGTGCCTTGTAGGATGACCGCCATTGATTGGACCGCTATGTTAGTGATTTTTAGTCAAAATTGGCTAGGACTACATTGGAAAAACGTTAAAATGTTAAGGACTAAATTGGCTAATTTAAAAAATTTAAGATCAAATTGACCATCGTACAATGGGTTTATGATTTTTTAGATGATTATCCCAAATAAAATGTTTCAAGTTTGAAAGAAGACAAGTGTTGTTAACTTCTCACAAAAAGAGAGGACTTTTTAGAGAATTCTGATAACGGTGAAAATGCTTATGCTTAATTTCTCTGAGGGTGAGAGAAAAAAAAATTATAAAAATGGGTTCTTTCTAATTATTAATCAAAATTCAATTTTGAAAATCATGCTATTAATCTCATTTGCTTTTGTTTAGCTTGAGAAAAACTGAAATACCACAAAGAACTTAACAATGAGCCACCCAAGGAAGGAAGCTGTCTGGAGTATGGATCTTAGGGAAGAAATCAACCCACGTAGTCTAATCGGGGAGAACACGCGATTCGACAAGCATCGGTTTTAGTTAGTTAAAGCAGATCTTGAATTTACTCACTATCAAGGAGTACTTCGGCGACCGAATGCATTGCGTTTTTGGATGAAAAAACGTGCGTTGAGCAAGGCAATTTGGGTTAAAAATTTGGCTATATCAGAGTTCGAAGGCCATCAAACATGGAAAAATCCATGAAGACATTTCTACTTTCATGAGTAAGTAGACTAAACTCGCAAGTCTTTTTAAAATTCATGAAGAGATATCTATTTTCAACAACCTCGTCCGATTCCGTCAATCAAAGTTCTGAAAGGAGTACTTAATAGTTATTCTTTTGGATTCGGCATTTATTTATAAATCATTTTGCAAACCCTCTCAAATTAGGAAATCTCGGCTTGAACCGGTTTATTACTGTAAAATTATGAAAAAGACCAGCATTACCATTTGAACTTTCCTGATAGGTGAAGTAAAATAAGACCATACGAGGTAAATCTTTTCATTAGAGTGCCAAACAGGCTTCATTCGATGCAGGAAAAAGAGAAACGGGAAGGTAATCCCCAATTGAATTTCCTGCCCAATACACAAAAGAAACATATTGGATATTGCATCTTTCCATACTTGGCTGTATATCTCTCTATTCCTTCGGCATATAAATAACACCATTCACCCCCAATTCCTAGTTCGCGCACGCAAGAAAGTTTTTAACCCCAAATAAAGAACCGAAATAAACAAAAGAAGGATGAAGAACTTCCAAGTTGCCGCAATCCTTATGCTCGTTCTATTCTTAGAGGCGAGTAAGCTTCCTCTTCCAAATTTTCTTTATCTATATGTATATGTGTTGTATATGATATCTAACTTTTATTTTTTATTTTTTTGTCCTTGGTTGCGGGGGCATGAAGGCGAGGTGACAGTGGGGGATGAGGGGGTTCCGTGTGGGGAGAGTAATGATATGCCCAACTGCCAGGACGAAGCGTGCAACACCTTTTGCGTTAATAAGATCGGGGCCAGAGATGGGGTTGGGGGGCTTTGTGGTGACGGTGGATCGACGTGCGTTTGCTATCAACCCTGCTAAGTAAATGCTCCCTCCTTCCCTCTCTTCTTTCTTTCAACACCCCATGTTCACAAGGGCTTTGTGGTGACGGTGGATCGACGTGCGTTTGCTATCAACCCTGCTAAGTAAATGCTCCCTCCTTCCCTCTCTTCTTTCTTTCAACACCCCATGTTCACAAGGTCATTGGCTTTTCTGTGACCCGCCTTCAATAAAGTGATCATTTTGTGACCCGCCTTCAATAAAGTGATCTGACTCTCTCTCTCTCTCTCTCCCCTCCAAAATTTAACTAATCTCGATCTGAATTATGTCTTCCTGGAACGAGCCCCCCCTCTCTCTCTCTCTCTCTCTCTCTCTCCTCTCTCTCTCTCTCTCTCTCTCTCTCTCTCTCTCCCGCCAAAATTTAACTAATCTCGGTCTGAATTATGTCTTCCTGGAACGAGCCATATGGGCAAAAGGCGTAGATTGAGAATGGCACGAGCGGCCGATACTCATGATATTAACGAAGTAAAATTGATTGTCCTGAAGCTACAAGAGTTGTAAAATGCCCGGAATGACACTTCGATGGTCGCTTGATATGAACAAATCGGAAATTTCGAGCAATCACAATCCTTGTGTTGACAACTAACGATTGAAGGGAACTTGACTTGATCTTGGTTCTTGAAGTTGAGGTCTAAAACAATTTGAACAAACTCCGTATTTGGCAAGTCGGAAGAATCCCGGACTTGGGATTTTATGGTGCTAACAAATGCTCCCCTAATTAGTTGTAAATAATACAATCAATACTAAAGTTATTCTATGGATTCTAATTCAGAACAAATTTTTTCAATTTTGCCAAAAACAATTTTTTTTTTTTCAATTTTGCCAATGTAATCCTAAACAGTATGACAATTTCCTAATGTAATCTTTCCGGCTAATAACAAACGTGTTTATTCTTGATCTAGACGTATTGTTGTGGAGATGACTTTCACTATATAAACAGTAACACCACCAAAAACCCTAAACTAGTTTAGTCGTATCACATTTAATAGAGACTAATTTTTATATCATAAAAGATCCGAAACCTATACAACCAAGCTATATTTACTCAAGTTGATGTACTGATGCCACATTTACCCTAAAAAAAAGTCCATATTTACCACAATTTGGGATGTATACTAGTTTGAAATTTTTTGTGATGCTAAATTTAGTTTGTGGTAAATGCAGCACAAGTGAACCGATTTGGGAGTTTTTGAGACTCAAAAAATTAGTTTAAACTAAATGTGGCACAACTACACTAGCTTTGGGCTTTTTGTGGTGTTCGCTTATAAAAGTATCACAAAGTGTTATACTTCAAAAGGAAACAATACTATAAAAGAGGGGCTGCACCATCTCCACCCCCGTTTTGACCAAGACACTCATTTTCTTCTGTGAACTTACCAAAATACCCTCCCTAAAGTTATTTTCAATCACATAATATTTATCACTATTAATTGTCCATTTTTTATCCAATAGTACGAGTATAACTATACTTCAAAGTTGAAAATTAAAATTTAATTTAGTTATCTAGTCGAGTCTTGATCAAAAATAAAGAAAAATTGATCAACATATAAGATAATAAATTAAAGTTAATGACCTAATCTTGGCAAAGTGATAATAAGGATGCAAAATAAGATATATCTTGTTTGGTGTAATTTGACATTTATATTGTGAAACTGATAAGAGAGATAATAGAAATAAATGCAGTTGCTTGGGTTAGCCTAATTAAAAAAAGGAACTATAAATTGAACAAAGAGAAAGGGTATTTTAATAAGTTTATTGGAAAAAATGGAGTGTCTTAGCCAAAATGGGAGTGGAAATAACGCTACCCTAAAAGAAATTATAATTGAAAAGATCCTTATATTACAAGAGCTGTAATCAATTCCCTGATTTTACTTTCTTAAAGAATCTTTTCAATAATTTGTCAATATAGTCTATTTAGCCAATTTTGATCGAATGACATGAACATCGACGACCACTGGGCGAGGGCCTACAAGTAATAGGCACTTAGTGAGAGATGGGGTTCCATATAAGTGTTCTAAACAGGCTTTCTAGATTAGTCTCCTGGCAAAGTTTGTTGCACCTCATTTTCCTCATTTATACTTTTATCTTTATCTTTAAGTTAGAAAAACTCACGGGAAGGTATGGAACCTGGTGTAATAATGCGGATTGCAGAAGTATCTTTTGCTGATAGTCTCCTGGCAAAGTTTGTTGCACCTCATTTTCCTCATTTATACTTTTATCTTTATCTTTAAGTTAGAAAAACTCACGGGAAGGTATGGAACCTGGTGTAATAATGCGGATTGCAGAAGTATCTTTTGCTGATGACCGCTTGTCAACATGAAAGAATTATGTATGTCATCAACATTACCTGACCAGTCTGGCATTGCTTACTCAAAGAGTGGTTCAATTACTTCAGTACGAATTTAACTAATAAAGAGTGAATGTTATTGTTCGATTCCAGGTAGCGGAACACATGAAAAACCATTCTGACACTGTCTAGACCAACTCCACTGGATGTATTAAAAGCACTGGGAAAGAGACAGCTTTGGCATTTGAAGATGAAAACCTGAGTCCACACAACAATGGGAATGAGAACCTTCCATTTAAAAATGATGGTTTACCGTTCACAGAAACTAATTGTTAAGTTGGAGCGCTCCGTCTACTTCAAGTATATATTAGTTCTATGAAAAAAAAAAATAGCGTCCCTTGTCAGAAAAAATGTAATATTGGAAGGACAGTTGGCGGTGCACTAGCAAGCCAAGAAGCTACAGAGAAAACCACCTCCTCTGTTCTCAAGTCCAAACAGGAGATGGAGAAGAAATTGGCCGACCCTGTGAAGGAGATGGAGGTGTTGGAGGAAAAGCTGGCTGATCTAGAGCTTACTCAGGAAGAATTGAACATTTTATCCAATATTGTCCACTCTAACAATGTTAGGCTCAAACATGACGTAGCCTTTCACAAGGCTGTTTCGGATAACACTCAAAAGGTGTGCATAAATTGTAAGTCAATTGGGATGTAGTCATCTTTGAAAAATCGCTTCTGATGTCATCTTAATTGTTTGTCTCAGGAGTTGCACTCGACTAGAGGAGTCTTTGCAGGAGAAAGAGGTAGGACTTTCCAGCTTCACATATGACTCTCATTCTGGACCTGAATATGTCCTTAAACTATTCCTGCCACCCTGAGGACAGTCTCGGGGGGTTTAACCCCTTTAGAGAAGTGGGAAAGAGTGACACCAAGGAAAAGACTTGGTAGAGCCAGGGTAGGGGCTCGATAAAGATTCATTCCCAAGTGGGGTACCGTCCAAACTCCTCGTGAGTAAGGTCCCCAGACTTGATGGCCGCAACGTCGGCCCGGGGTCCATGCTTTGCATTCCCCAAAAGGTACAGCCAAATTATGGTTCCGAGGTAACACTCGGTTGGACGGACAGAGTCTTTGCAGGAGAAAGAGGTAGGACTTTCCAGCTTCACATATGACTCTCATTCATTTCAAAATTTGTATTGACAAGAGCTATCTTTTTTCACTATTAGAAATTTCAATACATGGAAGAAGAACCGCTTTTTTTTCTTTTTTCTTCTTTTTTGGTCGAAAGAAGAACTGCTTTCAATGGCTTTAGATTCGTATGTCTTTAAATAAAGGAAAGAAAATTGCCTGGTAGAAAAGGCAATATAGCAGCAAATTGTATCCATGGTGTATAATTCCTCTTCACCATTATGTGGCTTAGCTTCTACTCATGTTGGGATACGGTAACTAGTGATACCGGCGATAGTGCACTCGTGCCTTGTCTTTGTTCTGATCATTTTCCACTCGCAATGGATGTCAAAGTTTTCCATCTCAAGCAAAGGTTGCAATCTATGGAAAATAGAGCGCCCACCCTAAGGGGAAAAAATGTTTAAAAAGTCATAAACTTTTTGCATTTACCAATTTAGTCCTAAACTTTTTTACTTAGTGCCAATTCAGTCATTTCCGGTTAATCGGCTGACGTGGACAACTTTTGATAATAATTTAGTATTTGAGTATTTTTATTTTTCTTTCTTCTTTTTTTCTTCTCCTCCTCCTTCCTCAAGCTGGTTGCTGGACCTCGGTGATCGGCCAGAGGCGACAGCCAGCGGGGCTCGAGCCCTCCCCTGTAATGACCCGGGCCCCATTGTATAATATTGTCCGCTTTAGACACTGAGACCTCACGCCTTTAAAACGCGTTATACAGATTAAAGGGACCCAAGCCTTTATAAACTAGCCCAGAATTTCCCCCCTAAGCGATGTGGGACGGGAGACATGTCCTTGGCCTCACCCGCGTACTGCCAAGGCGATCTCAGTCCATCCCTCCGTATTGCCCCGGGTCTGGGTCGTCACATTCTCCCCCCTTAAGGCACAGCGTCCTCGCTGTGGCCCCCACACGCGGTCGGGAGTCAGCTCTGATACCATTTGTAACAATCGGGCCCCACTGTATAATATTGTCCGCTTTGGACACTAAGTCCTCACGGCTTTAAAACGCATTATACAGATTAAAGGGACCCAAGCCTTTATAAACTAGCCTAGGACTCCCCCCCTAAGCGATGTGGGACGGGAGATATGTCCTTGGCCTCACCCGCATACTGCCAAGGCGATCTCAGTCCATCCCTCCGTACTGCCCCGGGTCTAGGTCGTCACATCGCCAGTGGCCGCAATGGCAGCCTCGCGTGGCAGCAAGGCTCGCCCTCGCCGGCCATGGGCGAGGCTTGACCCTCGCTAGCTCGGCGCAAGGCCACCCTCCCTTGAGTTGGCCTCGCGTTGGGCAGTGAGGCTTGCTCTCATTGGGCAAAGCTAGCTTAAGGCCACCCAAGCCACAAGGGCGGCCTCGCCGCCGTCACCCAGCCGGTCGCCGAGTAGAGGAAGGAGGAGGAGAAGGAAAAAAGAAAATAAAAATAAAAACATTCAAAAATATAATTTTAAAAGTTGTCTATGTTAGCACCGATTGCGCCACGTAGCTAGTCGATGCCCGTTAGCAAAATCCGGCTAAAATTAGCTAGAAAAGACTGAATTTGCACCAAGTAAAAAGGTTTAAGACTAAATTGACATAAATGCAAAAGGCTTAAGACTTTTTTAACACTTTTCCCCACCCTGAGGAAACCTTTACATGTTTAGCAACATAGGAAATCTTGTTTTCCTCACGTTTTGATGAAGCTTTTCTCTTCTCATCTAATCTAGATCCCATTTGGTGAGGTTTCTATCCTAATCTAGTCTAGATTTGGGGATTTTTGCGTATATGATTTTGGGATTTCACTTTCCTAAGGTTTTGTTGGTGTACAAATCCAGTTTCAAAGGAGATTGGAGAAGTTTCAAGAAGATTTTGCTCTCACAAATGTCAAATCTATGCTAATTAAACTTTGATACTCTAAACAGTGATAACTTTGGAGATGCCGAACCTAGAAGCACATCGTTGAAAGGTAAACCCATAGAATAATTGAAGATTTCAGGGTGTGCTTACTACTGAAGACGGATTCAGTGATCAACCACTTATTTTGGTTTGAATAAATCACAGATCTACTTTTTGAGAGTATAACCCCCTTAACCTCGTTCTAATGATTCATCTTATTATTTATGGTTTGTTTTGTTTTGCAATTGTTTGGGATTTGTCTTGATTTACATTTAGACTCCGTTCATTTCACGGAAAATAATTTCCGAGAAAATTTTTCTGGATTTTCCGACGTTTGTTTCACAAAAAATGAATTCCTTGAGGAACAATTTGAATTAGTTTCACTAGGAGTTTGGTAACATGGAAAAAAGTGTTCTAAATAAGAGGAAAATGTTTTCCACTTTTGAAAAGTGGAAAATATTTTCCTCACTTGATCTCTCTTATCTCACACATTTACAAATCATCATTTCCTCCTCTCTTCTTCTTCTTCTTTTCTTTTTTTATTTGAATTATTTTTAATTTCCGAATTATTTTTAATTTCCTTTTTCTTTTCTTTTTTTTTTTTCTTTTTTTTCTTTTTCTTTTCTTTGTTTCCCATCTTCTTCTTTCTTGACTAGTTGTCGGCCGTCACTAGGTGAACCTTGAGCTCATTGATCTCAAGCTCGCGCTCGTCGATCCGGCGACCCTCGAGCTCGATGCTCGCGCTTGCCAATCCGGTGAGCGGTGAGCCTTGTGCTCATTGGCAAGCTCGGGCTTGCCAGTGGCTGGTCGTGGGCCATTGCCGTGGCCGGCAACCGGCCAAGAAAGAAGGAGATGAACAACAAAGAAAAAAATGAAAAAAAATTAATAATAGATTTTAAAAATTAAAAATAATTAAAAATCAAAATTTTAAAAATAAAATAAATGAAAAGGAGTATATGAAGGAAAATATTTTCCTTACCGAACAAAGAAAAACATTTTCCACTTCATTTTCAGGTTTTATCCGAACACCGGAAAATAATTACATTTTCCTAGAAAATGACTTCCTGAAAAATATTTTCCAAAACGCCACATTTTCCGTGAAACGAACAGAGCCTTATATTATGTTGTTTCTCTCATTTATTTCTTCGAAAATGAATGAAATTTTCAGTTTGACCAAAAAAAAAATTGTAGTGCAACGTTAGGTAACTTGTTCGTGAACTGTCAATCAATTCATCTAGTGGGTAATTAGCATGGATCGGGCTAATTTAATGCAAGAAAACAAACTGTAAAGTTTATGTGGCAGTCAGCAAGAAGCACTTAGTAGTCGAATTCGGCTATAAATACCGTGAAATCAGTTGTAGTTACTAGAAGCAGATGCTGGATTTACTTCATATCAAAGAGCAATTGGACTACTGAACGCAATGTACAGTCAGGTGAACACATGCGCGTTGAGCGGGCAATTTGGTAATACCGGAGTTCGAAAGCCATCAAACATGGAAAAATCCATGAAGACATTTCTATTTTCATGAATAAGCAGACTAAACTAGCAAATCTTGTGAAGCAACCTCGAACAATCCCCGTCAATCAAAGTTCGAAAAGGAGTACTTAAAAGTTACTCTTCTGGGTTCGGTATTTATTTTATAAATCACTTTGCAAACCCTCTCAAATTTGGAAATCTCCGCTTGGACTGGTTTATTACTGGAAACTTAAGGGGAAAGACAGGCCTTACCATATGAACTTTCCTGATAGGTGAAGTGACATAAAACCGTATGAGGTAAACCTTTTCATTAGAGTGCCAAATACAGAATCCATGAATGTCAACCGAGAATTTTTTTTTCTTTTGGTCGGTCTTACTTTACTCCTACTCTAACTGTTACTTTCAAACTTTTGCAAAAGTTACTCTTCTGGGTTCGGCATTTATTTTATAAATCACTTTGCAAACCCTTTCAAATTCGGAAATCTTTGCTTGAACTGGTTTATTACTAGAAAATTAAGGGAAAAGACCAGAATCCATGTGAACTTTCCTGAAGTAACATAAAATCGTACAAGGTAAACCTTATCATTAGAGTGCCAAACAGAGAATCCATGAATGTCAATCAAGGATTTTTTTTTTTTTTTCTACTCCACTCCTACTCTAACTCTCACTTTCATTCTTTTGCAAAAGTTACTGTTCTAGGTTTGGCATTTATTTCTTAAATCACTTTGCAAACTCTCTCAAATTTGGAAATCTCTGCTTGAACTAGTTTTAAAATTGAGGGAAAAGACTAGCATTGCCATGTGAACTTCCCTAATAGGTGAAGTAACATAAAAGCGTACAAGGTAAACATTTTCATTAGAGTACCAAATAGAGAATCCGTGAATGTCAACCGAGTTTTTATTTTATTTTTTTTTTTTTCGGTCATGTTCTACTCCTAGTCTAACTCTCAAACTTCTACCCTACCTCCCCCTTCCCATATGGGAAAGATGGCCGCTAGGGCAAACCCCAGTGGTTGTCAACCGAGGAGTTGAAGATACTTCATTCATTGCAAGAAAAAAGAGAATCGTGAATGTAACCCCAATTGAATTCCGTGCCTAATACACAAAAGAAATGTATCGAATGTATGCATGTCAAATAGTTTGCATGTTAGGTTCATTTAATTAGAAATCGTTTGTAAATAGAGTCAGGTCATGTAGTTAAAGTGCATGTTATATAAGTAAGTTTTAATTTCAAGATAAGATAAAATCCCAAATATAATTGCTTGCTTTAAATGTTTAATTCTTTTGGTGCAATTTATTTGATTCATTGAGTGTTTAATAATTGTTGAACATCCGTGTGATTACCCCATTGCATGATAGTGATTTAGGCTAAAACCAATCCAGACTACCTGCAAAGATATTTTTGAAAGTAAAAAGAATGGTACTGAAATAGCACTAGTGAAATCTAGTGTAACCAAGTCCCCATACTCACAATCTCTAGTTCGTAGGAGTAAAATAATTCTCCCGTTATTAGGTGTCTAATCAACCTACCATAAATTGATTAGTGGCAACTCTTAGATACAATTCATTTGCATGTTAAAAACTTGAACCCAAGTCGTGAATTTGTATGGATTTAGGAGAGCCTGAGTTAAGTCTAGACTTAGTAGTCCATTAGCCAAACCCTAGGTGATGCACCCGAGGTTAGGTCGCAACAAACATAAATCGAATCAAAAGCAAATTGAAATTTGCTTGATTGAAAATTAATATGCAGTTAAGAGTAATCCTTATAAAAACTACACATTGCCTATTTTTAGGCTATTCGATATGCAACTTTTTATCAGACACATTACGACACAGCATCAAATAAAAATAAAATGAGAAAAAACCTATCTGTTTACACACAAAAATGACCAAGTCGTCGACTCGTATGAGCAATGCGTAGATATTATCATGCTCGTGACACATTGTTGACAACCACAAGGATTGATATTGATATTAGCGCATGTCGATAATTCATCATTGATCAGTTGTCGATATATGATGACAAATGGTTTATGATGATCGACAAGGGTATCCATTAGTAAGGGTCTACTAGATGTGAAGGTGTTAGAAGAAAGTTGAATGCATAAGGAGCATCAAGATACTTTTAAATTTTGAAGTCACTAAAGAACAGCAATTAGAATTGTGGAACAACTTGCATGCCTTTTTTAAAAGGAGCAACCATATGAGAACAAAATCAAATATGGGCACAAAATTCCTAGAGATCGAGGAACATGGACACAACTGCTAAAACTACCCCCTTTCTGCATCATCAATTAAATTTCGGCATGTATCTTTATCTTAGGTGTTGTGTTTTCAATTAAATTCTAATGAAGCATCTTCATATTCTCAAGTTTGTTGTCAATTAAATTCCCACAGTTTGTTTGCACTTGGTTTCATTATAGAGTTTGTATTTTTTCAAGCCTTGTAATCAATTAAATTCTAACAAGGTTCATGTCTATATAGTCCTGTTGAGGTTGAAGTTGTTGATTCCCTTATTATTTGTGATAATTCATGTCTGAAGTCACTAGAAAATCTATCCCTTCTATTTAAAAATCGAAGAATGACTTTTTGTTAAAGATATTTTTTCGTGGAAGATATTATGGTTAATAGGTAATTTGGTTCTAAACTTTTCAATTTGACCAATTTAATTTCAAGCTTTTTAATGATTTTCCAATATAGTCATTTCGACCAACTGTGGCTGAAAATCAAGGCTGAGCAAAAAGAATCGCTTGAATCAGGAGCTTCCTAGACCGAACCAACTCGACCGGTTGGGTCTGGTCCTTAAAGACACCGATCTGGTTTTCGGTTCTATGAAATTGAAACTGGTGAATTTCGGTCCGGTCCCTAGATCTAGAAAATCATTTGAACTAAAGCCTCGAATTAAGGCCTTTCTTGGTGATGTTGTTCAATCAACATTGCACTCGATCATAGCCACGCCAACGAAGTTCAACCTCTTTCCTCGCTAATTAAAGACGCACCATTATCTCTCTCTCTCTCTCTCTCTCTCTCTCTCTCCCCCCTTGGGCAAGAGATAAGCCACTCCAAGAGTCCCACATCAAACAAATAGCAGAGAGCATAAGAGAGTTTGTGTATAAAAATCAAGCTTAGCAACTCCTTCAAGCACGTCTTTTCTCTCTCTCTCTCTCCCCCCCCCCACCGCAAAAAAAGCGGCAAGAGATACACCACTCCAAGGAGTGATGGACATCTAACGGACGGACACTTAAGTGCCAAAATCGGAGCAAAATATATCACATAAGTGTCGACAGCCAAAATGCTGACGTGGCGATTTTCAAACGAGGTAAGTGCAAAACGACGTTGTTTTGCATGCTATCGTGGCTAAACAAATACAAAAATGACGTCGTTTTGTTTCTGACGTGGTAAATGATTAATATAAAAATTAATTAAATTAAATTTAAAACTAAATATATTTAAAACATTTAAAATTTAAAAAAAGGGGGGTAAGGGAGGGAGGAGGCACATGGCTGAGGGCTGAGCCCTCACCACGGTCGCCGGGAAGCCACCTTCTTTCTCCCTCCCTTTTTTTTTTAAATTATTAAAATTATTAATTTTTTAATTTTTTAATTTTTTAATTTTTTAATTTTTTATAATTTAATTAAATTGATTTTTACATTAAAATTCGAATTCGCCCCAAAACGACGTTGTTTTTGCATTTCTTTGCTCAGTCAACTCTCCGGTGAGCCACATAGGCGAGAAAAATAATAAAAAATTATTACGTAAAATTTCAGCGGAGTTCACCAAAGATAGCACTTAAGTATCCAACTTTTCAAAAAAAGTGGCACTTTTCACTTTCCTAACGTTTGGTACTTAGTGTCTCTACGTGCCAAGTTTTGGCACTTGGGGTGTACTTCTTCCCCACTCCAAGAGTCCCACATTAAACAACTAGCAAAGAGCATAAGAGAGTTTCTGTATAAAAGCCAAGCTCGGCAACTCCTTCAAGCACGTCTTCTTTAGCGTTTGGCTAAGATCGAGCGTTTAGCTTGTGAAGTGTGGTCAACACAAATGCTAAAGTAGTCAATTTCACTAAATCGCCAGAGAACTGAACCGAGCCGATCGGTCCGGTCCTAAATTGTTCCAAGCTCCTTCAATCCGGTCCTCAATTCCGAGAATGGGATCCGATCTTTTTGGTCCGATTCCCAATTCTAAGTTGAGAATCGGACAGCCCAAGAACTGATCTTCCCTACCAAAAATCACTGATGTGGCATGCAGACCCTCGCATAGTGGTTGGCAAGGGTCATGGGTCATCGCTGAGGCCCTTCTAAGAAGAAGAACAATAGAAAAAAAAAAAAAAAGAAATATAAAAAATTCTAGAATTTTTTAAGAAATGCAAAAATCATCTATGTCACTGTCGATAATGCCATGTAAGACGATTGGCGTTGAATGGGCCACCATGTTAGCAATTGGACTACATTAGAAAATCGTCAAAAAATTTAAAACTAATTTTGCTAAGTTGAAAAAGTTTAGAATTGAATTAACTGCCATACAATTGGTGTAGGACCTTTTGGACAATATTTTCAAATAAAATGTCACTAAGTTTGAAAGAAGACAACTACCATTAGCTTCTTGCTAAGGGATAGGACTTTTGAGAAAACTCTAATAATGGTGGAAGTGCTTATGCTTTGCTTTTCCAATGGTGAGAGAAAAATAAAAATAAGAATAAGCATTCTTCCTTATTATAAATAAAAATTCGAGTTTGAAAATCATATTAATCTCTTTTGCTTTTTGGTTAACTTGAGAAAAAAAGGGACACTGCAAGAACTGAACAATGAGCCATACAAGGTAGGAAACCATGTGAGTATGTTTATAAGGGAAGAAGGCAACCCATCCAATCCAATCGGGTGACAGGAAAACTCAGAAACGCTTAGCTCGAGAAAGCTGTCTAATGCTTGCAACTTCCATCAGCTCTATCCATTCATAATTAGCCGATTGAATTCGGATCAATTGCAACATGGTAGAAACTTTTGTCACACAAATTTGTGGAAGTAGAGACGGATCCCTCAGTCAGATGGTAAACAAATTCCGTATTAGACAAGTCAATGGTGCTAACAAATGCTCCCCTAATTTGTTATAAATTACCCAATCAATCTTAAATCTATTCTATGAATGCCATTCAGTGATAAATTTATCAATTATGCCGAAGTAGTGTTAAACCTTTTAAAGTTTTTCCAACATGATCTTTTTGGCCAATTTTAACCTAAAGATATTGACGTACCATGTAAGAACAAAAGCATTTAATTCTTGATCTCAACATATTGTTGTGGAGATATCCTTTGCTATATAAAGGTATTACAAAGTGTTACACTTCATAAGTAAACAAGACAACAAAGGAAATGGTAAATGAAAATATTGTTATAGTGCAAGATATACCGATTCCTTAATTTACAATCTCCAAGAATCTATGTGTGATTTTTTAGGTAAAATTCCAAATAATACTTGTTTTCTCAAATGAGGATTCGAAATGGACGTTATTTCAAATAAGGACCTAAAGTGATTAAATTGTCTCAAATAAGGATTTGAAGTGACTAAATCATCTCAAATAAGGGCTTTTGGCCGGCCGGTGACTATTCAGGCCATTAGAGAAGGGGTATTTTGGTTAAAAAGTTGTAACTATTTATTTTTTTAATTTTTTTTTTTTTTTCCTTTTTTTCTTTTTTCCTCTTCCCTACCCCAACCATCTCTGTCAATGTTCAGCGGAGGTCGCCCGCTGTAGGTGAGGGCCGCCCTCACCTAAGCAAGCAAGGCAACACTCGCTGATGCCGGGCAAGGGTGCTCCTTGCCAACACCAGGCGAGGGCCACCCTCCCTGGCATCAAGCGAGGGCCGCCTTCATTTGAGTTTGGCTACCTTTGCCAAGGCTAGGGGAGGGAAGGGGGAAAAGGAAAAAATAAATAAATAAACATAAAAATTTTAAAAGTAAAAGACAAAAATACCCTTCGATATGACAGGTTTGCCCTTTTCTAAAATTAATATGACTATTTTAGGCTCTTATTTGAAATAAGTTCCACTTTAGACCTTTATTTAAGACGATTTACCACTCCATATCCTTATTTGAAATAAAATCTATTTTAGACTCTTAATTAAGAAAATTGGGGCATTTCAGGCCATTATTTGGATTTTTTCCTGATTTTTTTTTTTTTTGACAATTTTAGATTCTCACTCATTGTGCTATCTCTGGTAAATTTCTTTTTGATAGCCACATTGGTCGATAAACTAGTGCCTTTATTAAAGATAGAATTTGCAAAATTTAAATCTTAATTGAGTACTTGAAAAGTCATGTGAAATGTGTTGGGAGGGCTATTAAATTTTGGTCAAACACACACATAGACGTACTTCCTGCACTTAAATAAATTAATGTCATGCCCCTAATATGGAGTAACCCATCAAAAGATTTCAAGGCAGGAAAGGAGGGAAATCCCTATTAAATTCGTTACCATGTATAAAATGCAGCATCTTTACATATTTCGGTATAACCTCTATTTCGTCTGTATATAAATAAGCTGCTTACCCAAATCGTTTCTCATGCTCATACACAAAATCAGAAACTTCCAAGAGCAGGAAAGAACAACCAAGAGGAAACTTATAAAAAATAAAAAATAAAGATGAAGAACTTCCAAGTTGCTGCACTCCCTGTGCTAGCTCCATTCTTAGCTGCTAGTAAGCTTCTGATTTCTCATACTTTTTAACTAATTATGCTTGCCTAATCAGAACTGTAAGCTAGCATGAATAAGATCCTATTTTTAATTTCTTACGAGGAATAGACCTAACTTTGTGCTTTTCCTACGTTATTTTTACATTTAGGCAATGTAATTTAAGGGAATTATACAGGACGCGTGCGGCAAGGACTCATGATTTCCCCAGCCGCGAGGAGTCAGGACCAAGCGTGCAATGCCTTTTGCCATGAATTGATTGGAGCCATTGAGAGGCCTCATGGCTTTTGCAGTAAGGATGGAACCAAAGTGCATTTGCTTTCACCCTTGCTAAGTGCCCTGAAATAGTCACTAATTTCCCAGGCTCGCTTGATCAATAAGGTCGCTGCTTTTTGACCTTTGAAGAGAGTCTTTTCGATATAGTGATCATTTGTGACATTGAAAAATCAATCTAATCTCCTTAGTCTTGATGTGCATAGCCTATCTTTTATTTGATGAGGAAGATACATTTAGCTTTGTCGCCCAAAAGTTGTATCCCAGAACACGACCTAACTAAATTGGAACAAAGGTGAATGGCTAAATAGGACATGCGTAGGCAACATAACACGAAGCATCCGAACCCAAGATAGGAGTAAAGTATGACGGCGAACACTTGTTCCAACATCGGATTGGGTCAAGATCTCTTGCCGAATCGTGCATTTCCCTATCTCGGAACGTTGGACCAAATACTAGAACTTGCTTAGCAAAAAACGCTATGACTTTCAATGTTGTAATTACCATGGTCATCTTGGAAAAACACATGTATCGACAGTCGCTTCTACAGCTAATTCTGGCCACCCAAGCACTTTTACCATTTGCTGACTTAAAATTTTCTAAACTTAGTAATTCATTTTACGCATTCTTGATTAATAACGTGGATTTTACATTTCTCCAAAAGCAACATCACTACAACTATTAATAGACTTTCTACATGTTCAAGGAAAATCTAGTCCACGAAATAATCAACTCACGGTAGCATAGAAAAATCCCATATCGTACAAGCAAGACAAGAATTTGCCACTGTGGCAACTGAATAAACTTATACTCGGAGAAACATATGGATCACGTTGCTAGCGTTGCTCGGCCCTTTCCGCCTTCTTCCAATTAAATTTAGGACAAGGAAGAGATGGCTATCGACAATACTTTCAAAAGGAGGCTACATACAGAATAGAATACTACACTTTTCTTCTTTTGATAATTACACCGAATTATTCAAAGAAGCACGAAATCAAGAAGCCAGTTCCAAAAGCCTAATCTACACAATACTACACATGCCAAAGCAGCAATACTCATCGTCAGTGTCAATGCAAACTACAAATCACAACCAATAGTTTAGTTCAGACATCAGACTGGGGTTAGCATTAGGGACCACTCCAACAATGGGGGGACGGGCTTTGTCATTCTTCTTCGGGTTCTTCCTCTTCTTGCAATAGGTTCTCCCTATTATCATGGGCCCAGAAACCACGCACATCGATGAGCATACTGGCTACAGTCCCACCTTGCTTGCAGGTCAGAAGATCAGCCAACGTGATTCTCAGCGGGTCAGCAGGTTTAACCATATCCCAGATTTCATCCCTGACATCGTCGATGCACAGCTCATAGTTCCCACCCTCAATCCACTTCTGATGCACATCCCTGTCCATCGAGAAAGAATAATGCAGAAAGAGAGAGAGAGAGAGAGAGGGGTTAAGAGTAAGTTAACAAAACTCAAACAAAAAGGAGGATGTCAAAGCATGCAGTAGCTAGCCAACCATAAATGAAAAGTTGGTCCAGCACTCTTCCCATCTCATAGCATTAAATATAATTTTTAAGTCTTATGACCTTCTCTACCTCCATTCCCCCAGTTCCTTCCTTCCTGGGCAAATAAAATCAGGGAAAGGAAAGGACATCTGGCCAAGTTTATATAGTGCAATAAAAAAAAAGCCTTCATAGTCTGTAAATCAAAGGATTTCGGCACTTAAAAGAGTTCACATTCAATAATCATGTCTCAGCAACTTTGAGACTTGCACAACTTCCTTAAATTATGCAAGCAGGAAACTGCAGAACTTTTGTTATAGGAAGACTGTATCAGGTAACATCTCCACATACAGATGTTTCCCCTCTTTTTCTTCCATTTCCAACTTCACTTTGTTAGAATACTCAGATATGACACTATAAAAAGATATGTTCTTCAGTCTCTTTCACACTGTCAAAGCAGACTTTCAAAAAAAAGTAACTAGATACTTTTGCCAACTCGGATCATTGGGCATGAAAATATAGTATCAAGTAACATTATGACAGAAGAAAAGAAATGGAAATCAAAACACATTTTTCACCACATACATTGCTTTAAATTGAGTTTAAGAAGCTATAATACTAAGAGGGGAACTTGTTTAGGACATAGGAGCAATTAAAAGTAACATTACAACAGTTGAAATAAAATATTAACCTGAACAGAGAGTGTATATCAGCCGTTGTGAGAAATCCTCTTCCATTGAGATCAAGACACCGAAAAAGATATGTTAATCCTTCAGGAGTGTCCTTATTTTCCAGTGCCAGAACAAAGTCAAGAAAACTCTCAAAATCCATCTCCCGAGAATTCCCTCCACCACTTTTTCCACGACGTACGTGCTCATCAAATACTAGAAGGAACATAAAGAAAATCAGTTGAATGAAGCCAGCGGATAAACTGAAAGTGAAAGTTAAGATTTTCACCATTTTGCTATTAGCACAGGAAGCAACTTCTTCCCTACCTCTTTCAATGAAGATCTCTGTTAGTGAACCATCTGCATATTCTTTGAGCTCCTGCTTGCTCAACGTTCCATTCATATCTCTGTCAAGTGCCAAGAACATATCTAGGAATAAAGAGAAAATGAAATGTGACAATGATATCAACTACGTAGATATAGAGGTTTTACAAATATAGAGAATCCAAAGCACTCACCACATATGCGCTGTGCAGACGTCAAGGAGAACCAATTTTCAGCTTGTTCAGTGTCAGTAACTTCTTCCTCACTTTCCTGATGCAGAATTAGAAAAAAGAAAATACCTAAACATTAATACAAATCTTCAATATCAATCAATACACCCTTAACAGTAAAATAAGTCATTGATTCATTGATTAGTTTAAGCTTTAAAATTTCCTTTCTTAACTAGCTCGTGCAAGTGCTTGTTTCTTTTCTGCTAGCATATGGATTCTATTATACATTGAGAAGAGACACCTTTCTGATATCCTCTAATGCTAGACACAATACCTATCCAGTCTCCAACCTCCCAAATAAACCCTCCCCCTAAAGCATTGACAACTAAAGCTGAGCAGCGTCTCACTAACATTTAACAGCTAATACAAACTGTTGGAAGTGCACCCAGGGGTGATTAGCCATCTAAAAGAAATCAAGTACAGGTAATGAAATGGTATACGAGAAGATTCAATTGGTATACGAGAAGATTCAATTGAGAAGTGCTTTTAAAAATCCTAAACCAAGAATTGCAATATGCTATGAAATGGCATAAAGAAACGAGTGTATATGTTAAGCTCCTTCTACCCAGTCTATGAGAAGAAATGAACAGGCATCCACCAGCAGCTATCATCAAAATAAGGTCCATCTAATAATAAATTGTTGAGAGAACCATACGTGTGTGGGACAAATTCTTGTCAACAGAATTCATAACCTACAACAACTAAAACTCAGACAATAAAGATGCTTCTAGATGACTTTTCCGCAAGTTCCCTTTTCAGAGCTGTTCCAGTGGTGTACCAAACTGGTAATTGCTCAAGTCAGGATAAGCAAGTATAAAAGAACTTCTCCAACTTAAAATGAAAAACAGGAACTAGGTGACTGCAAAAGGATGTGCAAGTGATAAACCCTCCTTATCATCAGGAAGATGAATTCCCAAATAAAAATTGAATAAAATAATCTACAGCCCAGGGGAAGCAGGAAAAAACAGGAGGATTGAAGTCTACAACAACGTAAAACAGTTTTTATCAGAACATTTGGAAAAGATTGCAATAAAACCTTCATCTATATCTACCTGGTGCAGTTCCATAAGTTCTTGAAGGCAGTTACTAAGCAGCACCTTCTTTATACATGCTTTCCCTGGAAAGAATCTACAGAGTCAGTCGCTTTTAACAGAAGAGAAACTTAAGAGTTCAGACCTAAGCATCCAAATATCCTATCCTTAAATGGAAAAGAATGTAAGTAAAAATAATCCACCACATCTATATAGTCATGTTCTATGAGCTATCTAGTACGTCGCAGTGATACTATCACCTATTCAATTGGAATTTAAGACCAGTCAACACTGACTAAAAAAATCCATAAACTCCATCTCGTAGCATTTAAAAAACTGTCAATCTTGACCATCATCAAGCAACAAGAGGTTACTGGTATGACCAGAAATTTTATTTACACACCCTAGTATACCCAATTTAGTGATCAACATAAAAAGGAAATGCACAAGCAACCTCATAGGTTATTCAAAGGGTGCCACCGTCATCAATAAAAGAGGAAAAAAGTTTGATAACAAGTTCATTCAAATATAACTCTGATCATGGTTTAATAAAGAAGACAACCATAAGCAATAAGACCTAGCCACATACCTCGTCTATGAGGATCACAGAAGAAGAAGAACTTGCGTGCAGCAATGCGGCAGTACATTTGAACAAATGCAGCAGGCATGTCTCGTAGCTGCGCCAAATTCGGAATCAGACCCCTTATGTAAGCCTCCATTTCCTAAAACACAAAACCAGAGCAGTCAGCTTCTTCACAAATTCAGACAAGTGATAGCAGTTACACAGACACTATTATGACTGCAATATAAAAGTCCTCCGACAAAATAGAGAAGTAGAGTAGAAAAGAAGCTCGAAAACGCAGTATCATACATGAGGTTGAAGGAAACCATCAGAATCTTCATCTAGCTCACTCATATCAATCCTGGCCTGCGTTAGTGAAACCTGAAGAAGAAACAACACATACATTTTAGCAACAGATAGACTTATATGTTGTTCTAAAAAACTGATTCAAGCCTAATATTGTGCTCTGCAATTTGTTGACAAGAATAGCATGATGCACAAGCATTACCTTTATCTTGACAAGATGACATTTTATTGATAAAAAAATTGATCTAGAACATTACAAATATGCAAGAACAGATAAGGATAAATAATCTGCTACACACCAATCCTAAGCATTCATGTTCAATTAAGGCATATTTACATCCCTTACCATTCCATATTCACAACACAGGGCACAAGTAAATACCTACACTGCCAATGCTCAATGACCAATATGCTGATGAAGCAAGAAAGTGACTAAGTTAAAAGTAACAAGTCATGCTTATGCGCAATCGCCTTTCACTTTTCTTCATTATGCACTTTTAGATTATTCAATAATGATCAACTATTCCTGTGGACTCCACTGACAATCAAATTTTCAGTGGAGGCATCAATGAGTAAGACATACCGTGCGCATCACATAGAGGTAGAAAGGAAGAATGGCAATTCGTCCTGACTCGTCTTTCTCAAATTTCATGAAATTTGAAGGGCTGAAGAATCGTCGGCATTTGGGGCCTATTTGCTCTGTACATACAGATGCAATATGGCAAAAATCTTCATAGTTCATCTGAAAATGAAGTAATCTTTAAAACTCATTCAGAAACCATTATTACAAACACCAAAAGAAAAGCTTCCTATATGTGTAAAGCAACGATCTTTTGAAAAGAGGCACAAGGAGGGAGCCCTTTTTTATACAACAAGCAATATGGAGCATACATTTCAATCAATCTCTTTAAGCATTTGATAAAAAATCAGCAATACCACCAACAACTGTAATTAAATAAATAATATTCAAATTGCGTTTGAAGAGAAATGACATACAGTACCATTGAGAAAGATAGAGTCAGGAAACAGCTGTCAAGGTAAAGCTCCATACGTTTGAATATATGGAAGAGAATACAAGGAAGCTTTACAATATGTAAACAATTAATATATGCATTAGAAAGAAAGGGGTAATGCTGGGAGAAAACAATCGAATTGCTCTCTCTAAGAATTTGATCAAAATTTAACAAAAAAACCCCCATGAACTTCCGTACACAAAATGCAAAAAACACCAGAGACCTATGAAGATAAAGTCATAGAAAAATGGTACACGAAAATGGATGATGCTCAAATAAACAGACCTTTTCTGCCCCTGTGGCGTCATCAATGACACAATTTTCTCTCAAGCAAACCCACATTGCATCCAGATCATCCGCATTAAGCAAAAGATCCGATTGCTTCTGCAAAAGTGAGATATAAATGTGAACTTCTGAAGAAAGAAAAGTATGAACTACTTGGAAGCTTCTTTAAATTTTTTAAGAACTCTGTCGCCAGTACAACAGATACATACCTTGAGAAACCGGTATTTTGCAAGCCTCTGTACTCTTTGACTGATGGATCCTTCTTCAGGTTTCTAAGAGGGTGAGTAGAAAATCAGATTTGATTAGTCATCACACAGAAATATAAGCACACCAAGCAAATGAAATCAAATTCTACAATAATTAAGGAAAATTCCTGCCCTTATGCTTTTAAACCAGCTGTCTGGGAACTTAGTTCAGCCAGTGAAAGCAAAACGCGATGCAAATACACTTGTTAACAGGGAATGAACAACTAAGAATCAGACAATTATTCAATATAATTCTATTGCATACCTTCTTATAAAAGCTTGGAATGGAGCCAGCTTCAGCACTTTTTTGTTGCTTCTCCTTGAATATGTCAAGCAAAATCCTCTTGGTCTCGAGTTCTGCAATGGGGAGAAACAAGACGATGATCAACTCCATTTGCATGTTACATTTTGCAAGCGCATGCAAGCCGCTCTGAGATGGAGGGATCAGGGAAGGAAAAATACTTCATCTACCCTAATTAACCGTCACGGAACAGGCATGTTTCAAAAACTTTGTCTGAGTCTCTACACCCAACGTGGCTAAGGCCCATAGCAGCTGCTATGTCACGAAAGTCTCAAAGCTAAAACAAGAACAACAAGAGCTTGTGTCATTTTCTTCTTCCCGATAATGAATGATTTAGAAAACTGGAGCTAATTCCCACTTGTCCACTTAGACACCTCAAGATCAGTCTCCCAAAAAAGGGTCACATTTACCCTTAATTGTCATGTTACCTCTACATCTCAAAGAAAAGTCCATGCCAGCTTTAATATTATAGGAGAGCAAAACAACATATACAAACAAAAGAATTCAATATCACCAACTCATCAAAACCATATTTTTTCAAGTCCAAAGCATGACGCCACTAACAATCCAATCTCCCCGACACCCACATAGGTTCAGCAGATCATTAATCGCTAAAGATCGAAAAGAACGCTAAGAGGTCACTTCCGAAACGAGGGCTCAAAATCCTTTCATCCCCATTTCATGAGCTCCAATCTCATACGCTACCGCCAAGATCAACCCTAACATCAATCGGCGAAGTTCCATAGAAGAACGCGCGACGTATCGAACGCATCACATCGAGAAGGAAAAAAAAAAAAAACAAAAAAAAAAAAATCAAATCGCGCTCGAACGGCGGAGGGTACGAATGTATGTAAAGTGAGAAGGTCCAAAAAGGGAAACGGACCCATCAAGGCTTCGGAACCGAGTCCGGCCCCGGATCCGATGAAGCGACGGAGGTTGCGGACCCAGGGCATGGAGGACGCCGGGGGGATCTTCCTCTGCGACGCCTCGTGGCTCTCGCCGTCGCTCGAGCCGCTGTACATGGCCGGCGTGGGATGGATGTCTGCAACGGGGCTTCTTCGCGGACGGAACTCGGACCCCTCGAATCAGACCTCGCCGTCCGACATGCGAGAGCGAGACGGGAGCTTCGCTCTGGATTCGGGACCGGAAGCTGGAAACCCTAGGCGAAGCGCATTGCAATCGAAAGAGAGAGAGAGGGGATTGGAAATGGAGGATTCGACTGAAGTGAAGAGGATCGCAAGAAGCTTCAGCTGCTGGTGAGCTTCTTCTTTTGGGTTTATGCAATCGAAGCTCTCTGCGAATTCGAGGGGTTGAAGAGAAGAAGTGAGATACAGAATTTTATTTCTTTTTTTTTCCTTTTTTCTTTTTTTCTAGGTACAGCTTTTTCAAATTCTTTTTTTCTTCTTCTTCTTGTAATTTTCCCAGCATTTTCCTCCTTTGAAATGAGAATTTTATATTTCGAAATATTTATTCCAATTTTCCCCCTCTTGTTTTCCCCACCAAACATCACGAAATTGTATTCAGGCATTTTCGCCTGTTTTGATTTTACCCGTGCATCTTTCTAACCATTTCTGTAAAGACATTCAAAATGTTTCACTCGAAATAGTGTTGCAAGGCACCTTTCTAAATATGGATCGATATGGGAATCAACGAAAGATATGAAGGGCCATTTGGTGAATTTTTGAACAGGAAATATAGATTGACAAGAAAATTAAAAATACTACGGGCACGTGATTAGTCATGTCAAATGATAGTGAAATGTCAAGATAAGAGAAAGATAAAATAGAACAATCTATGTTATTGATTGATTAGCGGTTATTTGCTCAAATTACGATCATAATATTTACAACTATAGCGATGCGGATGATTAACAATAATTATAAAGAATACAATTAACATCATACGTGATTCCTATTATTCAATGATATATATATTTACAAACGGTTATCAAGATATCCATTATTTCACAATTATGGCCTCATCACTTACCACACGTCAATCATTTCTTTTACAACTTGCAACGCCTTTTCTCGATGGTTATAACAACCCTTTGCCATTGTCAATTATGATTTTATGAACTGATGACAGTGCCAACATCAATGGAAATGGCTTGTCTTGATTTTAGCCGAAATCATTAGCCTAATAATTTGAAAATTTATCTCGATCATGATTTGTCGATCTTTCTTTCAATTTAATTCACTTATCTTCATTTGGTGGTTTAACGCTTAGTATTTTTTCCTGTAATGCCTGTTGGCGACTTCTCATCACCTTTGTCAACTATCTATGGTTGCTGACCAAAAGAACTTAGTAAATTTCATCTTAGGCATGCTTTGCTCGGTCTCATACAATCCGAGTTTTTATTTTTTTTTCCCAAATTATACGTCCAAGTTGACGGTCAATGACTTGCGCAATTATGTATATCAACACAAAAATAATTATAAAAGGAAAATTTTGATTGACCTTTTATAATCTAAAAGATAATTGTAATATAAAAACACCCTTATGATTGTATGGAGGCTTTATTTTTATTGAGATAATTGCTCAAACTCGGACATCCTTGTGCATTGACCCTCGCCTTAAAATAGTTATTGATCACTCCTTGAATTTTGACCTCATTACATAATAGGCCACATACTTCAACAAGTTATGTATTATCTTTTAGATTATGATTTTCGTTGCCGTCACTAACTTTTTGGTCTATAAATAAAGCCATTTGATATCACAAAAATAAATACAATACCTTATTTTGCTCGACCAAAATAATTTCTACTAATTACGCAATTTTTTTTTCACTGTGCCTAATTCTCTATTTTAACTTTTTTTAATACTTGTCATCTTGTCACTTGGATAAAAATGCTTTCAAATTTAAGTTATTTCTTGCTCTTCATTACTCAATAATGGTAGCATATCAATCATCTTTTAAATCCAAAATATACAATCATACTTTCTTTTGATTTTCTATATCATTCCATTATTAGATAAAATGACGAAAAACTCCAAACTGGCACATACGTAATAGATTTTCCCTAAACTAAATTTTTACAATCAAAAACCTAAATCGATACATTTATAAAAAATCATTAATTTACTACGAAATTCTAAATTGATACATTCATCGTGTCATCTAATTTTATAATTTTATAATAAAATTTAACGAAAACTAATAAATAATAAATTTGTTATAAATGTACAAGTTTTGAGTTTTTCGTAATATTAGTCCTAGATAAATTATGTTTCTACAAAAGTCTCTAATTTACGGACAAAAAAAAACTCTCTAATTAAATTTTTTTATTCTAACGCGTAAGCATTTTTCATACAGTATAATTTTCGTATCCCAAACCGTATGATCTCCGTATTCTTAATTTTTACTCCATATAGATCGCTCCGTATCTGACAAACAAGATACCTCCGGATATTCCTTTCCCTTCTCCTCCGAACGTGCGTCATCCCTAGCAGTCCCCCTCGCGTGTATAAATAATCGCTTCGTGCGCACGGTCTCCTCACTGCATCTCGTCCGCTATCCTCACTTGCGCCGACCGGCTCTGCCCTCCGGGAGACGGCCGCTCCCATCGGAACCTCGCTCGCCGGAGCCGCATCCGCTCCGGCCCCGAGCCTCTGTGATCTTACCCAGAGCAGAGGATCTGCCGGATCCGCCGGTTTTAACCGGCAAAAGCAATTCAAGGAGTCCTTCGGGGCCAGCCCCGTGCCAGATCGTCGGGTAAAGCTCGCTTCCCTCCCCGCATCTGATCGACCCTTTTGTCGTGTTCGTATGTTTTGCGGGGGAAGGGTGGAGAGTTTTGGCGATGGAAGGAGTGATCTTGCTTGCGGGCTCGTGGTGAATGGTTCGTTGAATTGCTTTTGCCGGTTAAAACGGGTGGATCTGGGGACTTCTCTGGTCTGGCTGGGATCTAGAGGCTCGGGTTCGGAGCCGAGGCGGATCCGGCGAGCGTCCTGATGGGATGGCGTTCTCTCGAGGGCAGAGCTGCTTGGGCATCGAGGTTAGCCGACGGGGTGCGGCGGAGGTCTCGGGGTTTGTGTCCCGATCTGGATGCGCCGGCGGCGGAGGCCCCTCAGGCTGAACGTGCGGCGATGGCCCGGTTTGGTTCCAGATCTGGTCGGTCTGTTATGTCGGTGGCTTTGTACTATCCCGTTTTTGCTCGATTTGTGAATATGATGTTCCATTGGCGAGATTCCGATCGGCAGGTCGACATTTTTTGAGCTGGGTGAAGGCTTTGCTGGTGAAGATCAATTTGTGGATGTATCATTAGGTTATTTGTTCCATCTTTATGGCGTCTGTAATCAATCAACTGTAGAAATTGTTACAGTGGTTTGCCTTTGTAGTTCTTGTTTGCTGGAGATTTTGCTATTTGATTTAACTGAGGCATGAAGAATACTTTGTTCTACCTGTTCTCTACCTGTGGATCAAAGGCACATTGACATAGCGGATAGTTCCACCAAATATTGTAATTGGTACGGATTTGCGTCGGGTCGACTAAATTTAATTGCAACTTTTCATTTTCATTCTCAATGCATTGACATATAACAGATTGTACCACAAAAGATATTGAATTGATACACTTGTTGGTCGGGTTGGATTCACCTATTATGAGATACAATTTTATTGACCTATATTCGACTCAATCCATGCCGAATCAATCCAGGCTTCATTATCAGTAATTTTTCTTGTCAAGTCGTTGCCTCTCTCCGTGTGAGTGGGGATGACGTGAAGTGGTTGAGGCGAAGAATGTCTCTAGACCAGATATAAGAAGAGAAATCACACTCGATGAAAATACGAAATCTGAGACAGTGTTGCCTTCAGAATAAGCAAAATCAGCTGGCGGAGCCACCACGACTCCCATCTTCCGATCCTTTCAAAGGTAGGAAGTCAATCAAGGATTGCAAGCCCTAGTAACAAAAGCAGATATCGGCACATCATCTGATAACTATATCAACGTATGCCATACAACCTTTGCACTCCTGGTTCTTACAGCAACGCGACGGCAATGATCATGCTAAAGGTCAGTGGACTGACCATTGCCTACAAACGTATTTCACAAGAGCAGCGTGAGAGAGCCCAGATCGCCCTTATTAAGCCTGTGTTACCTTAACCAGGCAAGATTCATAAGAACCCTGATCTCGATTGAATATGCCATAGACAATTAATGATAGAAGCAGTGTTCAGCTGGTCCGTCTCAGGCCAAGAAGGCCATCTTCATGCTTGGGAAGGCATGCAGGCTCCCATTTGACCTTAACTCCACCTTTTGTTTCAAGATCTCCTTTCCACAGATTATACCTACACTTCTGCTGAATGTTGCGATTGACCATTTTGACGTGAATGGTTGGCGAGACTACAAATAACTGATTTAAGCAAATTGAAGCTTGTCTGCATAGGAAAGCCTCTTGGCCGTCGGCACTTGTACCTGTCTGAAGGCTTACAATCATTTGTAGTGAGCCCCCCAGACATCAAAGGCAGATCAAGGTACTTTACAGGTAAATTCTCTCTTTGAAACCCAGTGATAGAAGGAAGTCCGAAAACATACCGCTCAGTGTATAACATCCGGGACTCTTTATATGGTTAAGACATGAGATTCTTCTAAAGTAACTAAAGACATAAATTATAAGCCTGAGAGGATCTACATTCCCTTTCAAAACATGATTTCATCGTCTGCAAACAAAGGTGATTCAGCTGAAGCTTTGATCAGAAGGGATGATGCTTGATATCAGCAGCAGCAGCAGCAGCAACTCAAACATTCTGGATAGCACTTCCATAGTTAAGGACAAAGGGATATGGCAAATGTGGGTCACCAAGTGTCACGCCTCCCTTTCCAAGGAAAAATCATTCAAAGTGAACCACTGAAGTTTACAGGAACCATTCAAATTAGATCAGATCATCAATGGCCCCCTTTCGATGGCAAATTTGATGATGGTGATTGAGTAAATAGGGGAGGGAGAGGGAAGATATAGAAGCAGCGTTTGAGTTACTCAATGCAGGTACACAAGGCCAGATCAACTAGAAAGTAGGGAGACCAACAACGCTGGAGGCAGATGAGTTCACCTCTTTGGAGGACTATCGGAGTTGCGCGGCAGCGATGCCGGAGATAGCTGTTGAGGGTGGCCGTGATGTGGATCAGTGGGGATCACAGAGGAGGGCTAGTCATGATAGTGCAATCGAAGAGGGAGAGAGAAAAGAGTAGTAAAGATCGAAGAGGACTGATACCTATTTTCATAACTGTTTTGAGTACCAAGAGCTCTTTGGAAATAGTATGACTTATATTTTAATTAGACTCATACATAACTCACTTCAATAAATTTAGTCAAAGTATGAACTGAAATATCTGAGTACAGTTCTCGCCCAGAACCAATTGACTGAACTTGGTGCATATTATCAACTTTTGAACTGTAACTGCTGTCTTGAGATTCTTCCGGTGACATTAGATAAGTTTGGGACCATCTCGCAAGGAACCATATTATAGCCTAAAAAAGGCATTTGCTTCAATACATAAATCAAGAGCAATGCTAGTGCGAAGTGAAAAGCCCAGACAAGTTCAAGCATGCCAACAATGTGTAGTTTATTGAATGAAAAAGAATGCAATGAAGAGTGCTATATGTGACAATAGAAATGATGACATGCAATTTCTCTATGTATCTACTGCCAAAATCTTCTGGAGAAGGGTCAAAATAGATAGCTTTTGTAAATGCTGTGGCTTATATTACTAATTGCATTTTTGGACTGATAGGAAACTCTTGTACAACACCCTAAAGTAATCGTCAAATAAAATACCAACTTACTCCCAGTGAAGATCTCTTTCTATATGTAAATAGGAACAAACAGCACCCAAATTAACTGGGGATGAACTTGAGATGTAGCTCCATTAGTCGAGGACTGAAAAAAGATGATCTACTTTCCAGATTCAAGCTTTGTTCAGCAAACCCGATGATTGAGCTGCAACAACAAAGGAGAATCATATAAAAATATTCCACGTGAAGGATCAATCATTCTCGTTAGACAGAGTAAAACATGCTCCGGTAGCACCGCTGTCCCGTGGGGTAAAGTATGAAAGTGAATAGGAAAAAGAAAAAAAAATGGTTGCATTGGCAAGCTAGTCGTCTTTACGCAACTGCAACCGAATTGAAGACTGACCAGTCTCCAAGCCGTGTAGCACAGCTAATAGGCCAGACATTTAAATAAAGCACACGGAAGTACATTGCCTACCGCTGTCCTGTGGGGTAAAGTATGAAGGTGAATAAAAAACCACATGGTTGCATTGGCAAGCTAGTCATCCTTACACAACTGCAACCGAATGGAAGACTGACTACGTCTCCAAGCCGTGTAGCACAGCTAATAGACCAGACAATTAAATTAAGCACGCAGAAGAACAAGTGTACATTGCCTATTTTCAACTACTTCAGCTACAAACAAAGAACAGTCACAAGATTTTCTTTTGATTCTTGTTATTTGCATATATAGCAATTTCGATTTATTGTAGAACGAGAACAGGAGCGTCTACACATCTTATAACCACTGGTAAATTAATAAAGATTAATTAACTGTGGACGTCCAATGAAAATCTTTATCAGCAAGCATCTTCGTCTAGCATCATCCGTTGTTGGTCAATCCAATATTACACCACAACGGATGTTTCGTCATATACCTGAAAGTTTCAGGTATGATGATATGTTTGTGCAACACAACATGTCAAGCGTGTTAAGAGTCATGACCCAGCACAAGTGCACACGAGACACGACTAGAGGACAAATTCGTACTTGAGTTATTCTCTGCAGAGTCTGACAGTAGCATGGAAGCAAAGAAAGTCAGAAGGTGAAAGTTCTGATGTTGCTATCAGATGGCTGGAACTAGACTTGAAGCAGAAGGGCTTCAGTAGGAAAAGTTAGAGGAGGTTTTCACAAAAGCACTTTTCTTTATGCCCTTGCACGCCCTTTTGTACAAAGAGGATGCATTTTATGACTAAATCCTTGTCAAGGGAATTGCTTGAATGTTAAATCTACTACACATAGATGCATGTGCCGCTGTCTCATAAGGTATATAACGAAAAGTACCTACAAAGGATGACAACGGGATTATTATCTGGTTCCACGAAGTCCGCAAAACGCCTTTGTATAGCAATTGGAACCTGCAATCACATTGCATAAGCACAAAGCATCAAGTCATGGGATTACGACTTGAATATGTCATCCTGAACCTTAGAATATATCTTGCATTATCTTTAATGAAGAGATCTTAACATGGAAATGGTTTGCATGGCAAACATGTATGAGCAACAAGCATTCTGTCCCTACAGGAGTCAGCACACGTATCTTATGCCATTTTCTCTCTACCATCACCATATTCTGAAGAATCTTGATTTATGGTCCTTTTGAAGATCTCATGTGTTCTCAGACCTTACCTATGCCTACTGTATGGAGTCACGATGGTAAACTTATGGCTTCTTTTTAAAGCATCCGAACACCTCAGATTTCATATGTCAAAACCGCATCAAACAAGTTTCTTCCATCTTATCGTCAATTGCCTGTCCCCCATCATTGCTTAAAACATTGTCAAATCTATTCTCTCATTCTAGCTTCTCTTCATTGGCTCATCTTTGCTTTCTATTGCACGACAGGAGCATGTCTGCCCTCGGAAGTGCCGTCAAAGATTCATACATGGGAAAAGGTTCATTTTCTGCAGTGAACTTCTTTACGGACATTCTGGTGAAATTTGGTTCATCCTATTCTCAGGAAGAAAATTGACAGTGAGATTCTTGGACCTCTTGTGCATGCTTAACATCAGACATATTTGGCCCCGTCCATGCATGCTAGGTTAATGAACACAATTTGATTTCACAGCACTAGAGTGGATCCTATATTAGAAGGATTTTTCCCGGGTTAGTAAAGGAACAACAGAGAACTGCAAGATGGCAAAGTAAGTCTGCAACATGCATCTCATGGAACTGACAAATAAAAAGCAAGGAGCAAAAATCATTTTTTGCACCAGGTTTCATGTGAGATGTGTGAGCTGTCAAATTTGCTGGGTCCCACATGAGACACGCCGTCTAACAGCTCACACGGATCGCGTTAGGCTCACATAAGCTGGGTGTTTTTAAAAATTGCTTAGCAAGAAGGCTGTTTTGAAGCTGACATTTTATTGGTGATCATAAGACACCCTTCAAGCACAGAGAGCTTCTCTCTTTTCTCTACAAGCAGGGGCAACAATTTCAAAGAGAGAAGTAGCCATTTCCTAGTGGATGTTTAGCCAAACGGACTGTAAAACTCCTGGCGAAGCTCAAACTTTTTGTTGCGTCACACACATATACCTCTCTCTAAAAAACAATATTATGATGAACAGGCAAACGCAACACAATGCCAAATCAAGAAATCTCATCATTCTGAAAAAAATCAATTTAATCTAAAGCAACGGTTATTTTCTTCAAAGAATTAACCAATGATAAACTTCATGTTTGTAGCAAAAAATTACAGTCTAAAGGCAAACATTGACAATGTACCAGGGGCGTCTCTCCTTCGCCTTCGTCGGCAAGTACATGACCCGTTATTAGCAACAAAGAATAGAGTTCTTCCAAGGTCTTGGTTGGATCGAAAGAGCCCCCGCCCTACATATTGCGTATATAATTTGGTAGATAAGCCACGGACATTGAGAATGGAAGAAACATGAAAATCTATAAGGAGAAGGCAAGACGCGGATAAGAAATATTTTAAATGGAAGAATCCAAGAATTTTATCAAAGCAACCCATAGCATGGTAAGCTATGAATTGACTGGCTCATGACAGACTAATACTTCTGAACAACCTCATCAGCATACATCCAGGTTCTGTACTTATAAATACAACAAAATTTTTAACTGTTTCTGGAGAGATCCCCAGATCAGCCAGAAGAAAACAATCAATCACTAAATAACTTGGAGAAACATGGAAGTTAACCTGGATGCTTTACTGACACTTCCTCCAAAACCTTCCCTCTATTTGCTAATCTCCTTTCCAAACGTAGTCTCTATGTCATTTACAGGTATGGAAAATTCCACCTAAAGTTGCCTTTCGTTTCCTTTTTTGTGCACAAGCACCATATTTTTACCAAGAAAACCAACCACCTACGGGAACCTAATCTTTCAATTACCTCGCAAATGAATGAGCAGAAAATTGAGTAAAATAAGTCAATTAAGAAAATGTCGAATCTCAGCAGTTCCTAATATGGCAAAGGGAGTGACTGCATCAAATATAGGATAGCAGTTTGAATAACAAATTAAAATTCACCAATCAATGTCCATGACAAGTACTAGGCATCCAAATACTTTCCAGAAAAAAAAATAACCAAAGAAAATAAGGCCATCAAATATATCAAAGAGAACCTGATGTAGACGTGAAAACCATTCAGTGCAATGTCTTGTGAGCAAAGGTATTGCAAAATCAATAGCGGCTCTTCCAATAAGAGCATAAGAGCTTAGCCTTTGATCCATTGCTGTAAAAATAGGTTGACAATGAAAACTGTCAAGGATTAAAATCTAATGAAGACACTATGCTAACAAAAGGAACTAAAGCCATGAACTGACTCACCAGAAATGGAAGTGTGAATATAGTCTGAGTCAGAATCGTCATTGAACGCAGAAGCAGAAGCAGCTGTTGTACAAAGATTTAGTCAAATGCTTATGGCAGAGAAACAAAGTGATGCTGCAAACAACCTACATAATTACCTTTTAACTCAGACTCTACAATGTATGTGAAGAGGGTGGCCGCAGCATCAACACCTTCAGGTGGAAGCAGTACAATCCCAGCAGCGCTACCCAGCAGCTAATAATAGAAAATAAGTTGTTTTAAAATGATGGTTCATGGTTCAAAACGAGAAACTTTAGAAGATAAAGTGAATCAGATTATCCAAATAAAGGACTCAGCTATACTGGTCAACCTTCCCAAACTAACAAATGAAGATCTTCATTATAATTAGGAAATTTTACTGATACACAGCTAATGCTTAGCCATTCACCTGAATTATTTGAAAAGCACTCACCCTCATCTATGGAGTAGAGATAAGCCACTTACTAAAAAATGGATCCTGGGAATTTTCTTTCTATGTTTCTAGAAGCAAATGATATCATTGCACGCATCTATGAACATTGACAATGTATACCATGAGCAGCGCAGTCCAGGTATCTAGTAAGATATCACGCGCCTCCCAGCTCCATGTTTCCTCATCAGGGTCCTTTGTCATGAGGACTTTTATGACTTCACACATCAAGGTAGATAACAGGGTAAAGGTACTAAATGGCCTGACAAGTGGAATAAGTCAACATGTTTCAGGCATTACACATGGATAACGGCTATCAAGTATCAACCCAGCTATTAAGAGCTCCGCGCATCATTACATGACATAAAGAATTAAGCATGAACAGAAGAATAACCTAATTGATTTAAGGAGTTGATTAAACATAGTTGGGCTTGTTACAGTTGCATAGCCAACAATGCCCGGCAACCATCGAGCATCTCACTGCATTAACAAGAAAGAAGAAATTGAGGGATCACTAAACATAGTGAGAGAAATAGCCAGCAGCTGATGTGATTCAGAGAAAAGTGACCTTTCACTCGTTCCACATTCAATCTGTTTTGAAACAAGATTTGGTGGGTCTATCCATGGTATAATCCCCGAAAGCAGTTGTAGCAGATGATGCTCCTGCAGTTGTCCATTGTCTGCATATTAAATGATGACTAGTGTCAGCTAAATGAATTCTTAAAATCAAGAGGAAATCAGAAAAATGGCAGATGTTTACAGCTTTATCGAACTGATGTTAATAAACGCTAATGAAAGGAAATGCATTTCCTTAAATATTATGAATGAAGAGACATTAATAACAAACTCAGGGAAAGTGCTAATCCTGAACTGCTATTAAGAGCCACTTTTATCAGTTTTGGAGGATTTTTTTTTTTTTTTTTTTTTTTTTTTTCGGGAGAGGGGGTGGGGGAGGAAGAAGTATCTGGTATGATTGGAGTTGCTGTGGCAAGCAATTTATAGCTCTATAATTTGAATGTCGTGATTTCCTAATAGCAATTCAGGGCGTCACATCAGTTTGCCATTTCAGAATAACAATGCAATCTAGGTACTGGCTCAAGCAGCAATATTGATATACAGCTTATTACTAGATGACCAGCCTTGCATCAGAAATGAACCACAACATTCGTTCTTCAATCAGTCTTCATGATGGCATTTACTTGTTCCTTACTCCCACCAAAATAAACCTCAGGACATTGTCAGTTTGCCACCTTCACCAGATTAATTAGTATATTGCTGACATTGAATATACGATTCTCCACCATACTTCCACCATCATCAGTCTTTCAGAAGCGCTTGAAAATAATATGCTACAAAACTCAAGCAGAACAAACAATTGGAGGATTAAACTGATAATGGCATCGTAAACTTCTTCAACCCAAAAAGGAGACAAGAATTTGTTGCTTTAAAGACAAATTAAACATTCAATTTTGAGTTGTGCATGTACCTGAAGGAAATATCGTGCCTGTCAAACAACAGTACTGCAGAATAAGCTTTCGAGCAGAAACTGCAATTGGGCAGTCTATCGAAAAACCTTCATGGTAAAACTTCCGTCTGAGAGCTATGTATAAGTTCAACGGCCAAACAATATCTCTGCTAGAAATTAAGATGTCACACCATCCAGGACCAGGCTATTAACAGCAAATAGAACCAGGATAACATCATCAATACAGGGGCAGAGATATCTCCAAGTATGGCAATCCATCCCACCAGACACAGGAAAACATTGTACAGGATCAGATGAAAAGGTCAAACATTCTACTACAGAAGTCATTAAGAATAGAAAAGAACCAGCAAGCACTGATAATATGCAAAATGATCAGACAATTTCCTCACTCTTCTCCCAGTTCTTAAGTCAGTTATCTGAATTCGCCAGCAAGACTGGTTGCACACAATGAGAAGCTATTGAGAAAACAAACCTGCACTAAGATGCACTCGGTCCTTCTAGACAATGGAGTATCATGTCTAATTCCACTTGAGAAAACATTCACCCCTTTTTTGCCATTTGAGTCGCATCAGAATTCCCAATTCAGAATTTGGAGAATGAGATGAAGTGCAGCTGTACAAACTTTAACCTCATCTGCTGCAGAATCAAACCCAGTTATTTTGTTTGCAACACTTAGAGCAGCATCACGTGTCCAACAATAGAATACCTACCATAAACTACAGTGAAATGCCTCTACTTGCTGGGACTTTTAAGCATTCTCTAGAAAGAGGTTATGCTATTAAGTTAGGCTCAGGACGGATCTGATATATAAACAAGAATTATGAAATGCCTCTACTTGCTGGTACCCCTCCAGCAATACTTTCTTATTCTTTGTAGCAAAATAAATAAATGAAAATAAGAATGAGGAAAAATTTTGGCTTGTGTGGAGGCAGACAGCCTCGACAGTGTCAAGAGATTTCTTCTCCAGTAAAATCAAATAATTACACATTTCTGAGTCTACTCTCCAGTTATCTCCCAAGTGACAGCAACTTTCAACAGCTTTTCTATGCCACATAACTCTTCAAAGAAATTTTACCACCAAGTCAAAAGATAAAATAAATCCCCTATCCATAACTAGTGTTGAATATGACCAAGACTTTTACTCGGAGCTTCATATCACTGCTAATGTTATATACGCACCCAATGCCAATGATGATATTTCGTCTTGAAAGAAGCTCTTTGTTTTCCGAACAGTTCTCTTTCTTGCTGTTAATCATCTCAACAGTTATAAGCAAGTTAGGACTAAAATTGATGCTCTCTAGCTGGAAAATAGGCACGTATGTCCTCCAAGAGTAATGAGAAAAGCCACATTCGACCACAAGTTGTAGCTGTTGTTACATAGGATCGCGTGTTGATATGGCAATCGTATTCATCAGAGACAATCATAAGAGAAAAACTGAGGATTGCTATCTGAGTATATAAGCATCATATCAACTGAGATCTCATATTCATCAAGGTCATGAAAAAACAAGATTCTAATATAACATGTGGACAAGTCCAATGAGATGAAGCCAAAAAAAAATCTAATATAATATGCGGTCTATAAGTGTGATCCGTTAAGGTGTGATGGCGCCATGGACAGCATCCACCGGTGGTACAACCGCGCCATTCAGCAGGACAGCATTTGCCGGTGGTATGACCGCGTCCACCGATGGCATGATCGCATCCGCCGGTGGCACGAGCGGATGCGGACTATGAACAGTGAGTAGATGATCCGTCTCCCCACGAGCATGTCTGTTTCTTCTAAAATAAAGATCTAAGAAAACGATTTGAGTCAGTTCACATAGATTGTTGCTTATTCTAATTCTAAAATAGAGAGGGAGAAACCTGGTTGAACATCCTCGGTTGCCCAGCGAGTGTATAACTTCCTATGAAGGTGGCAATGTGCAAACCCGTGATGGATTCAACGAGGTGAGATTCATCAGATGGAATTGGGAATGCCCCAACTCATTCAACATGGCTGAAATCGCATCCCCTCCGATCACGTGCGTCCCATCAATATTGATGGAGGATTGGGGTCCAAAGAAGAGGCCTATGCCCGCTCTATTGAAGTCAAAGGTGTGATAAAATTGTCCAGCAAAATATGCGGCAGTCTGGAGAGCTTGAGCAGCCATTGCAGAGGAAACTGACAGAGAAAGAGCGGCGGCTCTACAGAGAGAAAGAGCGACGACGGTAGCGAGCGACAACGACGAGAGGCTGGCAGTTACGTTGACCCGAAACCACCGGCTTTCTCTCTGCTAGCCTCTCGCTGCCGCCGCTCAATTTGCAGAGCTGCTGCCTAAATTAACAGAATAAAAATACCGAGCTATTGAAGTAAGAGGACTTTCCATTAATGTATTTCACACCAGAGCTAATATAGCAAACTGAAAACCACTCCATCTTCCAACCACGAGAAAGGAGAAAAGGTCACAGCTAAAGTGTATGACCAACCTGAAAACCCTCAGACGAGTATTGTCAATCCACTTTTTGTATGGGTGACTGTCTTTGTTGGCATCTAAGAGTGCCAGGAACTCCTTACCCAGAAACGCATATAATCTCATGCATGGTGTCATGGCACCAATAGTGTAAGCTGCCACTTTTGTTCTCTCAAAGGGAGTAGCAAGTTTTCCAGGACCCTTGACTCCTTCAACCTTCCCTGAGGCTGTTGCCGACAAAAAATCAGTATACTTTACAGTTGCAGAGTTGGGAGTGCTCTCCTTGGTATCTTCCGATCCCCACTCCTGTATAACTCATACAATTAGACCAAGAAAGGACTTGCATGAATCTTGACAGGAATATTGGATGATTTCTTATAGAGAGTGGTCAAGCCATTACTGTTAATCATACTGACTCAACAAAATTCTCTGCTCAGCCATTACTTGAAGTAGAGTAAAATCTTGGGAGAATGTCGGTACGGTCCTTTTCTCACTGTCAAAAAAAAAGATTTACATTTTCTAATCACGACAAGTGAAATATATATATATAAGTCCAAGACAAATGCTACCTAGCAAAATCAGCCGACGCAACACGATATACTACTGAATAACTGATGACTTTCCACATTTACAGGTGCTTTTTACTCTCAAATAATCTAAATCTCCTTCCCAACATGAAAAAAGGTGAAAAGCTTCTTTCTATTTGTATCGTTCCTCAAAATGTAGCTGATTTTCCAAATTAATGAGCAAAAGAAAAGTCGAGTACTATGTGCACAACTCCTTCAGAGTATACCTCATTTGGATACTTAAAATCCTTCATAGTTAATTTGTAGATTTCATTTCTCTGCTAATATATGCCTCAAGAGGACTAAGTTTCTGGCTCCCGTCCCTGTATATGCTAGTCTTCAAAGCACATATATGGATGTTGAAAAGTAAATAACTGAATTCCCTTCACACGGTTGATTGATTTTGCTTTTGGTTGTTTCCTTGCTGTATTGATGGGTAAATGTCCTTTCCTGTAGTTTATAAACTTATTGGAACCTCGTTTCTATGCTTTGGACTGTTCAAGTTTTTGTTTTTTTAGTTGAGTCAATTGTATTTTTGCGATCCAATGCCTATTTGCTAAATCTTCTTGTGGAGACAAGTTCTAAATGCTTACGCAAAATTTGTTAAATTTAGTTTGTCAGAGACAAGCGGACAGGCAAAAGCAAGGGCTATGGATTTGTTAGCTTTGCCGACCCAACTGACCTTGCTGCTGCGCTCAAGGAGATGAATGGTATTTATATGTTTTTCACTGACTACTGAGTCTACCATTTTGGAGTGTTTAATAGGCATTTGGAATACCTTGGACTATTTCTTGTGGTTGAAATGTTCATTGATTTTGTTAGCTTTTGAATGTTCATTTTTGGCAATCTTTCACATCTTTACCATGGGCATCAGTTCTGAGGCAATAGATCGTTATCTTTATGAAGCACCTAGCGTGGAGGAGGGATTGTACTTTCAAGATTGCTGCTCTAAGGGTCTCTTTTCTGAATGAGGCTTTGATGATTCCTTGTTATCTTATTGTGTTTAGGCCTCTGATGAAAACCCTTTAGCTTCCATTTGAACACTTTGGGTTTCTAGATGACAAGAATTGCTAATCTGCTGTAAAGTCAATTTCACTGTGTGGACACCAACGGACTCGATTTTTTATGTTGAATTCCTAGCTCTGCCACATGAGTATAATATGGAAAATGCTAGAATTATTTAGACTGGTTTATATAATTCATTTACTAAATGACTGTCAAACTGTATTGGTACTTGAATATGGCCTACTTCTTAATGGGGCCATTCACAGTTTAACATGTCATTTAGTAGACCAATATTGTAAACCAATCTCAATTAGTCTATGATTGCTCATTGCTCATTTAATATTATAAGATGGGAAATGGTTTATTGTGATCGGCCTTGGATCAGAATGAGCAGTTGGGTTCAACCTTCAGTCTGCCGTGATCATAATCAATTTTACTATGCGTAACTCCCTATGTGTTACCTTGACCCTGACATACCTGGGTGAGGGACTGAATTGTTTTTAATTATGTACTATTTCAGGTAAGTACGTGGGGAATCGTCCGATTAAGCTCCGAAAAAGCAACTGGAGGGAGAGAACTGATTATGATGCTCTAGAACGACATAAGGTATCTTAAGAATCATAACTTGGTTCCTCTCTTTCCCTTCCCAGATCTCACCTTCGCTGCTAACATCTCCCTTGTTATTCTGGCAGAATCAAAGTCAGAAGAAGCCAAAGCTTTCAAAGAAGGGGATATTTCACAAATAGCTTTAGAACATTACTTTTACTCATTTCTATGACGGTGATCTTAAGATTTTCGAGGTTTTTTTCTCACCGTGTATTAAATCTAGTGATCCATGGGCACATTGAAGTCAGAATCAAATTATGTAATCACCCGATTTCTATCATCTCATCAGTTTCAGCGTTCTCAGGCCATCTGCCTAAACGCCATTTCATACTGTCAATGCCCGTTATTTTATCATGAAATGCCATCATGGAATGCCGGATGTATGATAATCCGTGCTTCATTTCTTGCATTTCACTTATTTTCGTTGAATTCCGATGCAGTATATAGTTTGTTATACTATGGCACATTCGGCATAGAAACTGTTCCCTATGCTTACATTAGGAACGCCTTTTTGGAATCGCCATTATGCTTAGTGGCGGCTCAGTACTGAGCAGGGGTAGAATTCTCAAGGCGCTGAGTAAATAGTAGAGAGAGAGAGAGCTGGAACAAAAACTGCCAGCAATAAGTAAATAGTAATCATAGGGTGGAACGATCTATTTGCAAAGTGGTTAACACAAAATCAATGGTCTTTTGCCAAACAAATGATAACAGGAAGGCACATAATTGCTACATCATCATTGATGACTTTTTCACGCCCGTCCGAAGCAAGTTCTTCCTTCCGCATTCCCCCCTTATGAGCAGATTCCATAGTTCTCCAGGTCCAGCTTTGGATCAATGGGTGTCCATGAGTTCGTGCACAGGCATACCTTTGTGTCTATGTGCATGCAATTTGTCCAAAAGAATGCTCTCACCACTTGAAAAATCTATAGCTTCTCTTAGAGCTGCAACTTCCATCATCCACAGCACTCACCACACACGAGATACCATCTTCTGCACGCGTCACACTATCCTCAAGAACCCGCAAACTTCAATCGGGAAGTTGGTCAGGTTCTTCCTAAACCTTTGGTAGTTCATCCGATCGAGTGTGCAAGAAAGCTGATTCGAACTTGTGAGAGATTGCAATGCGTTTTGTCAGCCTCGATTTAAATGTTTGATTGGCCTGTCTCTCAATCAACTTGCCTAGTTTCTGTAAAAATACGCAGTTAGCGGATCATTTTCATTAAATAACATGCTAGTTTGGTTACTATGCACTAAATAATCCAGCAGGAGTACCATATCAACTTGACATGCACGTGCATATGTACCTGGTATAGATCCTGCTCGCAAAGTATCAAGGGAAAGAGCGCATCTGCAGCAGCACCAACCAGATCGGGACTGAAACAGCAGAGTTTAAGCATGAGACGAGATAGCCGGTAATATTCCATTAACAAGGACTAAATCGATGAGTTCCCTACCTATAATCCTCAAAAAGAAGTAGCTGCAATGTTGTACGAAGGAACCGACTTAAAATGCCTTCCTGTAGTTCGCCCTTTGGATTTCTAAGACTCGAGGCATGTTCCCAAGCCCATCTTCCCACTAGCTGTTTCCTTGTAGTGGTAGGAAGCAAGTGCTCGAAGAGCTCTTAAACACATGTTAACCACTTCTGGAGGAGAAAGTAACATTTTCACATTTAAAAAAGAAATAAAGCCACAGGCCAAAGTAAACGCATATCAACCGAGCACCATGGAGAAGAATGCCAATTTTGATGGTGCTATTTACTGGAGCCATGAGCAACAAAGAAATATATTTAAGGAACAACTTTCTTCTGATTGACTCATCATCTTATAGCCACTTTCACAAAGACAAGCTGAATGCATTACCTGATGATGTAGACCAAATTCAAGAGTCTCAAGAATATGACTAAAGGCTTCATTGTTTAGTTGTCCCACCATTTCAGGATATACTTCCAACATATGTGACAGCAACGAGAAGTACTGCAGTGATAAAAAGAAAAGAGGGGAGTAAACATCAAGCAGAACTCAAAGAGAAATTCCCAGGTCCATTTCTTGCATGACGTGGATGACTCAACTCACATCACGACAGAGCTTGGGGTACTTCAGCAACTCCAAAGATATCAGAGGAGTGACCGTATGAAGACCATAGAAGACAACCTGCAAAGTCGAAAATTAGACACCACCTAACACAACTCTTTGTGCTTTGCATTATAAGATACACCTGAGATATGCTTGTTCCATGGGCTTCCAAAGAATCCGATGAAAAATCAACCTACACTTGATCAAGTATGGTGGAGTAAATGATTTATGATAGCAAAATACAGAAAACATTAGGAAATGCACAACATGAAATAATCAATGAACAGAAATGTAAGAATACCAGATCCTTTGAACAAAGGCTAGAAAGGAGTTGAAGCAAGCCCGCAGATCTTTGTATTTCTCTGTTTTTGCATCATTAAGCAAGCTGCTTGACAGACTTAAAGAAATCTCGGAAGAAGGGAGAAAACCAAAATAATCAGTCACCTATAAGATAGTAAAAGAAGAAGCATAAATACCGGCAGCTGGAACATAAACAAAATCTGTCACAAGGTCCTTTTTGTAAATTATGGATGCTACGAAAGCAAAACAAGAGATGGAAAAGGGCTTCAACTAAGACTACTTCAAAATCTTCTAGAGAAACTCAGCCAGCCAACAAGAAGAGTCTACCTACAGATAGTTTTCTTACCTTGCCAATATTGTGAGATGAGTAAAGTCGAAGTAAGCGCGTGCAGTAATCAATAACAATTGTGGACTCCTGTGCTTCAAGGTAGGTAATTTGTCCGTCCACCCATTCAACAACAAACTTAAGCAGCAAATAAATAACTGCAGACTACACAATTAAAAGGGGTTAGTCTCAAATAAACCTTTGGCATCCAATACGATAATTCAGTCAAGCGTGTGTCTACTGCAGCTCAAAAGTGGAATAATAATATAGATTGACATCACAATCTGAGAGAAATATCCCATTACAGAACACAAGCTTGTGCGTATAATTTTAGGTAGTCTGCTGATGATAACATTGGAAATCCTTTTCATCATTCTCTAAGTCAAGAAATTTTCTATGAATTCGAGTATAGCATTTTTTGATTTTTAACCTTAAAGACAGAATTTGTTATTTCAACTTTGGTTGTTGAGAAAAACTGCAAAGGGATTCACAGAGCTGCATAAACTAGAACCTTGTGCGACCAGAAGTAAACACCATCAAAGAAAATTATATTTTCTTCTTTTGCTGAGAAAACAACTATGAATTTCTAACTAAATAAACATACATCATTGATTTGCTGGACCTAAATTCTTTGCTGTGATGCAGATTCCATTTTTACTTGAATAACGACTTAACGTGGGAAGGATTGTGCTAAGTTCATACATGAATACCTCATGCTTATAAACTCTGAGAAGACTCAAAGTAAAATTTACTATTGGAAACCCCATCTCATATATGGACTTCTGCATTCGAGGTTCCGTTGCACTGGCAGCTCCACGAAGCCGCTCCAACAGGCAACTAACCTACATGAGCCCACTTCAATGAAAAATGAGGAAGAAAATGGTAACTGACAGGTGTGTAGTTAAACAATTGGACCTTGTTGCCGCAAGTTGGTGTAAAAAGAATCCATCCCTTACCGACAGGATAATATCTGGCTGTTCAGCAACTCTTTTCAAGTCATTCCTGGAGGATATCTCTACTAGGTATGTTGTCATATGTCCCATAAGATTTATCACATACCTGAGAATGCACCTTGGCGTTAGTCCTGAGGCAAAATCAATGCTTTAAATTATTCCTGAACAAAGAGGAGAACCGCACTCACTGATTTGCTGGCTCAGAATCTCTAAAGCCAGATGCAGAAAGAACAAGTGTTTGAGCCAAGGATTTCTAACAAATAGAGAGAAGACGACATTCAGCAAAATGGAGAAAGTACTATAACCCATTTGAGAAAACTATCAAGACAGAGTTGACATTTATGCCAAAATAACAAGAATTTTAAGTTTTTCAAAGTATCTACTTGCCAGATATTCACGGTTATTGATAACAAGACAAAAATTAAGTAGCTTACCAGCGTTACAAGGTGGATGCATATGTTCTTTTGCCTAAGTAGTGCATGAAGCAGCTGGTAACAGGTCAAGCCCTACAAAAAGTAGAAAAAGTATTAATTAGTCCATCCTTTTGAAAAAGTTTCTAAAATACTGAAAAAGTAATAACACAGTGGTTCGGGGGCAATGCCCTAATTATGGGAAACAGAAGTATTCTTGAAGCAGGAGCGAGCAATTTCAGCACAAATGTAAAAAACCATCACACGATAATGCATCATATGGTACTTAAAACAAAACATGCATCGCTTAAGCAAGTTGTAATGCCAAAGATAGAACAGAAATAGCAGTGCATCAGAAATTTGCTGGAGCGATCTGCAGAATATGCCTCTCTTCTGCAATGAGTTCTAATGCTTCCGTCATTTTATTCTGTTTTTTCTCTTCCAATCTCTCTCTGTCATTCTTTCTGCCTATTACTGTCACCTTTTGTTTTTCCTAATGCATGATTGTTGACTGAACACTGTTTCATTTCTTCTGTGATGAGTTCTAATGCTTCCAACTTTTTTGTTTTTTCTTCCTCAATTTCTCCCTCTCATTCTTTTTACCTATTCCCGTCACCTTCTTCTGTTCCTTAATCTATTTAGTTACTTCCATCAAGTTAATCTGCCTCCCTCAATTGGGTATGCAGAAGGAAGCAGAAAATAATTATTCTTCTTTTTTCTTTTTCTTTTCCTTTTATCCTGTTTCGGCTGGGGGCACTCAAGTGTTCTATTCCAGTGACTGTACCTGCAAGAACTTCTCCCCTGGATAGGACATGAATGTTGTTGCTATGGCTACCTGGACAATGATGTCAAGCACAGTCTTGCCATGATCATACTAATGAGTTTGTAACCCATTTGGCAGCTTTCGAGTTATAAAAATCTCAACTAGTACCGTAATATCAAATCTTTTTTTCATAAAAAAACTTATGTCCAACACCCTAAACTAATATTGAACGAGAGTATTGATTTGTGATTTTTTTTTTTTAATATGGAAAACTGTTTAAGGTAAATGTGATATGGGAATATTTCTACCAAGTAAATTATTTTTGGATAAATGTGATATGTTTGTATTTGTTTAGATTTTGATAGTATTTCTAGACACAATTTCATGAGCTCAAGTCCAATCTAACCCAAGCAGGACGACACTTCAAGTCCTTCATAGAATCACTTGGGCAAATCTCCGACTCAATATTCGCTTAATTTTCATTTTTGTTTTTGTTTTAATGACCCACTAAATGTACAAACAAATAATGTAAATTTGATGCAAAAACCACACATCATTAACATGGTATCCGAATTTTAGTTCAATATTTATTATAGTTCCTAAACTTTTAAACATTTTCATATAGGGGTTATATTGTTTATTTACTAATAATTTTATATATATATTCTAACTTTTACACCGACAAACTCATTTTACACGATTTTCACTCCTGACAAACTCACGTTGAATCAAAGTTCATGATTGCGTTGCATGAATTATAAATTCAGGGACGACATTATGCATTGAACCGAAGTATAGATAATATTTGTCCTAGTACATCAAATCTAATTAATTAGATCTCAACTAATTATGGTGGGAACTTCCACCCTAGCAGGGCCTGATATTTCGTTCACCGCCTTATGAACACATTATCCATTTCTCTCCCCCTCAAACTTCGCAAGACCAGTTCGACAATGGCGACCGTCGCCTCCACGTCCCCGCTGATCCGTCTCTCTCCGCGGTTTCAAGCCCGCTCCACGTCCGGGAAGCGCGCCAACGGCGGCGGCGGCAAGCCTCCGCGCTCCCGCCGGCGGTCCGAGAAGCGGGGCCTCCGCACCCGTCACGAGCCGCCGCCCCGGCCCGTCGCTCCGGCGAGGAGCTCCGGCCCCGAGGCGACCACCTACACTCGCCTCCCTCCCAGGGAGGACTTCTCGGCCGCGCCCATCGATGCCGTGAGCGAGGTGAAGCTCTCCGATTCTCGCATTGCGCTTGTTGATAGTGAAGTCGATAGCTTTAGCGGTGAAGTAGGAGAGGAATATGATTATGGTGACCTGGAAGATGGCGCTGACAGTAGTTTGGGGCTTGATTATGTGTCGCGAGATGTGTTTGAAGGAAAGCCGAGTGCTCGAATTGATGACGGTGGCGACTATGATGATGATGATGATGAGGAGGAGGAGGAGGAGGAGGAGGAGGAGGAAGAAGGAGATGGTGATTATGGAGAATTTGAAGATGAGGAGGAAGTGTTAGGGTTTGACGGTGGACAGATGGTTAGTGGTCACGACGGTGATGGTAATAAAGTCATGGCAAGGCTCTACACTGTTGGTGATGATTACGATGAAAATGATTGTTTTGCTCGCAAAAGATTGGGACTCAAGGGGGGCAAGGCGGTGAATTTGGCAGATTCCGAGGGTGAATTAGATGATGAGGAAGCTCGAGTGAAGGAGAAGGGAGTGCCGGCAGTGATGAGGTGCTTTGACCGAGCCAAGATATTTGTGAAAGCTGGGGATGGTGGCAATGGCGTGGTGGCATTCCGCCGCGAGAAATACGTTCCTTTGGGGGGTCCATCAGGCGGCGATGGAGGGAGAGGGGGGAATGTTTACTTGGAAGTTGATGGTTCAATGAACTCATTGTTGCCGTTTAGGAACAGCGTGCATTTCAGGGCTGGGAGAGGGAGGCATGGCCAGGGGAGCAAGATGGCTGGGGCTAAGGGTGAGGATGTTGTGGTGAAGGTGGCCCCTGGGACGGTTGTCAAAGAGGCGGGGAAAGAGGACGTGTTGTTGGAGTTGTTGAATCCAGGACAGAAGGCATTGTTGTTGCCAGGTGGTAGAGGAGGGAGAGGGAATGCTTCGTTCAAGTCGGGGATGAATAAGGTGCCTCGGATAGCTGAGAATGGTGAAGAGGGTCCAGAGATGTGAGTATTTGTCTTAGAAACTATACCATGTCTTTGGAGATTGTTGATATATATTGGGTTTGCCATAAAGTGGTTTATGTGTTTTTGCCTTTTAGACATATTAGTAGCATTGCAGATTGATTTGCTTTTGTTACCATGATGTTTTTTTATATCTGCTCTGGTTTGACACAGGATATAAATTTTGTGGACGAATAACTATGAAAACTTATGTGCATAGTCGTATCCTTATACAACGGAATGTACAATATAGGTGCTGGCCGGGTTGATTTATTTATTTATTTTTCCTTTTGTCAGTAAAAGTTAATTGTATGTCGTTACACTTTCAGGAAGTGATAAGCAATGTTTATCCTACTTTGTGATTGAGAAAGCACATGGAATGACTATGAAATAAAACTAAGACTTGAGCTAGATTAATTGCTAGTCACCCAGAATCATAGCAATTTCAAGTTGAATTTCCAGGATCAAAACAATAAATTCTATGATCAAGTTCATTATTCAGGAATGGAAACAGAACATTGGTTTGCCAGCAATAGCTGTAAGGAGGCCTTATGTCATCACGAACTGGCTCTAATGCATCATGATTTGTTGAGCTTTATTAATTGGGCATATTAACTTTGGAGTAGTTTTAGTCAAGGTTCTCCTCAAAAGGCTTCCTCAAGTGCGTGAAACTAAGGATGGTCTTTTGGTCAGGTGGTTAGAGCTGGAGCTGAAGCTGGTTGCGGATGTTGGAATTGTTGGTGTTCCTAATGCAGGAAAAAGTACCTTTTTAAGTGTGATAAGTGCTGCGCAGCCGACAATAGCAAATTACCCCTTTACAACTTTACTACCTAATCTGGGTGTTGTATCATTTGACTATGATTCTACCATGGTTGTAGCAGACCTACCAGGTTTACTTGAAGGAGCGCACCAAGGTTTTGGTTTAGGTCATGAGTTTTTACGACACACAGAGAGGTGTTCTACTCTGGTAGGCTACATGTTAGAACTTGTTTCTCATTGTTGTCTACACTTCAATAAGCTGTCTATAGTGCAGCTCATGCGTTTGTCTGTATCTTGGGGCTTTTTATGATTTTCGATGGTATACGTTGTCTTTCGTTACTAGGCATAACTTTTACAGCTTCTATCCTTCTCAATTGGGAAAATACCTAGGAAGACTGGGGATTCATTTTGTGGTAATGCATTTTATTTTGTTGCATTTCAAGGAACTATTTCATATCCCATGAGCTGCAGAAGGTTTTTAGTTGGGGGTTTTGAGTTTCTGTATTAAATGCTTCATTTCTATTCTGGTTTTGACCTTTGAAGCCAAATATACGATGACCTCATTGTAGATTGTAGATAACTTTGAATCTAATGGGTGCACAACAAATATGATTTGCTTATGGATTTACTAGTGGGTTGCCATGTCTCCTGGTGGTGTTTCCTTAATTATTTTGGCACAAATGACTCAGCTTCATTGGGTCAAAATTGGGTACAAATAAGCTTTTTCGTGGTTCACATTTTAATGTGGCATCATTTCATTGATTAGTATGCTTCATCTGTCTCACAATTTCATGTCTTCAAAATTGTCGGATGGCTAAAGTATTTGAAAAAAAGAGAGAGAGGTGAAAGTGTCATAACTAATGGCATAGGAAAGTATGTTAAACAATTGCGTTGACAGAGGTGGAAAGTCAACATTTGCCCATAATTACTCACTTTTACTCTATGGGGTTGTATCTTAGTTGATTTAATTACTGATACTTTTGATCCTTAGGTACATGTGGTTGATGGATCATCGGAGCAGCCAGAGCTTGAGTTTGATGCTGTCCGACTTGAGCTGGAATTATTCAGCCCTGAAACTGCTGAAAAGCCATATGTAGTTGCTTTTAACAAAATGGATCTTCCAGAGGCATATGAGAGATGGCCATCATTCAAGGAAAGGCTGGAAGCTCGTGGGATTCAAACTTTCTGTATGAGTGCAGTGAAAAGAGAAGGCACTTATCAAGTAATTTCGGCTGCTTATAACACTCTACAGAAGCATAAGGAAGCAAAGGGCAGTTTTGAAGGTCAGGCTTGTTGCCTTACGTGCTTCCCCCATCTTGCAATCCCTCACTTTTTCTTAGATGTACTTTGTTAATGCCTTCTCATTTTGTTTTCCCTGCAAAGGTTACAGAACCAGTATGTTTCAATGATCTTTTTTTTAATCATCTGATTTAATTTATGGAATATTGATGAGTTTTATTTGTATTTAGGTTGGGTGGATCCCAGCAGTCTGAACCATGTAGCTGAAAAGGTAAAGGATCAAAGAGGTGCTTCAATTAGTGATTTTGAAATCACTCATGACAGAAGTTCACGCACTTGGCATGTTATTGGATCTGGATTACGACGGTTTGTTCAAATGACAAACTGGAGGTAGGATGATTATTACTCGATGGCCATTGCTAAGCAATGCTATGCGGTTCTCTTTCCCTTTTTCCGTCTTGATCATCTTATCAGTGCATGGTGTATTTTCAGTGCTTATATCTAGATTGTGTAATGCAACTCTAAGACTGAAGAGACTAGGATAGTAAAGTTGCCCTGCTTGTTTAGTCATGGCAATCTGGGATTCGCCATAGAGAGGAAGGATGCAGCTCGTACCATCAAAATTGGATTACTCATCCCCTTTCTCTTAGCACATATGCTCCCCATATATGTTTGATTTGGTGACTAATTAGTTGCAGTTCATATTCTTTGTTTTGAGTAACTGATTGTGAGGAATTGCAAAGTCTCTAGCAATTTATCTGGACAGAATCCAATCATATGTTTCATAAGTATTTGGGGAACCTAGGAACTTTTTAGGAGTTGGAGTCATGAGAAGTCATGTTGCAAATTTTTTTTGTATTGTTTGATATCTATCTCTGACAGCCAGATGCATATACGTTTATGGGGATTTGATTAGTTCTACCTGTGTTGGCAGAAAATTCTTTTCCTTCGCATATCATCTGCTGGTCTATTTCTTGAAATGTATTCAGTATGATTTCTTCACTTAAGAACTGTTGTTAATATTTTCTATAACAGGTATCTCGATTCAGAGAAAAGGTTCCGGCATGTCTTGGAGGCTTGTGGTGTGAATAAGACTCTCATAAAACTCGGTGTAAAGGAAGGGGACACAGTCGTCGTTGGAGAGGTAGATGTCCGTTAGCTTCTCTCTTATTCTCACATCTTTAACCATTTGAAGCTTGATAATGCATGGAGTATACATGAATATTGAAGCATGCACATATAATGCCAAATGGCAAACATTGGCCTCGGTGCAATTCAAATTGACATTCTTCAGAGTGCTTTTGCATCCAATTGCAATCTCTAGATTCTTTACCTCTATTTTGCACATCCTTTAATACAGTGTAGACTTACTTTCATAATGACAATATGTTCCACAATGTTCTTTCTTGCCTAAAAAGAATTACTAGTTATCAGTACCAAATGCAGTTTTGGATATTCTTCTGGCTTGGATGAAGTTAATCCCATCAAGAAAATGAGGAGCCTTTCTCTTTTATTTCTTTCGCCAGTCTCATGAAGTGACTTTTTGAGCAAATGCTTGGAAATTCCAGATATCCTTTCATTTTTTAGGAGATTTTATTCCCTTCTTTATTATCGATTGAGTCATAATAAGATGGATTATGTTTTAAATTTTGTCAGTTGGAGATGGTGTGGCATGATTCTGCTAAGAGAACGGGTCCATCAAGTATAAATAAGGCATCCACGGATTCGGTTAGATGGCCTCAGTGGAAATAGCTTGCCTGTATATGGCCATCGCTATCTATTATCTGGTAAATATGTTTGATTCATGTAGTTTATGATCTGAAGATTACTTTGACGTCTTATGCCTGCCATTCTCTTGCTTCCCTCATAAACAGTTTTTATTACTCCACTGCAGTTGGATTGCGTGCACATCTAAGCATCCGCTTGTACGTCATCATGAAAGTGCTAGTGGTACTCTCTGCCTTAAAAAGAATTTGTAGAAATGAGGGTGCAGTTTTGCAGGTATTGTCTTGTCTGTCTTCTGCATTTTATGACCCATTGGGCATTTCTCGACTAGAAATTTGTCTAACAAGACTGTCATAAAATTGATGCATTGTCAAGCTGAGAAGATTGATCTGATTCACTTTTCAGCTAATGGAAACCAGGAGTGACAACATGAAGGAGTAACTGTCCGAATCTATGTGTCTGACAGGGCGCGGTACTTCCTAATAAGCAGTCAACTTCTGGTTTGCTCACAATGATCTCAAACGTTGGAACTGAACATCCATAGAACTTTATCTAAGTGCTGCATCTAACCAGACGGGCTGCCGATGAAACGGTCTGGTGAGAGAATCTATCAAAGGCAAGAGAGTAGGGTTTCTCTAAGAACCATTCTATTATCGTTATTTGTAACCCGGATCCTCATCGTTACGAGGCAAACACCATTACCTCCGGCATTGAATTCGAGGGGGGGAAAAGAGGTAACTGCGTGATTTCTGGAAAAGTTGGTTGTGTTATAAGGAGCATTCGAGGAGAACCATCAATGTGCTAATGATCCCTGAATGTACTATGCTCCCTTGCAACCCAAAGAAGAAAATGAAGAATGTAATGACCCGGGGCTTGTCTCAATGACCACCATTCTCGTATAGGGGGATTTATGGGTTTATTGTGTTTCTCCAGGTAGGCCCATTAGGGGCCCGCCAAGCTTCTCATAGAGGAGCTCCAAAAGGAATACAACTAACAGACCAAAAAAAAAAAGGAAGAAGATAATGAAGAATGCACGTTACTGAAAACAAATGGAAGAGACCATTTCTTCCATCCTAATGTGTTGTCAACAGAAGGGAACATGGTCTGGGAAACCTATCACTCTGCTGCCGAAACGTGAATCCTGCTACTGACTACTGAGTGTACCGACGGCATCGATGCACTCATTGGGGGTGGTTGCCTGCCTGCCTGCCTGCCTGCCGAGCCAGCAACTATGACGAGTCTCTCGCTAGTTAGGACAGCGAGACTCTCTCGTGCGATTCTGCAACGGACTAGATCCCCAAGCGTCCCGTCGGATCCTGCACGTTAACAAATTTGACAGGTCGAAATGTCAAACCTGCCCCGTCAATGGGGATTGGGGGTGGTGGTGAATTCTTCTTTCCCAGATTCTATGCGTCCTCTCTTCTGAGGTTACTGTTGTTCATTATGCCACCTTTCGTACTTTGTTCCCCTGGGGACGTTTCGGTTTGTTAGGGGAGGCCTTAGGACGCCCGTTCGATCGTATATTATATGCCTTGTGAACGAACGTTTGAAGCGAACAATGCTCGAATCCTTGTCCTAAACGCGTCAAGATTCTCAATGAGCTAAACCCATGGAAGCACGTACTGGAATCCTATTGAACTAAAAAAGATTTCAAATGCTTCCTAAGCACAGTGACCTAGTCCAAGAGAACAATCTATTCGGATCGACAAGAATGCAGTACCCCGAAAACATCGAAAAATGCCCAGCTGGCTCATGTGTGGCTTTGTTTATCTCGCTTAAAGGGGATCATGGACCTCGAGTGACAAAGTTCTGGCGTGACCCGACCACTCGATGATGGGTCTAGCCCGACATAGCTCCTTTCTTACCGTGAGAAACTCTTAGTCGAACTCAGAAACTTCATAGGCAATTCCTCTTCAACTTTAAACACAAAATGCCTTTGCCGTTCGGTTTGGCTGTCCTTGATGCTACTACACTGGCGCTCTCCGTGCACAAGCGTAACGTACGTGACGGGATAGGGGGGGAGTTGGGGCAACAAAATCCGGTGATTTGCGCCCCCACGACCACTCTCAATCTCTAGCCGTCAAATCCTACCCAGTTAGTCATCGACATCAATCAAGCGCACCTCCCTCCCTCCCTCCCTCCCTCCCCGGTTTTTCAATCTTTTGACTGCCCCCTTCCTTTCGCTTTCGCACTGTCCGATCATATCCCCCTCCTCGTATCGGGGGCAACTACGATGAGGTGCAACCGCTCTCCCACCGGCGCCACGTCGCCAGATTCCCCGACAGCCGCGATCTTCGTAGGTGCCGGAGGGGCTGACACGTCGGCCCCCGGGGCCCCTGGCGTGAGGTGAGGGGTCGATGGCGTGGCAACAGTATCCACGTGTCACGTAGCTTCGAGGGTGTCGCACGTCCCCTAGGGGCTTGGGTGGGGAAGGGTGGGGTTGGCTGTTGAGCCCTGATTGGCCGAGACGGACGGAGTCAGCTAGAAATCAGGTCCGGTGTTGGGGCCTCGCCGTGACGCTGGGGGCTGCTTCTTCTTCGGACTAGGGCATAGTTAGGATTCTCCGAAGGCTCGTCCCTTGTCTCCCTGTTAGGAATATCAGTTGGGATTCGAGCATGGAGAGGCTCGCTCGTCATGAGATGTGTCCGACTATACTAGGGCAATCTAAGATTTTGGGGGATTGAATGGAGAAAGAGTTTTGGTGAGGTTAGTGAATGATTCAATGGAAGACAATAGATAGGTCGGCTTGCATTAGGTATATGTCGCATAGTATCCGAATAATATTTGGATTGACTACTTAGGTCCTGTTACATATTGATGAATAAAAGTATCGACGACATAAGAATCGTTGGAGTCATATTGTCGATGTCATCTCCTATAGTCTTAACATTCTTGACCTTCGATGCTGAATCGAATGATCCCTCCATACACGTCCTTACTCGAGAAGCTTAAATGAAGAGGCTCGAGCCAATTAAATTCTTCAAAAAAATAATATCAAAGACGAGCAAGGTCGATTCAGATTGGATATATGTTGTGTAGTATTAGCTATTCGATTGGCTACTTATGTCCCGTTACTTATGTAGCTAATACAAAAGATGAGAACGAGTCAGGTGAATAATAGTATTGATAATGTAAGAATCATTGGGGTCCCGTTGTCAATATCATCTTCTATAGTCTCGACATTCTTTAACTTTTGATGTTGAATCGATTCATCCCTCCATAGCCATCCTTACTCGAGGAGCTTAAATGAAGAGGCCCGAGCTGATTAATTTCTTAAAAACACGGAGGTTGAATGGGGGATTGTCAAAAGAAAAAGATGACGTGACATTACTTCTTTTCATTCGGGTCATTTGACGGGTGTCGTAACCATTAGTGATAAGATTGATTGAATTTCAAAGCACCGTCTCTGCAAGTTTCGAAAGAAATCCATGCCCTTTCACAAAAAAGGAGGTTAAACTAATCGGGTAGATATCAAATTCATGAAACGTTGCACGAAGGGGAGTCAAGAATTCAATGCCTCGAAAAAGGAACCTTAATCATTTGGTTTTAACAAAGCGTTTTTTATTAATGCTTGTGCGGGATGCTCATGGCGAGGAGGATGACTAGACAAACTTTTGGCAACCTCAAAGACACGTGATGAGCAAAAACTGAAAACGCAGTGGCCTTTTTTGGCCTTTTTGCTCAAGCAAGGAGGGGGCACAAGTTGGCCAGAAAAGAAAGTAAAAAAACAGGCATGGGGTGACAAAGGCCCGGCTTATAGGGGGGCGTTGGAGGGTGATGGCACTAGGATTTCTTGGCTTTTGGTGGAGGGATACATGTGTGCGTTTGACCAGAAAGCAGACAGCACAGAAGCTGTGAACCATGAAAAGGCTAAAATAAAAAAAAACCCCAAGAACAACAACACCCCCACACCAGTTCAATATATTGAAAGGATTGAATTGTTCGAAAACAATTCTTTTAAGAATCCTTCTCTCTCTCCCCTTCTCTGTCTCCCTCTCTTTCTGTCGTCAAAGTCCAAGTCCAAGTCCTATGAGAAAAACAATCTTTTTCCCAGAATTCCGGGCTCCCTTTAGCGAGAAGAGGAAAAAGAAAGGAGGGAGAAAGGAGGGTTTGTGTGTGCTTGTGTGTTTGGAGAATGTGCGGAAAAGTTCCTCCAGCTTCTGACCCTCTTGTCAAGAGAACTTGACAGGAAAGCAAAGGGGTTGGGGATGGATGGGTTGGCCCCTACCCGATGATTTTTTCCCCATAGGAGGGCCACTTCCCGTTTCCTTCGTCGAGCAAGTTGTGGGAATGACTCGCTTTTTCAGATAGGACTTGACCAGCCTTTTGATGTCCCCTTTAAGTGGCGAATTTCACAACAGTAGCCCTTCCCATCCGAAGAAACTTCCATGTCCTCTCACCTCCAGCAGCTCTTGTGCGTTCAGTTCCAGGTTGTCTGGTTGGTGATGGAATTCGCCAACCTCGCTATTCCTATTTTGAACTCTTGAGTTAAAACCGCCGGGCTTGGAAACTGTCTAGGAAGTATGCCGAGGGACACGGATCCATATGTCTGATTCCTATTTCGAACTATGAGTTAGAACCACCGTGCTTGGAAACTGTCTTGGAAGTATGCCGAGGGACACGGATCCATATGCTCTCACGGTGCATTTGTTGTGTACATGAAACGAAAAGGTGTAGCCGCTACAAACGAAAAGGCACTAGATCCACCCTTGTTAGCAAAAACGTATATCTACCGGCGTTATTTTCCTACATCCCATATGTCTATTGTAATGAATTCTAAAGAGGCTAAGTGTGCATTTGCCATTTAAAATTGAAATACCTTGAAATTGACAATTCACTAAAAGGTATTATGAAGTACTGCAATTGTAATGCATTTGTCAAGTACCACGTCAATATCTATCTAGATACATGTATATAGAGTAAGGCTCGCATAAGGGTGAGCTTAAGAATTATTACAAATTTTCAAAAGAAATTAAGAATGCGTAGATACCCATCATCCCAAAAAAGTTAATATAAAGTGAAGAAAGAGAATATTTTCTTATAGGGTTGAATCCATGACTGTCACACATGGAGTCCCGTATTTCATGAAAGCATTCGATGTCATCGGGTCCACATCAGTTTATGCCAGGCATGTCCCTTTCCCAAATCGAAATTTTTAGTGGAAGAGTCAAAGGTCATAGATTCTAGTTCATGGCTTGCATAAACAAATTACAGTAGTTTATAAATTATGCACAGTGCATCTTGTGACCCTGTCTCAAAGACTAGATTAGAGCGCCACGTTGTGCATATTTTTATTTTAGTGACTCCATTCATTTCATTAAAAACATGTATGATTTTATTGCGTGTGTAAATATATAATTCAAGTGGCTGGATTTTCTTAACAAAATATTTTACTTGCGCCATGATCAAACTAGTTTCTCAAATGACTTTTGTGTGTAGTTACTACTTTAAAAACGATATTTTTGCATAATTAGTGTGCTCAACAGTGTCATTAACATACGCGTTAACATGACTTATTTAATTGATATTGCTTTAATCATTTAATCACCGTGATGCACAGCCACCGATCATGGTACGTAGGGCAGATATCTGATGTTTTTGCAAGAAACGACAAGAGAACCAATTAAAACCCTGAGAATTAAGACCATAGTTTATGTAATTCCCAATGCCATTTACGTACGCGAAAGATTAATTAAAGAGGGATGAAATCATGCTTTTTCCTGTTGGAACTTTCAATTTTAAATAGGGTTCTGAGTGCCCCACTAATTGCGTTTTGTTTGGGCAGTTTAATCCACATTTGCTTTTAAAAAAAATATTATTTTCTTAAGCTTTGATTGCTCTTTTTGACTATAGCCTTTTTCTGCTTCTTTTATTATGATTAAGTTCAAACAAGCCGACCCCTGTCCCTTTCGATTGTTTAATATTAAAAAAAAAAGGAAATTTTATGACAATCCAGAGCATCAGTTTTGGGAAATGTAATGGTGATTAAATTTTCTCCCCCCGCCTGTGTCTTTGAGATGAGAGGACAATCATCATCATTTTTTCTCCAACATTCACTGTCTTTCTCCTCCTTCTTAGAAAAAGGTGAAAAAATAATAATAATTGTTAAGTGAAAATTGCTATATATATGAGTTCCTCCTACAGAAACTTCAAGTAGCACAGAATACCAAACGTAAAAACTCACGTTCAAAATGGAGAAAGATTACGTGCATAATATATATATATATAAAATATATATATCTCATGTATAAGGGATGTAAAATATTTTAATAAGTAAGACCCAGTTATTTTCTCTTGAGCACTATTTTTATGGAACTTAATTAAAGATGTCATCACAATATAGACTCTAATACTACCTAAGTGATTAACAAGGGAGGGGTTAAGTAATGAAGGGTGCACAAGATAATGTTTCGCCAAAGAGGTTATATGAGGAGGCACGTGGAACCCAAGTGGGGTCCCCATGTGACCACTAATTTCAATGGTATAGATTTAGTTTAGTACATATATGCATGTTATAATTTTCATATACGAATAGTTTTGATATGTTACAATTACCATTGAAGCGTGGAGAAGATTTACTCTGAAAACCTTCAACTCTTCTCCACTCTTTTGGGCTAGAAAATGTCCTTTTCCATAGATTTTTTAGGTATGACCAGATTAGGCAAAAGACTTTTGCTAAGCTTTCTCACGTATTCTTCAAAGTTCCTATAGATTTACCTTCCAATGACAACATTTTAAGCGCGGAATAAAGAAAAATCAGCACATTAAACAACTACTAATTTTCGTTTATGGTGAAATATTCATGGATAAATTCCATAAGAAAACAAAGGAAACAGCACTAGAGCTTTGACTTCTTGGATCCTCTTTTCAAAGGAACTTGTTTTGTTTTGCGATTGATGTGGGGTTTGTTTGCAATTTCAATGACACAGGACAAGAGGAGGTCCAGAAACGAAGTTTCTTATTTCATAGAATAATATAATTATACTTCGCTTTAGTTGGAGATTATCTTAACTGCTCCCTTTGAAAATCATGAAGCAAACAAAGATGTCATAAGGGGTGATGGAGGAAAGCTATGTGCATGAATTGCGGATTTTACATGTGCCAACATGATGAGGTAAATACTAAATATGATGTTGTACTGACCTCAGTATCTTCGAATTTGAAATTTTTGATTCTCTCAAGGAGTATGTGGACAAAAAATTCGTGTCATTTTTCAATTTTCCTCTTCTGGCTTTATCTACCTAAGATTAATCTTGAACATGCGTCCATTGACTTTTCATTAACCAGCTCCTTTCGACATTTAGCCGTTGTCTTATCTAATCTTTAAATGATATGTGTGTGTGTGTGTGTGTGTGTGTGTGTGTGTGTGTGTGAGAGAGAGAGAGAGAGAGAGAGAATGTTTTACTGAATATAAAATAATGCAGCCGGTGTAGAGTTCACCATTTGAGTCCGCAAATGGATTTATTATTTGTAAGTATATGACGCATGCATCACGTAAGGGTACTTATTAAATATTATTAATAAATAATTACTTGTTTATCGAAATATTATTTTCATATCTCACGAGAAAAGATGTTGTGACATTTTCTTATAGTCCATAAATATCCTCAAGTGCATTACCAAGTGTTAGATGATTATCCTCATGAAGACCAACGTGAGAAAGGTTCTTCTGGCTCCAGTGGTGTTTAACCTAGAAGACACAACCTGAGAAATATTAAGGGAATTCTAAATCCTGCCCATATGTTTAATACAAATTATGATAATTCAATGCCAGGGAATAGATTGAAGGAAGTGGAAGAAAAGAAAGATCTAAAAGTAGGTGGAAAAGATGGTCTTCCAACAAATGACATCCTTTGGTCCTTTTGTACAATCAATAAAAAATAGATAAGAAAAATATTTTTTAAATCAAATCAATCACATATCAAGAAACAGTGAGACTTGTATATCGGATTCTATAAAAGAACACAAATTTTTATTTATTTTGATTTATTACGATTATATCTATTCATTATTTTATGAGACGAGTCTATCTCATATATTTTTGGAAAGAAAATACATTACTAAGAGGTAACACGTCCACCTCCTTATAAAAGCACAGTGCAACTCCTCCACTCCATGCTCTTATTAGACTTCAGAACCTCAGCTGTACATTCCTCCTGCTTCTCTCTCTCTCTCTCTCTTTCTCTCTATCCACCATTTCGTTCAACCCCTAGTCAAAGCTCTCAAAGATACCGATCAGGATCCTACAAGCTCTTCATCCATGTCCACTTCCAAGGCCTCAGAGACACACTCAAAAGGCCTTGAGCCAGGTTATGCTCCACTGGGCTTCTGCATCCTCCAGAGGAACACTGCCCCGCCACAGCCCGGGGAGAGGCGGGGCCGGCGGAAGCAGGCAGAGCCAGGGCGGTTCCTCGGGGTGAGGCGGCGGCCGTGGGGGCGGTACGCTGCCGAGATCCGGGACCCTGCCACCAAGGAGAGGCACTGGCTGGGCACCTTTGACACTGCCCAAGAGGCAGCCCTGGCCTATGACAGGGCTGCGCTCTCCATGAAAGGCACACAAGCGAGGACCAACTTCATATACTCTGATCACCATCACCAAATCCAAAACCCTAATAGCTTCCACTCTCTTCTTAGCCCCTTCGAGGTCCAAGCACTTCTAACACCTTCCTCACACTTCTTCACCACCACCGCCGCCAATAATAGTCAAGCAAAGAGCCGACCCACCAGTTACAGCAATCCACCCCAACCCACCAGCACTTACAAGACTACCATGATGACAAACCAACCCTATGAGGAAACTTGTCCTGAGACTAACTCATACGACGACTCTGATGCAAATCAAGATAGCGACTACAACAACTTGTTCCACTTTGGTGATGATGATTATTCAAACTCAGGCTACTTGAACTGCATTGTCCCTGACAGCTGCTTGAGACCTCCTGCTAGTGCTGACGATTCTCCCAATGCAAAGCCCAATACCATCAGAAACTACTCTAGCTCTTCAAATTTCATGGGAGATTTTGAGGATATTGATTTTTCACTTCCACAAGATGTCGTCACTAGCTCAGGAGGTGATATCTTTGTCGCCAGTGAGCTTTGGAGTAGTGATCAGATGGCATGGGGGATGGACTCGGGCGAGCTTTCCGCCGTGATCAGTGGCCCATCCAGGTCGGCGAAAACCGAAGAGGGGTGCGTGGGAAGTTTTCACGCCACGGCTGAGAATAGTAGTTACAGCTTCTTGCCTCAAGCTGCTCCTAACTATTATGGGGGAGGATCAGTTGAATACGGAGGATACTCTCTCTATTGATATAGGCGCAATGCAACTGTGTCATTTGAAGAGCGTGTGTGCTTTGAGGTCGATCGTGTTGTTACATCGCATGAATATTTTTCTTTTTAGGATCTTCGGTAGTAGGGCACGTGTAATTCACTCATCGTCAGGCTTTAATATAATCCATGCTCGATGGAAAAAGATATGGCAATATTGTCTATTTTGATGCAATGCTTATTGCTCATTAATTCATCCAGTAAATATTGTTTTCAGAAAATCTCCACCAGCCTCCATGTTTGATGTATATAACATGGTTGGCTGGTGTTTGTCTCTTGCATGAAAGTTGCTAGGGTTTTAGGAGGATCCTTGCATGTAAGCATGATACATAGTCTCTCTTTTCGGCTGTTTAGCATTGATGTGACATATTTTCTTCAAAGTATTAAAAAACAAAGAAAAAAATCTCAAAGGGTTTGAAATGTTTCAACGCGCGCACATGCATTTTGCTTCATGCAGATGATAAACTTTTGGTTATATGTGCTTTTGATTTAGCAGCGCCTTTAGATGCTTTCATCTATATTCCAAAAAAGGGTAGGGGGAAAAAAGGAAGTTAAAAATTGGGCAAATACACAAAAACATGCTTGAAGTTTTACCCAAAGGCCAGAAGCTTAACTTTACTTACATCTTTGCACCTTGAGTTTTAGCTCTACATTCCACTTTACATCATGCATCAGTTCTTAGTCCCTTTATTTGGGAAAATGCCATTTTCACCGAAACAGAGGGATGCAGCAGTCAGCGACAATGGACACGGAGGAGGAAGATAGTGTGGCTGATGGTGGTGAGTGGAGAGATCAGGGTTTTCGGGGAACTTGAGAGAAAGGGGATAAAAATTCGATCTTTTCATGATGGGCCATCGATAAGAAATGAGAAAAATGCATTTCAAAAAGTAGAGGTATGAAAGTAAGGCATGTTTTTGTTATTTTTCCTTAAAAAGATCGACTTTTTGCACAATGATTTTGGTTCCTGAAAGTTCATATCCGATGTCGAGACAATAGGATAAATTGATTGATGTCTACCGTCTAGTCTTCTCGGTTGTGAAAGAAGGATTTTTCTGCAATAGAGGGAAATTTTTAGCTACTGATTCCTCTTAATGTGTGATGGCCAAGTAGACATATAATAAATCCCATCAAGAATTAACCAATTAATGTGATTATTGAGAGAGATAGAGAGCAACTAGGGAAGGTATGTACACTGATGTCTCATGCGCATATGATTTTTCGCATGTGAAGGTGTGAAAACTCAACCGGTGGCGATCTTCTTTGGTTAGAACTCAACCGGTGACAACGACGGTTTTATGCCTCCCTTCTCCTAGTGGGGATCTACACGCATCTCTTTCTTTTCGAGAGATCCGCCACGCTTGTTATTCCTCCTCACGAAAAGGTCGAAAGGTCAATCGCATGTCCCTAAAACTCACACAGTACGCCGAGAGAATCCATCCATCCGCCGAGAGTACCTACCCTTCTTCAAGTATTTTTGGCTAAAATAATTGCTACGTTCTGTCAAGAGATTACCTGTGCTTAAGCCAACGCTCGTGACAGAGACATTAATCTTCTTCGAGCTTCACAGATGCAAACAAGTTTTAGCTCGGCTGCGATTAAATTATCATCGTATGTTATAGTTATTGTACCACCGGAAATGTGATTGAACATGACACAGAAAAAGATTATTTGCATGTGTAACGCTAAACATCTGGAAGTCGATTTGAGTTATGCCAAACAGAACTGAGAATGATATTATCTGCAGAATGGGAAAACCTTCTAGCCACAAGGTTGTCGTTAACATACAGAAACAACCATAGATCAAAGTACCAAAGGAAATGCATCTTGTAAAGCTGAAATGCATCTTGTAAAGCTACGCAAAGCAAAGTCGTCACAAAGCTTGATTGTATTCCTTGTATGGGTATATCGTAAATAGTATAAAGGATCAAGTCTATCCTTCATCGGCACAAAACCAAAAAGATACATCTTCTCTACAGAAATTTGCATCGCAGCAACATACGGACCTGGGATGAACAGAGAAAACCAGTATGATCAAACGTATCTCAAGTTTTGCTTTGAAGCTTGTTGCCTTTGTGGAAAGGCTCATAGGCAAACACTCAATTCCCATGATGAATGCCTAAGGACCGGAATTTCCCATTTCGGGGAAAGAATCAGATATAAATAACAAGCTCATGTAGAATCTTGGCAGGTATCTATTGACTGCAGAAACTTTTTGCAGTTATTTGCGAGGGAAGGTGGATGACTAGATGGGTTTTGCTTTATCTTTGAAGATTGGCCATGTCTTATTCAAAACCTAGACTACGGTATGGCCCTATAATTAAAGAGCAGAGAGATGACCTAAGAGCTACAAAGAAATAATGTCACCTATCTGATGAATTGCTCATAAGAAAATTGTGACGGTTCTCACTTCGTGGAAGGTTGATCTAAGAGAGGAGCCAGGGAAGTTCAGCTACATTCTTTTAGCCAGGGCTATGACGCTCTTTGGTGTTGCAGCTAGCCGGATTTGTGGAACTCAGATCAGGCAATTGGGAAGGCATAGGCCCACTACTCGCACGTGCTGACCCAACCGATGTAACTGACATGCTCGTTGTCGAGGATGATCTTGTCGGTAGAGAATCTTCAGTGGGTCCAGAGATGATTTCGGCCCTCAACTCTGGAGATGAATATGACGGAAAGAGCATTCCGAAGGGAAACCCAGCAGGGAAGGGGTCTCCAAGAGAAGACACCGATGGACTGTAGCTTGGGGGCCCAAACGAGTGATCGAATTTGCATGCAGGACCAAATTTGCATTCTCCACGTGCAAAGTGCATGCAAGGAGGTGCACCCTGCAAAAGAAACAGCTACATAAGTTCAAGATCGCAAGTTTATTGTAGATACTTAACTCTTAGAGCCATAAGCACAATGACAAGCATTAGCAGTGACGTGAACAAAATGGCAAATACACAGTACATATTAAAGATGCAGCTTGATCGGAACTTGCAGGAGCAAATAGGGGATAATTAGCAATTGGCGACACTAGACGAGAAGCAAAAGAAAAATGGCAGAAAAAATAAGAATAATCTCAAATAGTTGTGGCCTGCATGTTATTCCACAATTAGCAAGCTGGGTGGAAAACCCAGATAAAACATAACAATCAAGATCTTTCCACAAAATAGGGCACCCCACAAATAAGAAGGACGTAATGACATTTCAATATGTTTTTAACTGTCAAGTCCTTGATCAGTACAAAAAGACCTACAAAGATATCAAAGGAAACATTGGAAATAGTAGTCATGGTTAATTGTGAGCATACTACCTATTTATATGCTATCAAAATATGAATGCCTATCCCAGTTCCTAAACAAAAGCAACAAGCAATTTTGGACTATGATTACCATAGCCCTTGGAATGATGGTCACATAAAGTAATCTGCAGCATCTGCTTCACTGCAAGTGCAGCTGAGCCAGTGGCTTTAAAATGAAAGATCTTCAAACAGTTAGAACATTTTAAATGTTCTCGTTGCTTAAGAAGCACAAATTAGAAAATTTGAAAAGGTGAAGAACACTAATATATTTTTTGGTAGCACTAGCACCTTCAACGGCACTCGACAAATGGCATTAGGAGAATACACCTATAGCTGGTACAGAAAAAAGTAGCAAATCAATTATATATTTCTTGCAGCAAGCATCTCTCGTACTCAATCTCATAAAACATGAGAACATGTAACTTGTCATATATAATTTACTTCAAATTATTCTCGTGCCACACAGAAATAAGAATAGGGAAAATTGTCCACAAGTGTACAGTGGAAAAAATTCCATCTTTAGCTCCCTGGGCATCTGTACTTCGATGAACAGTTAAGACAGTTTCAAAAGGCTAAGAGAGTCGACCAGGTTGAAATACATGATCCAAAACTACCCATCTTTATCTGAAGAATAATTCATTTTCACACATCATTTGATGGTTGAGCATGCCTCTTAAAAGTCAATGCAGCAATTTTTCATTATTGAATATCCAATAGAAGTCACGGGAACGAGAAAATATTTAAAGCTACGCTTAAACGGAGACTAAATGGTTATACAGAATGTATTTGTAGATACTAGAAAGACCATTATATCCATCTCATTGCATAAGATTTATTAGACTAGAAAGCATCCAGCATGTTATTTCACAGATCCAACTAAAAATTGGTTGACCAAGAATTACCCTGAGGCCAAAAGAAATTTGTGTAACAGGAATTTCTCTTTCAGGCTCACACATGTGTTTTCTTTCACCCCCTCTCCTTTTGTACATCTAACTTGACAAATTTGTATGCACAAATTGAATGCCAACAATTCCTCTTTCAGAAAGACACTTAATGAACCATCCAGAAGATTTGATTCATCATAAGCCGCAACTCTTATCAATCTCGAATATAACTATGTCCATATTTCACATTGAATCCTCAGCTTAGACAGAAAGCAGGAATGAGATTCTTACCGGTCGAATTGGCAGACCAGTGGGGCTAAGAACAATATTCACATTCAATGCATTCCAGTCTGGTGGATGATGGTATTTACACGAAGATCCATATCTACAGTCCCCTGTTTTCAGGTAATGCTGGCATTCAGGATGCCCGGGTCTGTCTGGAAATGATTGCTCCCTCCGGCCATTGACTGAAGGGCCAAGAGATGAAGGCGAAGGTTGATAAGGCCACGGAAAAGCCGGTGCAGAGGGAGACAATTGCGTTACCCCATAAACAGAACTTGATCCTGAACCAGCTTGAGGACTGGAAGAGGCTAATGGACTCACAGGTGCCTGCGCAAGCGAGATAACTGATTAAAATGTGCTAGACCTTGACACAAGTGAAAGAAAAAGGGATTTCATCAACCAACCTGATAATGATTCCAGCTTGGAAATGGAGAAACCAGCAAAGGACCATAAGGGCCTTGTACATATGAGGGAACCAAAGGAGGCCTGGCCATGACTACCCCATACTGCTGCGATGAAGGAACAGATGGTGACTGCACTGCTGGATAGGATGAAGGCGGAGCTACAGGGATAGGGGGTGGTGCAACTTGCAGTGGTGGTGATGGCGCATGAACATGTACACCCGCTGGTTGTGGATGATGAAATTTACACGTCGCACCAAACTTGCATCGTCCGGTTTTCACGTAGAAGGAACACTCTCTTTCACCCTGCCATACAATCATGGATGCGGCACAGTGAGCATGAGAGTAAATCCAGCTTATGTGAGAAGTAGGATCTTAAGCTGCAATTCAAGTACAGACCAGACGGAAGGGGTAACCACAGAAATTTAGTGGTGCAGGACTACTGGAACCAGCGCCATGCCTAGGATGGTGGTACTTACAGGACGCACCGAACTTGCACGTACCCGTCCTCATGTAGAACTGCGAAAACAAAATACCATCAATGTCAGACATGAGAAGAAGAAAGGCTGATGGAACAAGACCTAGAGATATCTTTCAACATTCATAAACGCATGAGCTGAAAGAACTTCAACAATGTTCCTCAGCCATAGTGAAAAACCAAGTTGTGCAGCATAAACAAGTGCAATGATCCTATATGAATACCTGGCAGTTTGGCTGGCCTGCTCGCTCTGGGTACTCTGCTCCACCAGCTCTTGTCGCTCCCATGACCTGCACAAGAGTTCGACATCCACATTTTAATAGTTATATTCAACAAACCTGTAGGGGTCATCACCTCTGGGCCAAACCATATAGATCTTCTAAGAATGCTTTGATGACTTTTGAATCCATCGCCATTAAAATCAAATTTAGTAAGTTCGACAACAATGGACAATCCCAACTTGTCGATTCTAGTAATAATCCAAAATCGCCAACAAATCTAATCGCAGCAACCACCATAACAAAAACTACAAGATCGCCCCCGAAGTGGCTCCACGAAGCCAAGTGATCACATCGAAAAGCCAAAAACCAACACCAGAAAGAGAATAAATGGCGATAAAAAAAGCAAATCCGACAGAGTTACCGTGCTCCGATCACGGGGATGGTTGAAGCGACACCCCGCGCCATACCCGCAATTACCCGTCCTGAGGTAGTAGATACAATCGGCTGCCTCAGTCCGCTCCGGGTAAGCCAGGTCAGGTTCGCCTTCGCCTTCGCCGCCGCCGCCGCCGCCGCCGCCGTTCCCCAATCCCAGCTGCCACATGGGCTCTGCATTTACGCGCAAATCGAAGGATCAAACACCCCCAACACCCCCGATCACAAAAATCCAAACTTTCTCACTCTCCCACCCCCACCCTCCGAAACCCAGGAATGCAGAGCGGGGACAGAACTCACCTTCGAGGCCGGTGTCGGCCTCGGAGTCGTTGGGCCATTCCGACGAAGGATCCGACCGCGAGCCCTCGCGGGCCCCAGCGTACCCATCCATCGCACGGACGGACGAACGGACGAACGACGATCTTCTTCGAAGAAAACCGAGACGACCCACCAGACCCACCAGCCAGAGAGAGAGAAATGGAATACGCACTGAATGGGCACGAGCGGTCCTCAGCTGGTGCGCGCAAGAAAATGGGTTCCGATCAAATGGGTAGGCTCCAAATTCCACCCTCTCTTCCCCCCCCACAAGAATTACTGCTTTCTCAGACGCAGACACACGCAGAGACCCAGACAGACACACAGAGGTAGAAAGACAGAAACACAGAGGAGAGAGAGAGAGAGAGAGAGAGAGAGAGGGAGGGAGGCAGAGGGAAGGAGGGGATTGGTTGGTTTCTTGTGTTCAGCTTCAGCTTCCCCCTCCTCACACACGCACACACGCACAAGCACTGTGCTCTCTCTCTCTCTCTCTCTGGTAGTTCTGGTTTTGGTTTTTTGTGGGGGGTTCTTTTTGATGTCCTCTCTCTCTCTCTCTCTTCCCTTCTCTCTCTTCACTCCGATGCTGTGTTGCTCCCTCCCCTTGGTATTTCGATGAGTTCTTTCCGGGTTTTTTATTTCCTTTTTCCTTTTTTCCCTTTTTTTTTCCCTCTTTTCTTTTTATTTCCTCCTTTTCGAAGGGGGCCTCGCCTTGCCTTGCCTTGCTTTCGTTTCGCTTCGTGGGTTTTTCGATCTCTCTCTCTTTCCGCACTCGTGCGCGCGCGTGGGCGATCCCTCGCTTTCCCTCTCTCCCTCTGTCTCTCTCTCTGCCGGGTGCCGGGGAGGCGACGTGGCCGGTGGTTTCCGTACGCGCCAAATTTCGGAGATGTTCCCTAAAAAATAAATAATTTAATTAAACAAATAACATTTAAGAAGACCTGCGGAACCGGTTATTATTATTTTATTTTATTTTTTTAATTACTGGAAAGAAAGAGAAGCGGGGGAGGGAGGGCTGGCGTCTTCCGTCTGTGAGTTCGAACTGGTAACCGACGACCGCTGGTTGGTGTTCTGGTTGGGCTCCGATGAAATGTCGGAAACGCCCCTCGGCCCTGGCGGCAGCGCGCCAGGGGACTCGGGGCAGATCCGACATTTCGGCGGCGGGCCCTGCGATTTGGGTAGTGTAAAGTCGGACCCGTCTTTGCTTTTTTGTGGGAAAGATCTCGGGGCATCCATCGAATGGACGGGCGGGCGTGCGTGTGTACAGGAGAGGGGCAAAAGAGTCATTTTCTAATATTACCTTTTTTTAAGGGTCGAGTGCTTCTTCTCCAGTTACGATTGCGCTCCCGACCTGGAAAATGATTTCTTTTTCTTTTTTCTTTTTGGGATCTAATTCGGGATCTCGCGAAATGCCACCGACCTGTTTGGTGACTTTTTTTTTTTTTTTAACTATCGTGCGTTTTTGACTAATTGAATATGACCGGTCGATGAAAAACCATTTATGATTAAAGGAAATATTTATACTTACGATTATGAAAGTTAATTCTATTAAAAAAAAGGGGAGAAATATTTTACTGGAAAAGGATTTCTCGAAAAGTATCTTGAAATTTTCACAAAGTAAATGCACCCTTATTTTTTCATCAATAATTATCGGCGTGAGAATTGCTGGACCCTCTACGATTCGTCAATTGTTTGAAGAGTCCAGATAGCTTAGTGATGTAAAAGGAATAAGACAACTTTCAATCACCTCAACTTAGACAAAACTTTGATTAAAAAAAGACAACTTAGCCGAAACGCTCATTGACTTACCCAAAAAAAAAATACACATACAATGCTAAATCCAAAACACCAATGTCGAAACTCTCCCTCTCTCCTTCCTTAACCCTTATATTGGCGACATGCTTGTCGACCACCGCCCTCGCCCGTAGGCAAGAGTCTTTTTGCCTCAACATCAACCCTCCCTCCCACTAATTCAACACCGCCGATGGTCGATGACCTCATATCCTATCCATTTAGTCGACAACAATCGAGAGAGAGAGAGCACTGAGAGTAAGGGTTTGAGGCCAATGCAATAATAGTTGGGTAGGATCAATGATGGAGGCATGATAATGACAATGGCAATCGATAACTAATGTTATATGAGATGATGATGGCGCGCTAAAATATATAATTGGAGAGGCCAAAAATAAATAAAAAATCTAGAAGATCTGAGTTCAAAAGCTCCTCCTTAGGTACCAAATTAGATTTTATCAGATTATTATCAACTATTTTTAAAGTTAAAAGTATTAGATGAGATCGGAATTTAATATTTCAATATTATGACAGATGGGATATGGAGAATGAAAAGTCAAGGAGCAAAAGGAGAAAAAGCAACAAATGAGAAGAACAAATCTCAACCACTTAAAAGTACACATGCTAATATGCCATTCATCTACAGTGATTATAAAGAAGATGTCAAAATGAAGATATCTTACCTTATCATCATACACCTTAAGACCCAAAAAAGATTTTTTTTTAATAAATTAAATCAAAATGAAATTTCATCACCACTGGAATCTTACTTTTAGGGGATAATTTTGGAATTATCATTAGAAAGGATGAAGTATTGATATATGACTACATATGTTAATGACCGACTACATGATTTTTTCTATGAAGTACAAACGCATTTTTTGCTCGAAAGAGTAATTATTTGACTCCCATGAGCAAGACTCATCAACAATATTGAGCCAATCATGTCAACACGGATTGAGTCAAAGGCTCAATGTGGAGTTATCGACAGAGATCAATATGTGCTAGGATTGTTCGAACTTCAGAATGGGGCTCGGGGTGGAGCTATGGATGCGCGTGAGTTCAAACCCGATGAAATGTGAATTTGCATGGGGAGTGATATTACGTGATGGAAAGGAAACTACATGGGATTGGTAATGCAAGGGGAAGAAAAGTAGAATGGAAACAAAAGATGAATTGGGCTAAGCCCGAGTTCGTTTCCTGTGCGAATTTAGGCTGGGCGTTCGATTGATAATGGGCCGTCACTTTAGCCCCAAAGAGACGCAAAAGATAATGGGAAAATCTTCCAAAAGCACTAAACTTGTAATACCTATTAGGGGAGTTCCATTTACTTTATTTTAGCTTATGACACATAACAGCAAAAGTACAATTTCATCGAGAGTTGTACTGGGTTGTTATCCCCACTAATTTAATTTTCCACTTTAGAAATTTAACTAGGTTTAATTAAGAAAAGACGAAACACGAAAGTCGAAAATTTTAACTATCTAAAGAATAGGGAGCAAGATTTATATTATATTAAGTACAATATTTTTTTTTTCAAATAAAAGGAATATGAATCCAATATAACACTAAATGAGGTTATAGTTTTACTAATATAGAGATCATAACTTAAAATATACTTAAATAAAACTATAGTAATATTTATAAAGACAAAAAGGTGAAACGGTAATTAAAAGATACATATCTTTTTATTTATGAAATAGATTGAAGTGAAAATAAAATATGCACAATGTTATAAATTATGAAAGTTTGTGAATAGTATTAAATTACTTAATTGACCTTGTTGTGGGAAGTTGATGGACTAAATCGAAAGAAATTGAAAATTTAGAGACTATATTGAAATTTAAGAAATAATTTAATAATTATATTATATGTAGGAATAATACCATAAAAAAAAAACTTCAAATTATGATACTTGCGATAAATTTACACCAAAATCACAAAAAAATCTCAAATTTGTATACTTGTGACAAATTTATTTTTAATAAGTTTCCGTTAAATTTTATTATTAAATTCTTGAGTTGAAGATAAGTATACTAATTCGAGATTTTACCTTCTGTTTCAATTTGTGACTTTTTGTGGCATTAATTCAATTTAATAGAAATTAACGGATAATAAATTTGTTACAAATATACCGATTTGAGGTTTTTAGTAGTTAAAAAATTAATGTTAGGTAAATTTATTACGAGTATACCAATTTAAAGTATTTTATAGTCAAAATATTAATTATAATTTTTTTTATCATACATCTATTAATTTTGAATTTTTATGGTATTAAACGGCGTCGTTTTGGTGCGATGTGGTAAAAAAATAATATAAAAATTTAAATAAATTAATTTAAAATATTTAAAAATTAAAATTAAAAATTGGGGGGGCGCCATTGGGAAGGGTCGGCGACAAAGGGGAGAGAGTCGGCATGGGTCGTTGGGCCTTGGCCGGGGGCTAGTGACCTCGGCCGACCGGCGGCGAGGGCCTACAAGCCCTCGCCATGGATCTGGGCGAGGGGTTGGCAGCCCTCGCTCGGTCAAGCCAAGGGCTACCACCCGCCTGGTCGACCCCCAGTGGGCGGCGGCCCTTGGCCCGGCTAGGCGAGGGCTGCTGACCCTCGCCGCTCTCGAGCCCTCACCGGCGGTTGGCGGGGTCGCCAGGCCCCCTAGCCAAGGCCTAAGCAACCCCGGTCGACCTTCCTTCCTCCATCGTCGGCCCTTTCTCGGCCCTCATTCGCCTCCCCCTTTTCTTTTCTTTTTATTTTTTTAATTTTTAATTTTTTTAATATTAACTATTTTATTTTTAAATATTTTAAATAAATTTAATTTAATTATTTTTTATATTATTTTTTTATTATGTCAGCACCAAAATGACACCTTTTTTGCATTATTTGACCACGTCAGCGTGTAAAACGGCATTGTTTTGCACTTACTTCGCTAGAAATTGCGCACGTCAGCATTTTTGCCGGATTTTGGCCAAAGTGGCACTTAAGTGATCCATTTATCTTCAAATGTGGCACTTAAGTGTCACTTTCGTAAGTTATGGCACTTAAGTATCCCTTTATGCCAAGTTATGACACTCGAAACATTCTTTTGTCCTTATAAATTGCTCAAGAAGGCATTTCCTGTTCAATATATTGTTTTCCCATCTTTCTCACTCCAACACGATGCACAGTGCGTTTCGAGGTTAGATCTTTGGTGTCAAGAGTTATAACCTGTTTCTACTTTTGAAAAGTCTGAAGAAGCTTCTTAATTTTCTTATCAAAACTCAAAATAATATCTACATTAAAAAGTAATAAAAAATATATATATACGAAACTACATGTTAATATAAGACCGCTTCTAAGTGTTTCGAGCATTTTACATTAAGAAAAAAAAAATCAAAATGCGTATTAACAAAATAAGGAAAATGTAAGTTATAACAGTCACTCTAAATAGGATGACACCCTAAGCTTTGTGAAAAGCTAATGAATGAGAAGTTTTCAAGTGGTATAATTAATATTTGTCACATTTCCTACCTCGTAATTTCTTATTTTCATTTCTTCCTCATCAAAGGCCTCCCCTGAGATGACAGGGACACGAGTAATAATTAATATGGATAAATATATTAGAAGTCTTACAACTTGTCATGAAAGTACAATTGAATTCTAAAACTTTCAAAAAATATAATCAAGTTCTCAAACTTGTCAAATTGGTTCAAATTGTACTTTTAAAAATTTTATAACCCAATTGTACTTTTGTGACAAGTTTAGGACTTTCGGTGCACTTATTCCAAAATTATATGTCTCGAAGAAACTTTAGTATGACAGTCTACATGAAATGGTTGCTTTTTCCTAATTCTTAATGTCATAATTACATAATTTTATTGCCCTAGGATAAACGAATCTAAGTACCTAGGAAAATGAGTAAAACTATTAGAGTTAGATGTGACATTGTCATTGTTTATGTGTTTTTCTTTTTTTGGTTGTTGTGCTAGCATAAGCTTCAGAATTGGTTACAAAAGAATCACCATGTTGTGCTGGTATTCATTCTTTCTCACTCCTAATAAATTACGTTGAGAAGAAATTAAATGCAACAACAGTTCATGCACATATGGTAGAGATATATCGGATTTCCCCCTAATTAATTAATACACTCCAAAAGTGAGATAATTAAATAAATGATCCCTATTAATAGAGAAAATTTCATTTTTCAAAGTCAACTCATCTATTATGTGGACACTTGTTGTAACTGTAACCCAAAACCTACCCCGGCCCATAGGGTCTTTAAAGCTATCCTATGTAGAAATTGTCAGTTTTACACATTTTTTGAACTTATATTGTATTGTAATTTTCTATTAAATGAGAATTTGTTGAATTTGCATTAATTGCCAAAATATTCAAAGAGAAAAAAAAGTACAATACCCATGGTCCAGTCCATGCTGTCAACAACCTCTTAAAAGTGATAAAACGTATTCTGACAAAAAAAAAAAACAGTGATAAAACATAATAACATTACACAACTAAAATACAAACAAGCATCCATTTTTTTTTTACTATCTTCTTTTAAAAATATATACCCCGCATGTTATATCAAGCATATCCTTCTCAACCTTCTACTGCTTCTCAAATATATATTTGTATCCATACCTTTTCAAAGGCCTGGCCTAATTCAATTAAACTTAATTTCTAGCATTAGTGCAGTTTGTTCGGGTGTTAAGAGATTTCCAATTGAGAAAATGGAGATAAGCACGATGTTACATAGGTCTCCAAATAAACGGATTTCTATGCTCATACCTCTAGATTATCTAGAAAATGATGACTGTATAGGTGGAAGTCATACTTATGAATCATTCAAGAAGGCATTTCCTATTCCACATATTGCTTTTCGCAAAACAAACACATCCTTAGTGAATCAGCTTCATCCTGCTTGCTTCAAGTAACAATAATTGACTGGTTCTTACTGCCATTTTTGCAGAGCGCGTATTAGTCTCTCGACATAACCCACATCAAATAGGTCAGCTTATGTTCCCTCATGAACATATACATCTTCTGGTTCTGGATGATGGAATTTACACTCGGAACCGAATTTACATCAAATAGTAGAACACTATTTTTCACCCCGCCATACAATCATGGATGCGGCTCAGTGAGCATGAGAGTAAAATCCAGCTCATAGGAGAACTACAATCTTAAGCTGCAATTCAAATACAGACCGGACGAAAGGGGAAACCATATTAAATTTAGCGATGCAGGACTACTGGAACCAGCACCATGCTTAGGATGGTAATCCTTACAGGACGCGCCGAAATTGGACGTACCCGTCTTCATGTAGAACTGCAAAAACAAAATATCATGTATGTCAAATATGAGAAGAAGAAAGGCTGATGGAGCAAGACCTAGAGATATCTTTCAACATTCATAAACGCATGAGCTGGAAGAATTTAAACAATGTTCCTCAACCATAGTGAAAACTAAGTTGTGCAGAATTAAACAAGTGCAAGGATCATATATGAATACCTCGCAGATCGGCTGGCCTGCCTACTCATTCTGGGACACTGCTCCACCAGCTCTTGTTGCTCCTACGACCTGAGCAGCATTCGACATCCACATTTCAATAGTAAAAATCACCAGACCAGATCTTCTAACGATGCTTTGAGATCACTTTCAAATCCATGGCCATTAAAATCAATTTTAGTAAGTTTGACAACAATGGACGATCCCACCTCATCAATTCTAGTTATAATCCAAAATCGCCAACAAATCTAATCGCAGCACCACCGTAACAAAAACTACAAGATCACCCCCAAAGTGGCTCCACGAAGCCAAGTGATCACATCGAAAAGCCAAAAACCAACACCAGAAAGAGAATAAATGGCGATAAAAAAAGCAAATCCGACAGAGTTACCGTGCTCCGATCACGGGGATGGTTGAAGCGACACCCCGCGCCATACCCGCAATTACCCGTCCTGAGGTAGTAGATACAATCGGCTGCCTCAGTCCGCTCCGGGTAAGCCAGGTCAGGTTCGCCTTCGCTGCCGCTGCCGCTGCCACCGCTCCCCAATCCCAGCTGCCACATGGAAACAAAGCCCAGTGATCACATCGAAAAGCCGAAAATCAACCCAGAAAGACAATAAATGGAAACAAAAAGCAATTCCGGCAGAGTTACCGAGCTCCGATCACGGGGATGGTTGAACCGACACCTTGCGCCGTACCCGCAATAACCGGTCCTGAGGTAGTAGACACAATCGGCTTCGTTGGGCCGCTCCGGGTAAGCAGGGTCAGATTCGCCGCCACCTCTCCCCCATCCCAGCTGCCACATGGGCTCTGCATTTTGGTGCTAATCTAAGGATCAAACACCCACATTTCATCCCCCTCGACACAACCCACACCCCCGATCACAAAAATCCAAACTTTCTCTCGCCCACCCCTCCGAAACCTAAGAATGCAGAGCAGGGACACAACTCACCTTCGAGGCCCGTCTCGGCCCTGGGGTCATCGGGCCATTCCAGCAAAGGATTCGACCGTGAGCCCTCTTGGGCCCCAGGGTACCCATTCATCGTGCGGACAGGCGGACGAACGAACAACATTGTTCTCTCAAGAAAAGCGAGACGATGGGTCGGCTGGCCTGCTCGTTCTGGGTACTCTGCACCACCAGTTCTTGTCGCTCCTACGACCTGCGCAGCATTCGACATCCACATTTTAATAGTAATAATCACCAAACCGATAGGGGTCATCACCTTTGCAACAAACCATATAGATCTTCTAACAATGCTTTGAGATCACTTTCAAATGCATCGCCATTAAAATCAAATTTAGTAAGTTTGACAACAATGGACAATCCCGACTTGTCAATTCTAGTAATAATCCAAAATCCTCAACAAATCTAATCGCAGCACCACCGTAACAAAAGCTACAAGATCGCCCCCAAAGTGGCTTCACAAAGCCCAGTGATCACATCGAAAAGCCGAAGATCAACCCAGAAAGACAATAAATGGCAACAAAAAGCAATTCCGACAGAGTTACCGTGCTCCGATCACGGGGATGGTTGTAGCGACACCCCGCGCCGTACCCGCAATAACCCGTCCTGAGGTAGTAGATACAATCGGCTTCCCCAGGCCGCTCCGGGTAAGCCGGGCCGGATTCGCCGACGCCGCCGCCGTATCTCCCCAATCCCAGCTGCCACATGGGCTCTGTATTTCGGCGCAAATCAAAGGATCAAACACCCCACACCACCGATCACAAAAATCCAAACTTTCTCTCTCACCCTCCGAAACCCAAGAATGCAGAGCGGGGACAGAACTCACCTTCGAGGCCCGTGTCGGCCCCGGAGTCGTCGCGCCGTTCCGGCGAAGAATCCGACCCCGAGCCTTCGTGGGCCCTAGCGTACCCATTCATCGTACGGACGGATGGACGGACGACGATCTTCTCCAAAGAAAACCGAGACGACCCACCAGAGCCTCCAGCCAGAGAGAGAGAGAGAGAGAGGAAATACGCACTGAATGGGCACGAGCGCTCCTCAGCTGGTGCACAAGGAAAAAGGGTTCCGATCAAATGGGTAGGCTCCAAATTCCGCCCTCTCTCTCTCTCCCTCCCAAGAGAATTACTGCTTTCTTAGACGCAGACACGCACAGACCCAGACAGACCGACAGAGATGGAAAGACAGAAAACACAGAGAGAGAGAGAGAGAGAGAGAGAGAGGGAGGCAGAGGGAAGGAGGGGATTGATTGGTTTCTTGCGTTCAGCTTCAGGTCCTCCTATCCTTACACACACGCACAAGCACTGTGCTCTCTCTCTCTCTCTCTCTCTCTCTCCTCTTTGGGAGTTCTTGTTTTGGTTTTTTGCGGGTTCTTTTGATGTCCTCTCTCTCTCTCTCACTCTCTCTCTCTCTTCACTCTGATGCCGCGTTGCCTTGCCTTGCCTTCGTTTCGCTTCGTGGCTTTTTTGATCTCCGCGTGGGCGATCCCTCGCTTTCCCTCTCCCTCCGTCTCTCTCTGCCGGGTGCCGGGGAGGCGACGCGGCGGTGGTTTACGTACGCGCCAAATTTCGGAGATGTTTCCTAAAAAATAAATAATTAAATAATAATTTAACAGTAGACCTGCTAAATCGGTTATTATTATTATTTTTATTTATTTATTAAAAATTTACTTCTCTCTTTTTGATTTTTTTAACGAATGGAACCCCCGGGGGGACGTCTTCTGTCTGTGAGTTCGAACCGCTAACCAACGAGCGCTGTTTGGTGTTCTGGTTGGGTGCCCATGAAATGTCGGAAATGGCCCCCCGGCCCTTGGTGGCCCTTGCGCCTGGGGATCCGGGGCAGATCCGTCATTTCGCCGGCGATTTGGGTTTTGTGGGGGCGGTAGTGTAAAGTCGGATCCGTCTTCCTTAACAAGTCACTACTATGCTCTCGACCTGGAATTTTTTTTTTCTTTCTTGAGGATCTAATGACGGAATGCCGGTGACCTCTCGACGCTCGATCATTCATCCTCCTCCTCGCACGGAAATCGGATTCGGCTTGGTATGCCGACACGTGTACTCTTGGAGCCGCCTCGATAGCACGGATTTAGGGTCGTGTTTGTTTGGATGACCTTTTTTTTTTTAACAAATTAGTTTTTTGGACTCTCACTCATTTTTGGTTTGCTGAAAATGATTAGCAAATGAAAAATTGTTTATGATTAAAGAAAATATTTATGCTTACAATTAGGAAAGTTAATTCTCTAACCAAAAAAAGGGGAAAAATATTTTACTGAGAAAAGATTTTTCGAAAAGTATTATGAAATTTTCCCAAAGTAAATGCACCCTTATTTATCTTTAATAATTATCGATATGGGGACTGATAGTGTTTAAAGAGTCTGGATAGCTTAGTGATATAAAAAGAAATTAGACAAAACTCTCATCTCTCTCCTTCCTCAACCCTTATCTCGGCAACATGCCTATCGGCCACTGCCCCCGACCGTACGCAAGAGTTCTTTTGCCTCAACATCGACACTCCCTCCCTCTAATTCAATGCCGCCGATGGTCAATGACCTAATTTCCTATCCGTTTAGTCAACAACTATTGAGAGAGAGAGAGAGAGAGAGAGAGCGCACCGAGAGTAGGGGTTCAAGGCCAACATGATATTGGTTAGGGAGGATCAATAATGGAGGCATGATAGTGACAATGGCCATTGATAACTAGTATTATACAGGACAATGATGACATGGAAGTATGTAATTGGAGAGGTAAATAAGGATATGGAATATTTGAAACTTAAAATCTCCTGCTTTGGTACTAGATTAGATTTTGTCGGATCACTGTCAATATTTTTAAAGTCATAAGTATTGGATGAGAATGAAGTTTAATATTTCAATATTCTAACAAATGGGTATGGATAAAGAAAAGTCAAGGAACAAAAGGAGAAAAGCAACAAATGAGAAGAACAAGTCTCAACCACTGAAAATTACACATGTTAATATGCCATTCATCTACAATGATTATAAAGAAGATCTCAAAATAGAGATATCTCAGCTTATCATCATACACGTTAAGACCGAAAAAAGAATCTTTTTTTTTATAAATTAAATGAAAATGAAATTTCATCACCACTGAAATCTTAATTTTAGGAGACAATTTTGGAAATCTTATTAGTAAGGATGAAGTATTGATATATGACTACATTTGTTAATCACTGGCTAGGTGATATTTTCTATGAATGAAGCACAAGCACATTTTTTGCTTGAAAGAGTGTAATCATTTGAATTCCCTGAGCAAGACTCATCAACAATGTGGAGCCAATCATGTCAACACGGATCGAGCCAGAGGCTCAATATGGAGCTATGGACGGAGATCAACATGCGCTAGGACTATTAAAACTTCAAAAGATAGGAAAGAGCTTTTGAAATCGCTTCTCGATTCTATGCTCGAGCTCATAGTAAGCGAAATGGGGCTCGGGGTGGAGCGATGGATGCGCATGAATTCAAACGCGATGAAATGTGAATTTGCATTGGGAGTGATATTACATGATGGAAAGGAAACTACATGGGATTGGAGATGCAAGGGGAGAAAAGTAGAATGGAAACAAAAGATGAATTCGGCTAAGCCCAAGTTCGTTTCCTGTGCGAATTTAGGCTGGGCGTTCGATTGATAATGGGCCGTGACTTTAGGGCAGCAAAGAGAACGGAAAAATTGTCCAAAAAATACTAAATCTGTTATACCTATTAGGAGAATTCCATTTACTTTATTCTAGCTTATGACATATGACAGTAAAAGTAGAATTTCATTGAGAGTTATCCTGGGTTGTTGTCCCCACCATTTTAATTTTCTACTTTACAAATTTAACTAGGTTTAATTGAGAAAAGACGAAACACAAAACTTGAAAATTCTACCTATCTAAAAAATGGGAAACAAGATTTAAATTAATTTAAGTACAAGAATTTATTTAAATAAAAGGAATATGAATGTGATATAACTCTAAATGAGGTTATAGTTTTACTAATGTAGAGATCATAAGTTAAAACATACTTAAATAAAACTACAGCAATATTTATAAAGACATAAAGGTAAAACGGTAATAAAAAGACACATATTTTTATTTATTTACGAAATGGATTGGAATGAAAAAAATTATTTTAAAATATGCACAATGTGATAAATTATGAAAGTTTGTAAATAGCATCAAATTACTAAATTGACTTTGTTGTAGGCTATGTAGCACCGACACTCTCCGAAAGCTTTCGTATCGTGTCCGACACTCCGACACATGTCCAACACGCTCCGACACGTCTCGACACGCTTCGACACGTAGTCAACGAGTGTCGAAAAATCCGACACGTGGTCAACTCTCTCCGACACGCTCTGACACGCGAGTCCAGAATTTCGACACACAATTCCGACACGTACGGGGTCAATTTTAAAAATTTCTAATACTTGAGGGGTCAAAATATAAATATACAAAAAAAGTAATAAAAGAAGTAATAAAAATGCTATAAATATACACGCACGGGGTCAATTTTTTTTTTTTTTCAGTTTTTTTTGAATTGTTTTAGTTTTTTTAAAAGTCTTTTACTATGAAAGAAGTAATAAAAAAAATGCTATAAATTTAAAAATATCATTTCAGCATTTTTCTTTAAACAATGTTTTTTTCCTCTAAGTTTTATGTATTATTGTAAAATAATGAATGATATTATTTAATATTTTTCGTGTAAATTAATTCTAGGCTATTATTATTATTATTATTATTATTATTATTATTATTATTATTATTATTATTTAATATATAACGTGTCGGAACGTATCGAAATTATCTATTTTTAAGAAATGACGTGTCGGCGTGTCGTGTCGTGTCGTGTCATGTCGCGTTCGTGTGTCCGTATCGGTCTTCACATAGGTTGTGGGTAGTTGATGGACTAAATTCAAAAAAATTGGAAATATAGAGACTAGATTGAAATTTAAGAAATAATTTAATAATTATATTATATATTGGACTAACAACACGAAAAATCTCAAATTAATACATTTATGAGAAACAAAAAAATCTCAAATTGGCAATAAATTTACCCTTCATTAGTGTCCGTTATATTTATCATTAAATTGTTGAATAGAATAACGTGTGGTGGTTGATAGGTATATCGGTTTGGAGTTTACTCTCTTTTTCAGTTTGTAATTTTTTATGGTCTTATTTTAATTTAACAGAAATTAAAGAAAGATAAATTTATTATAAATATATAAGTTTGATGTTTTTGGTAGTTAAAAAATTAATTTTGGGTAAATTTATTACAAGTGTATCAATTTGAAGATTTTCATAGTCAAAAAAATTAATAAGAGATAAATTTATCATAAATATTTTAATTTGAGTTTTTTATGATATTAATCCCCAAATAAATTAAAAGTTTAAAAATGACAAATTCATATTTAACTTAAATAAATTTATTTAAGGGCTGCTTGTCTCGAGCGGGGTCAATCCGCCGAACCGGCAAAATCGTCCTCTTCCGTCGTCCCCGTCCCCGTCCCCGCCGTCGGTCGCCGGATTCAAGCACCATGCTCGGCCTCGCTCGCAGAGCCCTCCTTCGTCTCGGGGCTTCTTCCCTTCCTCCTCAGCAAGCTCGAGCCCTCCGCCTGCTGCTCAGACCGGCCTCGACCTCCTCCAAGAAGGCGCACTCGTTCACGGTCTCCTACCTCGTCGGCTCCTGCGGGCTGTCCCTGGAATCCGCCCTCGCCGCCGCCAAGGCCGTCCAGTTCGCGACCCCGTCGCGGCCGGATTCGGTCCTCGAGGTCTTCCGGGGCCGAGGCCTGTCGCCGGCCCAAGTCTCGTCCGTCGTCAGGAGGTACCCCAGGATGCTCATCTCGAGGCCGGACAACCTCTCCGCGAAGCTGGAGTTCTTGTGCTCCCGAGGCATCTCGGGTCGAGACCTGGTCAAGCTCGTGGTCGCGGTCCCGGGGGTCCTGACCAGGAGCTTGGGCAGTCACTTGATGCCCACGTTCGAGTACCTGAGCGGGCTGCTGCAGTCCGAGGCGAAGGCCGCGAGGTCCGTCAAGAGGAACCCGAGGATTCTGTATCACGACCCGAAAGTGCTGCTGGTTCCCAGCATTGGGATTCTACGGGATTGCGGAGTGCCCGAAGCGAAGATTAGGTGGTCGGTCCTGTCCCTGCCGGGCGCCTTCTTCTTGAGGTCGAACGTGAGGTTCGAGGACGCGGTGAGTCGGGTGAGGGCGATGGGTTTCGATCCTCTGAGGACGAATTTCCTCCTGGCTTTGCAGGTGGTCCGGGGGATGAACGAGTCGACGTGGAGGAGGAAGGTCGACGCTTTTGGCAAGTGGGGTTGGTCCGAGGAGGACGTTGTCTTGGCTTTCAAGAGGCATCCGGGGTGTATGACGATGTCGGAGAGTAAAATCGCGGCGGTGATGGGCGTCTTCGTGAACGAGATGGGGCTCGACCCTTTATATATGGCGCGGCGTCCGACGATGATGATGTTGAGCTTGCAGAAGCGAATCGTTCCTCGGTGTTGGGTGTTTCGTGTTCTGCTGTCCAAAAGTTTGATCAGGACGACGCGTAGCTTGAATGGATTCCTTGGTGTTCCTGAGAAGCTGTTCCTGGAGAAGATTGTGACTGCTAATTTGGGGCGAGCACCCGAGTTGTTGGATCTGTATAATGAGAAGATGGGTCTCACGTATGCGTCCTAGTTCTACGATCCTAACTACGAGTACTTTGTGAAACCAGATGATTCCGATGACGATGAATCCGATGGAAAGGTACTCCTTTGTGAAAGCCCTCTGGATACTAAGATGGCAGCTTGACGTGTAGCAGGGATGTGTCTGGATTTTCTCCTTGTTAGCTGGTTTCCCCTGATGCATTTTTATTTTTGAGTTCACTTATTTGAGGGATAGCCCATACCTAATCAGTTTTCGATGGAGGAAATTCTTAATTGTGCCTGCATTTTAATGAAGTGAAACAGAAGTGATCGGTGCCTGACGGCATCTCTTAAATTGACGAGTGGGAACTTGTTTTTTGTACTGAAACAAGAGTGATCTGCAGCATCTTTTAATGAGGATGTCGCTGCGCATACTAGTCCATTGAATTTCTGATGTTCTGACTTTTTGAAAGTCTGAATTACTATGTTGCTGTGTCGCATACTTCCCTGATCCTGAACTGAAGTTACTTGTCCCTCAAGATTATGGAGTCTTAAAATACAATTATAGGAATACACGAGGTTTCTGAAATACCGATGTTGGTTTCGCTATGATGTGGTTTCATAGGAGGCCAGAACTTTTTTCAACTCGAATTTGCACGATGCAAGCGTGCTGGATGCTACGGACCAGAGGAGAAAATGGTGGAAATGCTCCAACTGATTCACATTCATCTATCTTGCCAGAACTGTAGGGAATGTTTCCTCTTTTCCATTGTTAAGCTGCCAGAACTTGCATTGTAGAAAGTGTCTGAATTATCCGCTGAGCAGTTGATAGAAGGATCACCTGGATTCCTTGGAGCTTTCAGACTATATTAGTACTGGCTGGCACTGCTAAGCACGTCCTGTTTTGTGATTGCGTCTCTTGAAGATTGAATCGTGTTGGCTGCTGCAGAGTCAGAAAGACACTTGAGGTGGCAGGTTTCTTGATCTTCTCAACCGAAAGCTTCCTCAAGTGGGACTTCATCTGCTATGGTTCAATCCTTATATCTCAAACTCGTGTCAAAACACAGATGTGTTCGATGATGCTATGGACCGATCGGTGTTACCAGCATTAATGCTTTTGGATGCGCGCTTGTCTTTGTGGGAGATGCTAAAAGAGGAGAAGCGCTATCTTGCGACAGACCTGATTTTCCTGGCCATCATTCAAGCTTGTGCAGATAATGTTGGTTCATTGGCTTCTCGACCATGTACCTTCGAATATTTTCACTTTTCTATGGCTCGCCAAGGCTATTAGAAATTAAAAGGTGGTGTTTTGACAAAGCTTATAAGAATGAATTGATACTGAAGATCGAGTTTTAGTTTTTCTTGCTGGAGTTGGGATGAGGCGGCATGAATTGAGACGATGGTCGTTGCGGCTGCTACATAACTGTTAAGTTACTTTAATTAAGTTTCCTTTGTTATCAGAGTTTTATTTCATTTTTTACTTACATAAGGGTATTATTGTCATATACAGTTTATATTTAATATAAATACAACGGGTGTAGGGTTTCTGTTACACAGAAAACTACAGCCCTCTCTTTCTTTCTTTTACGTTCTCTTTCTCCTCCTTCTCTCTATTCCTTCTCTCTTCCTTCTTTCTCTCTTTTTACTTGCTGCGAGTTCTCTAATCAACTTTGTGACAATAACAAACACAATTACATGTCCAGTTGATCCATTTTGTTTCATCATTCTCCTGAGTCTATTTCACAGATATAGTCAATGTTGATGGCGGCGACGGTTGCTTTACTTGATCAGGCGACAACGGTGGTCACACCATCAACCTATCATTTAACAAAAGTTGATAAATAAAATAAGTCACTCAAGTAAGAGTTGGTAATTTCATATCAGCGCGTTCAATAGCATCTCCCAAGACTTGATATTAGCATGATACGAAGCTTTTTATCGCTCGATATCAGCATGTGCACATAATTATCAGTCTATTGATGCTGTTTGTGATTGAATCATGAAAAATGAGTTGTGATGAACAATCTTATGTTAGAAGTTTTCATTTTAAGAATGTTAGGCTCCTTTTGGGTCATATGCTTGATCATGGGGCATGCTCATCTTGCAAATTATCTAATTTTCTTATAAATGTGTTCATTTAGAATGTATTAATCATGGGGAAAGATTAGAGCAAAAAATGAGAAACATAACATCATTCTAATGGAAGAACTTCCTATTCTAAGATTGTTTAGCTTTTTTTTTGGATCATATGCAAACCATCTAATTTACTTATAATTGCGTTCATTTAGATGCCATTAGTTTTTGGGAAAGATTAGAGCAAAGATTGAGAGCCATAACATCATTCTACTGGATTTTCTTCTCATTCTAAGATTGTTTGGCTTCATTTGCGTCATATGCTTGATCATGTGGTTTTCCTAGCTTACAAATCATCTATTTTGCTTATAATTATGTTCATTTGGATGGCATTAGTCCTTGGGAAAGACTAGAGCAAAGGTTGAGACTCATGGTATTATTCTTATGGAAGAACTTCCCACTTTAAGAATGTCCGGCTCCTTTTGGGTCATATGCAAGATCGTGGGGTTTCCTAGCTTGCAAATCATCTAATTTACTTATAATTGTGTTCATTTTAGATGGTATTAGTCCTTGGGAAAGATTAGAGCAAAGATTGAGAGCTACAACATCATTCTAATGAAAAAACTTCACGCTTTAAGAATGTTAGACTCCTTTTGGTTCATATGCATGATCATGGGGTTCTCCTAGCTTGCAAATTATCTAATTTACATATAATTGTGTTCATTTTGATGGTACTAGTCATTGGGAAAGATCAGAGTAGAGGTTGAGAGATATAACATCATTCTAATGGAAGAATTTGCCATTCTGAGATTGTTTGGCTTCTTTTGGGTCATACGCTTGATTGTGGGGTTTTCTGAGCTTGCAAATCATCTAATTTACTTGTAATTGTGTTCATTTAGATGTTATTAGTCTTTGGGAAAGATTATAGTAAGGGTTGAGAACCATAACAACATTCTAATGGAAGAACTTCTCATTTTATGAATATTAGGCTCCTTTTGGATCATATGCATGATCATGGGGTTCTCTTAGCTTGCAAATCATCTAATCTACTTATAATTGCGTTCATTTAGATGTCATTTGTCTTTGGAAAAGATTAGAGCATAGGTTGAGAGCCATACATCATTCTTACTTTGATGGAAGTCTTACTTATTAATTGCTCAAGAAGGCATTTCCTATACAATGCATCGTTTTCCGGTATTTCTCACTCCGACATGATGCATGGTGCGTTTTGAGGTCAAACCTTTGGTGTGAAGAGTTATAACTTATTTCTACTTCTGAAAAGTCAAAATAATCTTCTTAATTTTCTTTTCAAAATTATAAATAATATAAACATTAAAAAGTAATATATATAAGAAACTACATGTTAATATAAGACCATTTCTAAGCGTTTCGAGCATTTTACATTAAAAATAAAAAATGAAAATGCGTATATCGCAAGTTTTTAACAAAATAAGTAAAATGTAAAATATAAAAGTCAGTCCAAAGGGGATGATATCCTTGTGAAAAGCTGGCCAATGAGAAGTTTTCAAGTGAGATAATTAGGGTGCATTTGGTAACCATATTGTTCTTGGTAATAATTTTTGATCGAAAATAATTCTTTTTTATTCTATCTCTGGGAACAATTTCAAAGCTTTGAAGGTATTTGGTGATTGCCCAAAATTTATTTTCTCGGAATAGAATTGTGTTTAATACTATTCTCAAAATTTCTAGTTCAAACAATTTTCTTTTATTTTTTAAAATAATTTAATTACTTTTTGTTTCTTTTTTTTTTTTTTTCTCATCTTCTTTAAGCTTTGACTAGTGGTCAGCCTTAGGATGACTAGCTATCGGTCATACGAGGGCTGTCGACTTTGTTGGAGTGTCGTCGACCCTTGCTGAGGCCGCGTCTCGCCGCGGACCTAACCCAATTCTAGTGATGCCAAGCTCACCTAGCCATCGGTGTGACTCGACCTCACCGAGCCATCGTGAGGTCGGCTTGCCGCACCTCGTTGGCCAAGTCTCGCTTGCCGGTAGCTGGGTGAGCTTGGCATCGCTAGATCTGGGCTAAGTCAACACCTAGACATGGCTCAGTCGAGCCTCACTTAACCATGTGAGGTCTGCCGATGGTTGAGAGAGCCTCCAATGAGGCCGTCGAACCTTGCCTAACAGGTTGCCGGCGACCGACGGCAGTTAACGGTGGTGGCAATTGAAGAAGAAGAGAGAAGGAAGAAGAACAAGAAGAAAAGAAGAAGAGAAAAGAGAGATAATAATTTTGGGTTTACTTGATTCTGTAATTATTCTTGGAAACAAAAAAATAATTTTTTTTTATTCTTTGATTTTATTCCAAATCTATTCCTGAGAACAAATTTGTTCCACAAAACAAAATATTTATCAAACGAATTTCTATTACAAATCTATTATTGAGAACCAAAAAATATAATTAAATACTATTTGGCAAGTTGTCAAATGCACCATAAACATTCGCATCACCGGTCCCTAAAGAATGTGATGAATTGAACTCCTCAACTTCCCATTTTCATGTGGAAAGAGTGGTTACTTGGGCAAATCCCGATTGTTAAACTACCCTTCGTTAATGCACTCTAGAAGTAGAGAAAATTAGCTAACGATTCAAATTTAAAATGAAATTTGCTCTTTCAAAGTTAAACTAAACTTAATTTTTTTAGTCATATTCAGAAGATATGGAATTTATTACTTCATGTCCATATCCCTCCCTGCAAAAACATCACGGCTATAATGTGCTATTCAGCTGCTATTGATGTGGACTTTAATTAAAAACACTCACGGCTTTGTTAGCGAGTGTTTTCAGGATAGTCGTTAATCATACTCACGAGAGAGATAGTGCAAATACCAACCTCTCTTTATCTGGGTACGTGACAAGTACTCTAGGTCTACTTGCCAGTAAAATCCTCATATTAATTTAGTTTGGTCCACAATTGCTAATGTTCACGAATTAAAATATTTTTCATTCCATTTTTGTACATCATATTTCGGTTTGTAACCTTTTCATAAATCCATATATATATATATATATTTTTTTTTTTAAGTTTCATATTTGTTGTGAATTATCTTTACATGGATTGTAAATTTCCTCAGCGGGGGTGAAAATTTCCATATGCTGTTGTGAATTACCTTTACTCGGTCGCCGTAATTTTACTCCTCTTCGTTTTCTCTGTGTTTTCAGGAAGCTGTGGAGTCGTTTGATCGTTCGTGACTGGAACTTCTTTCTGCGAGGGAGAGAAGGAAGAAGAAGAAGAAGAAGAAGAAGAAGAAGAAGAAGAGAGGTCGGTCGAATCGAACGCGATCTTGATTGTGATTGTAGTCGCCGTTGTCTCAGTCCAACTCCCATGTTCAGTTCGCTCTCAAAAACCCTACTTCGGCGCCCGCTGTTCTTGCCCACCACCTTCAGATTAATCTCCACCGCCGCCGCAGCCGCCGCCGCCGCCGCCCCCACTTCGAGTCGGCCCTCTTACACGGTGTCTTATCTCGTCAGTTCATGTGGGTTGTCTCCGGAATCGGCGTCGTCCGTCTCCAACCGCGTCGTATTCCGAACCTCGGCGAGACCCGACGCGGTCATTAACGTCTTGAAGAGCCATGGTTTCTCTCAATCCCAGATTTCGCGTATGATTGGGAAGGGGCCTCAGCTGCTTTTGGCGAATGCTGAGGGGACCCTTTTGCCCAAATTGAAGTATCTGAGCTCTGTCGGGTTTTCCGTCTCTGACCTGGCAAATCTGATCTCTGCTTCTCCCTACTTATTGAATAGGAGCTTAGAGAAGCACCTCATCCCCACTTTCGGTAGGCTTCGGGACTTTCTTGGGTCCGATAAGAATGCCGTTGTAGCTATTGGACGCAGTCCGAGAATCTTGTTCAAAGGTTTCGAGGCTACAGTTGATCCTTTCGTCAAGATTTTGAGAGATAATGGAGTGCGTGAATCAAGCATTATGTGGTTAGTTAAGTGTCATTCTAGGACGATGATACATTGGTACGATCGCCTCGAGGAAACTGTGGAGAAAACCAAGAGGATGGGCTTTGATGATCCTTCCGCGGCAAAGTTCCCTGTGGCTATGTTGGCGGTCATGGCGATGGGTGAATCGAAGTGGGAGAGGAAATTCGATGCTTATGGCAGGTGGGGTTGGTCCAGAGATGATGCCATGAGTGCTTTTGTGAAGTGTCCTCGGTGCATGACGATGTCCGAGGAAAAAATAATGGCAGTGATGGGATTTTTTGTCAATGAATTGGGGCTTGAATCTTCTTTTCTTCTGCAACATCCTAGGTTGATTTCGCTGAGCTTAGAAAAACGGATTCGTCCTCGAGGTTTGGTTTTTAAACATCTGTCGTCGCATGGTTTGATGAAGACAAAGATTGGATTGACCACCCTGTTGACATTTTCTGATGAAGATTTCTTGGTGAAGTTTGTGACCCCTCATATTGGGGAAGTTCCGGAATTGCTGGATATATATCAGGAGAAGAAGCATATAGCGACGGGGACAGTGGTTCCATGAAATGGCACAGGGTACCAAATAATTCGCTTGTCCCTCTTTCATTTAAGGTTGTCATTCTGTTCATTCCGCATCTCAACTTTTGGCTGCTGATTCTTTTGAACTTTACGGTGTATCGATAGAGGACGCCTACCATATTTTGTGAAATTGTGGAGAATCTCCATTGTTTCATATTCTCCCTTTAAGTTGGTTTCTTATTCGCAGGCTTCCTGGATACCTTGCCTTGACGTTTAACGTTCTTTGAAAGCATGGCCTATATGATCCTTGATTCTTGACTTAATAAGATCAAAAAGTTAAGTTGCTCATGTATGCTGGTTCATTCTTTATTTGCGCAAAGTTCTTCCAAATTGAGAAGCTTGTGGAAAGCGCCAAAAAGAATGAGGAAACCATAGCTTCAAATGCTTGGAAGTCTGAATCTTCTGATACACAGTGATCTTCAGAGTGACAGGTTAAAATTTGGGTGCTCTGTCACAACTATTGTGACTGTAATGTGCATTGATGTTCTGCATTGTGGTTGTACATCAAAGATAGATTGTAAGTTCGCTCTGGCAAACCCTGCTTCACCGCCCACCATTTTTGCCTCCCACACTCAGGTTAATCTCCAGCGCCACCACTTCGAATCAACCCTCTTTCATGGTCTCTTATTTCATGAGTTCGTGTAGGTTGTATCCTGAATCTGCGGTGTTTGTGTCCAACCATGTCAACTTCAAGACCGCAAGGCTCAACTTGATCATTCACTTATGGCCTTCTATCGTTCCCAGATTTCACAGATCATTAGGGACACTTCCTCAGCTGATTGTGGCCAGTCCTGGGAGGGCCCTCTTGTCCAAATTCAATTATTTGTGCTCTCTCGGCTTCTCCCACTATAACCTTGCCAAAGTCTTCACTGCTTTTCAGGTTTGTTGATGAGAGCTTGGAGAAGGCCTCATCGCTCTCCATGCTGCACTCGCATCATAAGGAGGAACGATACTCTTCCCAAAAGAGCAAATGGTCCAAGATAATTGCTATTTTGCTGTATGTATTTTGTAGAACAGAGCTCTTTATATGAGCTGGAGTAGGTAGAAAATGGGCATTATGCGAATTGGTGAGAGCTTTACGGCTCGCTGTCTTCTTCATGAGATGATGAATAGAATTAGATTCGGAGGCCAGCAGGTCCACTTCATATTTTCTCTCGAAACTGAAGAATAAAGAGGGTGCATGTGAGGAAAAGAGTAATGGAAAATTCTCGTTTTTGAATCACTTATATAGAGGATTCTGTCTTTTCATTTCATCGACATACTACATATAGGTAACTTGCCGCGACCAAACACAATTGTTCCTACCATCCTTAAAGGTGAAGGTGTCCAACTCGACTTGTCCTCTGCCGTAGAAATTTGACGTCCATATCCAAGGTACATCTTATTTTAGAGACGAATGTCGTCTCCACATAGCTCAGACTGCCACAGCGGAAGGACTAGTATGATTTTCATTGACTTTGTGCTAAAGCTGTCTTGCCTTACATAGAAGCAACGGGTTCATTCTTCACATTACTACCATATATCAACAGTACCCGCATCCATCAATAAATTCAGAACATATGGGCATGTACCGACTGAGAAGGTGGTTAAAGAATAGTAAAGATTACATCTACCAATGAGAGGCCTCAGGCCATTAGGGTTGCATCCGTGGTGGACTCCTTCCCATCCATTGAACTCCAACGAAACCGTGGATTTGAGCTGGCAAACACAAACTCGATTGGGAAATTTCGGAGATTCTTTGGTATCTTTCTTCTAGAATGAGATTTTTAAGATAGAGAGGGATGTCAAATCGCTTTACGTCGATGAGCTTAATACCGGAACCATAGGGTGGTAATGAGAAATAAAGTGAAAAGAAGCCACTAGAGATAGATATGCACTTGGGAATGGATCATACAAGAATTCCCCCATTGCTAATCCTTTCTCACCCCTAATAAAATACGCTGAGAAAACAATATATGCAATAGGTCATGCACACATGTGATAGTTACATTGAATTAATCTCTAGTTAATGCATTCTAGAAGTAGAGAAAATTCGTTAATAATCCATATTTCACATGAAATTTGCTTTCTCACAATTGGCAAAAAAAATCAAGATTAGTTTTAACTCTGAATCATATCCATTTCTCTTTGTGCAAAAACGTCACAATTATAATGCTGGTATTGACGTGCTATGAATGTGGACTTCAATTAAAAACACTAAACAAAGTTTCATATCACGACTTTGTCAACAAATGTTTTTAGGATAATCGTTAATCATACACACGAGAGAGACCATACAAATAACAAACTTTTTTTTATCTAGGTATGTAATAAACACTTTAGATCTACTCGCTAGTAAAATCTTCATATTAATTTAGTGATTTGTGATTATTATATATTCATTTTGGAATCTCTTCTTATTTGGCTCGCAATTGCTAATTCCCGTACTATAAATGATCGACCAAATTCATAAATTAGTTTTTGTACTCGCAATATATATATATATATAAAATATATATATATTTTTTTTTTTTCATCTATGTACTAGGGGTGAGTAGTTTCATTTGGAACCTACCCGCTAGAATATGTTTTTTATCTTTTGGACGCCGGAACCTATCTATATATCTTGGAACGTGTAATCTATCTTGTCATAAGTTTCAGGATGGATTGTAGCTTCTACATAGGTTCCACGTATATTATTAATTAAATGATTACAATGAATTATTGTTATTAATGATTGCCATTTGTTATTACGATCCATTAATCACAATTTATATTTAGACATGAATAATATCAAATATTAACAAAGTAAAGCCTCAGTCATTGGTTTTGAATTATGCACTTATTATTAACTGTTATGGAATACCACAAAATCACGCAAATGCATCAATTAAGAAAAACACAAAAACTTATTCTAGATTTCAAGTTCTCAGTTTCAAATTTTAAGTTCCATGTTTCACCTCTTTAGAATTTATAACATATCCATTGAAACAAATTTTCCAATTTTTAAAATTTGGAACTTACTTTACACATCTTGAAACTTGGAATTGGATAGGTTTACACAGCTTTTTCATTCCAAAACTTGGAACCATGCTCACCTCAACTGAGTACATCATATAATGGTTTCGTAACTTTTTATAAATCCCAAAATTTCTTTAAGAGCTTCTTATTTGTTGTGAATTTATCTTTATACGGACTGTGAATTTCCTTGGCAGAGGTGAAAGTTTCCACATGCTGTAGAAGGGACCCTTCACTTGGTTAGTGTGATTCTATTATGGGATAAATGCTATAGAAGTCCTAAAATTTATTACGAAAATGCAATTGAGTCTTAAAACTTGCAAAAAGTGCAATCAAGTTCTAAAATTTATCAAATTGTTTTAATCGAATCCTAAAATTAACGCCGTTGACTTTTTTAATGGAAAATGCTGATATGGCATTAAAAATTAATTTTTATTTTTCATGTGGCTTTTTTAATTATTTTTTATTCAAAATTTTAAAAAAATTAGATTTAAAAACTAAAAAGAAAAGTTAAAATTTTATTTTTAAAAATTATTTTTAAAAAAATGGTAGCCATTGCCCATCGCCGGAAGGGCCTGGCCCCCACGTGAGGGTTGGTGTGCCCATATCCGGGCACCCTTCACTCGAGCTTGGCGAGGGTCGCCGCCCCTCCGGCAATGGGCGGTGGCTACCATTTTTTTTAAAAATTATTTTAACAATTTTAAAAATAAGTTTTAAATTTTATTTTTTAGTTTTTAAATCTAATTTTTTAAAAAATTGAATAAAAATAATTAAAAAAGTCACCTGAAAAATAAAATATTATTTAAAATTCTACATCCGTGCAAATTTTTCACGTTTTTTTTTTTTTAGTTTTATCTTTTCTCCCACCTTCGAAGAATAAATAATAGGCATTTCCGCTATTGCTAGAATTTTCACAAAGGGGTTCGCGGTGGTGGAGGAACTGGATCGGAAAAAAGAAGGATTCTAGTTGTAAGATATCTCATGAAACCGTCGCTGGAATTGAGATCTCATTCAAAGAGAAAGATATCAAATATTTGGAGTTTCTTTTTGTATATTATATGGATGATCCGATCTGCAAGGACCATGATTGGGAATTTTTGGATCGTCTTTTTCCGAGTAAGAGACGAAACATAATTAACTTGAATTCGCAATAGCTATTCGAAATCTTAGTTAAAGACTGGATTTGTTATCTCATGTTTGCTTTTCGTGAAAAATACCAATTGAAGTGGAGGGTTTCTTCAAACAACAAGGAGCTGGGTCAACTATTCAATCAAATGATATTGAGCCTATTTCCCATCTTTTCTCGAGAAAGAAGTGGACTATTTCTTTACAAAATTGTGCTCAATTTCATATGTGGCAATTCCGCCAAGATCTCTTCTTTAGTTGGGGGAAGAATCCGCCCGAATCAGATTTTTTGAGGAACATATCGAGAGAGAATTGGATTTGGTTAGACAATGTGTGGTTGGTAAACAAGGATCGGTTTTTTAGCAAGGTACGGAATGTATCGTCAAATATTCAATATGATTCTACAAGATCTAGTTTCGTTCAAGTAACAGATTCTAGCCAATTGAAAGGATCTTCTGATCAATTCAGAGATCATTTCGATTCCATTAGTAATGAGGATTCGGAATATCATTAAAAAAAAAATTAACGACGTTAATTTTAGGAGTTGATTGTAATAATTTGACACATTTTAGGATTTGTTCCAGGACTTCCGTAACAATTATCCCTTTTATTATCTCTTTTCTCTCTCTTAAGGAAGCTCTGAAGTCTTTGGTCGTTCCTCACCGGAAGTTCTCTCTCCAACGAAGGTGAATCTGCGAGGGAGAGAAGGAAGAAGAGAAGTCAGTCGCACCGAACGTGATCTCGATTGTTGTTGTACCCGCCATTGTCTCCGTGTAAGTCCCATGTTCAGTTCGCTCTCTAAAACCCTGCTACGGCGCCCGCTGTTCTTGAACGCCGCTCTTAGATTAAGCTCCGCCGCCGCCGCCGCCGGCGGCTCGAGTCGACCCTCTTTCGCAGTGTCTTATCTCGTGAACTCATGTGGGTTGTCTCCGGAATTGGCGTTGTCCGTTTCCAATTCCAACCGCGTCGCGTTCGAAACCTCGGCGAGGCCCGACGCGGTCATTGACGTCTTCAAGAACCATGGTTTCTCTCAATCCCAGATTTCGAATATCATTGGGAGGGGGCCCCGCCTGCTTTGGCGAGCCCTGAGAAGACCCTGTTGCCCAAATTGAAGTATCTGCGCTCCGTCGGCTTTTCCGGCTCTGACCTGGCGAATCTGATCACTGGTTTTCCTTACTTATTGACTAGGAGCTTAGAGAAGCACCTCATCCCCAATTTCGGTAGGCTTCGGGACTTTCTTCGGTCCGATAAGAATGCGGTCGCAGCGATTAGACGCAGTCCGAGAATATTGGTGAAAGGTTTCGAGGCTACAGTCGATCCTTTCGTCAAGGTTTTGAGAGATAATGGAGTGCGTGAATCAAGCATTGTGTGGTTAGTTCAGTGTCATTCTAGGAGGATGATAAATTGGTACAATCAACTCGAGGAAATTGTGGAGAAAACCAAGAGGATGGGCTTTGATGATCCTTCTGCGGCAAATTTCGCTGTGGCTATGTTAGCGGTCATGGGGATGAGCGAATCGGTGTGGGAGAGGAAATTCAATGCTTATGGCAGGTGGGGTTGGTCTAGAGATGATGCCATGAGTGCTTTTGTGAAGTGTCCTCGGTGCATGACGATGTCCGAGGAAAAAATAATGGCAGTGATGGGATTTTTTGTGAATGAAATGGGGCTTGAATCTTCATATCTTATGCAACATCCTAGGTTGATCCCGCTGCGCTTAGAGAAACGGATTCGTCCTCGATGTTTGGTTTTTAAATATCTGCTGTCACATGGTTTGATGAAGAAAAAAGTTGCCTTTACCACCCTGTTGTCGATGTCTGATGAAGATTTCCTGGCGAAGTTTGTGACCTCTCATATCGGGGAAGCTCCGGAATTACTGGATATATATCAGGAGAAGAAGCATGTGGCGATGGGGACACTGGTTCCATGAAATGGCACACGGTGCCAAATGATTCGTTTGCCCCTCTTTCGTTTAAGGTTGTCATTCTGTTTATTCCGCGCCTCAAGTTTTGGCTGCTGATTCTTTTGAGCTGTATGGTTTATCGTTTTGGCTGCTGATTCTTTTGAGCTGTATGGTTTATCGTTTTGGCTGCTGATTCTTTTGAGCTGTATGGTTTATCGATAGAGAACACCTACCATATTTTGTGAAATCATGGAGAATGTCTATTGTTTCATATTCTCCCTCCAAGTTGGTTCCTTATTCGTAGGCTTCCCGGATACCTTGCCTTAAGGTATATTGTTCATTTGAAAGCACGGCCTATATGATCCTTGATTGTTGGCTTGATAACATCAAAAAGTTAAGTTGCTCATGTATGCTGCTGGTTCATTCTTTATTTGAGCAAAATTTTTCAAATTGAGAAGCCTGTGGAAAGTGCCGAAAGAACAAGGAAACCATAGCTTGGAAGTCTGACTCTTCTGATACGCAGCAATCTTCAGAGTGACAGGTTAAAATTTGGGTTCTTTGTAACAACTATTGTGACTGTGGTGTGCATTGATGTTCTGCTTAATGGTTGTACAGCAAAGATATTTTGACTGTGATGTGCATTGATGTTCTGCTTAATGGTTGTACAGCAAAGATAGATTAGAAGTTGGCTCTGGCAAACCCTGCTTCACCACCCACAATTTTCGCCTCCGGCACTTAGATTAATCTCCAGCACCACCACCTTGAATCAACCTTCTTTCATGGCCTCTTATTCGTGAGTTTGTGTGGGTTGTCTCCTGAGTCTGTGGCGTTCATGTCCAACCGTGTCAACTTAAAGACTGCAATGACCCAACTTGGTCATTCACTTCTTCACGAACAATGGTCTTATATCAATCCCAGATCTCACTGATCACCAGGGACTTTTCCTCAGCTGATTGTGGCCAGTCCGACCCTCTTGCCCAAATTCAACTATTCGTGCTCTCTCGGCTTTTCCCACTATAACGTGGCCAAAGTCATCACTGCTCTTCAGGTATGTTGATGAGAGCTTGAGAAGGGCCTCATCGCTCTCCACCCTCCGCTCTTCATGGAACAATTCTTATCAAGAGTTTCATTTTTTTCGTAGTTCTCCATGCTGCACTCACATAATAGGGATGGACGATACTGCCCAAAAAGGCAAATGGTTCAAGATAATTGGTATTCTGCAGGATGTATTTTGTAGAACAGAGCACTTTACTTTAGCTAGAGTAAGCAGGAAATGGGCATTATGCGAATTAGTGAAAGCTTTACTGCTCGCTGACTGCGTCATGAGATGATGAATAGGAATTAGATTCGAAGGCCGGTAGGTCCAATTCATGTTTTCTCTAGAATGCAAAGAATATAAAGTGTGCATATGAAAAATTCTCCTTTTTGAATCACTTATATGCAGGCTTCTGCCTTTTCATTTCATGGACATATTACATATGGATAACTAGCTGCCCAAAGCCCAAGCTAAATAATCTGGTTACGTGATTATTTTGATCCCAATACATGTTGTAGTTGTCTAGGCCGCAACCAAACACGGTATCTCCTACCGTCCTTAAGGTGAAAGGGGTCTGACCCGACTTATCCCCTGGTGTAGCAATTTGAACATCCATATCCAGGGTACATCTTGCTGCAGAGCCGAATGTCGTCTTCACAAAGCTCCAAAGACGAAGGGGAACCCCAAAAGAAAAGGACTTTGCATGATTTCCATCGACTTTATGCTAAACCTGTCTTGCCTTATATAGAAGTAACGGATGCATCCTTTACATTACTGCCATATATCAACACTACCCGCATCCATCAACAAATTTGGAGCATATAGACATGTGCCAATTGACAAGGTGGTTAAAGCACAGCCAAGATTACACCTACTAATTGGAGGCCGTAGGGTGTTAGTGTGGTGTCCTATGGACTCCTTCCTATCCATTGAACTGTAAGGAAACTGTGGATTCAAGTTGGTGGACACAAATTAGATTGATAAGTACTAGAGATTCTTTGATATCTTTCTTTCAGAGTGAGATTCTTAAGAAAGAGAGTGATGTCAAATTGGTTTTGTGGGGCTGAGCTTGATACTAGAACTATAGGCTTCATGAGGCTTGGTGGTAATGAGAAATCAAGTGAGAAATGCTACTAGAGATTAGATGTGCTTTAGAATGGATTATACAAGAATCCCCCATTTTGCTAATCCTTTTGACCTCCTAATAAACTTCATTGAGATAATAATAAATGCACTAGCCCATGCACTCGTGCGAGAGAACATTCATTAAGGATCCAGATTTAAGATGAAATCCACTTTCTCAAAGTTTATACTAGTCTTGATTTTTTTTGGGGATGGAATTTAATTGCTTCATGTCCATATCTCTCTCATGTGTCACAATTATAATGTGCCATGGAGGTGCTATGCAGGGGTGATTGGGTCAAAGGTGGGTAGGTTCTAGAACTAGACCTTGTATCCGATTCCTCCTTTTTGAATCATGTACCCTATCCTGTTTACATTGAACCCCGTTTTGGAACCTACCCTATTTTTTGGGTCCGGTTCTAAGGTTTTCTTTGTTTCCACTGAACCTATTTTCCAGGTTCATGCCTTAATGTGTTAAGTGGTTTCATTTGTCTATCTATGGCTTCGCTAACTAGTCTACTCAGGTACAATGCCAACCGATTTTGCAAAAGCCCATAAAGGGACACAGGGTGTGTTTTGAATTGGCTTTGCAAATGATCTTTGGGCTTCCAAGGATACTTAGGCTAAAGTTGGGGTGTTTGGGAACAACTTTGAAATTCTCATTAGGCCAAAGTTGGCCTTCTCAAGGTTAAAAGCCCAAGGCAGGTGCCTTGGGCTTTCAGCTTTCTTGGCATACAGGAGGCACTGTTTACTTTTTTATTTTCTTCCAAAATTATCCTCACTTACTCTTGATTTTTCCGGTTTTGCTCTTGTCATTGTACTGTTCATCTTCTTCTCCATTGAGGTTGGCCGACATGTTGCTCGAAACTATGAGCAGCCACTGACGGCTCGGCATGGTCGCGGTGGCCCAAGCGACTATTGCTGGGGAGTGGTGCGACAGCCGTCCTGTTTGGGTCGCGGTGACCGCCGTGGGTCGCGGCGAGGTTTGGGTGGTCGCCGACCCCGCCGCGACCTAGATCTAGGGTGGCGAGGTCGTGGGAGGACCTTGCCGCCCGGATCCGGGTCGCGGCGGGGTCGTGCGACCTCGCCGCCCCTAGATCTAGGTCGGTAAGGTCACGGCGGTTGCCGGAGGTCACGGGACCTCGCCACACCCAAATCTGAGGTCGCGAGATCTCATGACCTCGCCGCCCTAGATCTGGGTCACAGCGGGGTCGCCCAACATCCGGCAACCGTCGCCGGGGGTTGCCCGACCCTCAGCAGCCCTCGTCGGTGGTCTTCAAGGGTCGCTCAACCCTAGGTGGCCCTCCCCAGTTGTCTCCGAGGCTGCCTGAGTCAGATGTCGGCCGCCGGTGACAGATTTCGATTGTTGGCGGCCGCTTGCCCTTGCCGGTCAATTTTTTTATTTTTCTTTTGATAATTTTTTTTATCACAAAAGTTCTTTGTAAATATAATTCCTCCAAACACCATTTTGCTCAAAGGTATTTCACAATGGACTTTTAAATTGTAATTTAACAAATACAATTTGTATTCTGAAAAGTCCCTTCAACTTAAAGTCATTTGTATTTCCCCAATAGCTTTCCTCAAAAGTCCAACCAAACGCACCCATAATCAAATTTCATTAGTAGAACTGCTTTATCAGATCTATCGACAAAAAGCTAATCACCCCATAAACAAGTCAACCCATAAAACTGAATCTACCTTGAATACGTCAACCCCAAACGATTAATTCCAAATCTAGTGCCATCAACAACAAAAGTAGTAACATCAACGGCAAGATCCATCTAAACAACGATAGATATATCTGATCTAACCCACATCCGGCTAGATTAATTATCAAAATAGTAAAAAAGGACTCTTAAGAGAAAGAACAGCATGGCAAAAAAAAAACCCATTACTGTGCTTCCGAAGAATCAATCATGCTTAGTCTCCGAAAAAACATCTGCCAAGAATTCCACCAGACAAAAAAAAAAAAGAAAAAAAGGATTTCTCAGCACCTATCCACCTTCATATCAGCCAAACATCCTAGAAAAAGGCAAACTTTCATCCAATCTGACAAGAAATCCAGCTTGGAAAACACCCCCCCAAAAAAAGAGAAGAACCAGCTTCAATCCGAAAGAAAGGTCTAGAAAAACCAAGGAAATTCGTGAACTTTACCATGTTAAATAGTTTTATTTGTCTATCTATGACTTCGCAAACTAATTTACTCAGGTACAATGCCAATCAAGTTTGTTTTCTTTGTGCTTCCGTAGGAATATCTCTTCCTGACTTCCGGCAACTTCTTGGGCCCAAACACTAGCGCAGTGATACCCGCAATGACGATGAGCTCAGGCACACCGAGACCGAACAAGGCATTGCAAGTCAAACCCCTCTTTGCCCTCTAATTCCACCTCTTGTCCAAACTGAAAAACATCAAACTCACGAATCGAAAAAACAAAACGGCGGCGAGCACAAGAAAGAGCAACTCATGACATTCAATGGAAACTCCAAGAGAGAGTGAAACAATATTAGAGTAAGCCACCGGACAAGGAACCTCGGCTAACATGAAACATAGATAGGGCTTATAGATGAGGTCTTCTTCATTGATGAGACAAAATAGAGTGAGAGGGAGATGGTGATGGATGGTGCGACCATGAGCCGGCGAGGGAGGGAAGTAAGCGAAGAAGAGGAACAACAAAGGAGGAGCGCCGTACGAGTCTGCCAGAGGAAAAAGCACAATTCTAAGATTAGAAATCAGGGGAAAAAAGATAGGGTTTTGAACTTTTTGGCTTACAAAACTAGTTCCCAAACAGATTCGGTCAATTTGGTTCTCGGGTGAATATTCACTGGAATATAGGAACCGGACTGATTCAAACCAGTTTCGAATTTTGCGAATCGGTTCCCAATCCTATTTTTCAAGTGAACTAGTGTGGTTCTCAGGTAGAACTAGTTAGTCGCACACCCCTAATGCTATGAATGTGGACAATTAAAACCACTGAAATGGAGTTTTATATCATGACTTTGTTAGCTAGTATTTTAGGATAATTGTTAATCTTATTTAAGATTTTAAAACAATTGATGATGTTCCACAAAATCCTGCATGATATAAGAGCATGAATTCCTAAGTGTAAATGTTTCTAGACTTCATTTGCCTCCCCCAATAAATATATTTACACTTAATACGAGGTAAAAAAAAAACCAAACTAAGTGTGACAAAGAGTTATAGAATAATTAAATATTAAACTGCACTTTTATTAAACAGTTTAAACTTTTAAAATAACTATCAATCGTCTCAAAAAATCTCAAAAAGAGATGGTGCAAATTATAAACTTTTTTTTATTTGGGTATATGACAAATATTTTAGATCTACTCTTTAGTAAAATCCTTATATTAGTTTAGCAATTTGTGATAATTACATATCCGCTTTGAAGTCTCTTCTAGCTTGGCTAGCAATGGTTAATTTCCATATAAATGATAAACCAAATTCATGAATAAGCTTTTGGATTCGCAAAATATTTCTTCTTTTCACTTGGGTACATCATATTTCCGTTCATAACTTTTTATTATTCTAAAAATTTTCCTAAAAAATTTGCTTATTTGTTGTGAATTATACTTGTATGGATTACATATTTCCTCAGCAGCAGGGGTGAAATTTTCTATATGCTGTAAAATGGATCCTCTACCGGGTCAGCGTAATCCTACTGTTCATCGTTTCTCTTTCCGTATTCAGGAAGCTCTGGTCTTGATCGTTCGTGACGGGAAGTTCTCTCTCCAACGAAGGTGATTCTGCGAGGGAGAGAAGGAAGAAGAAGAAGAGAGGTCAGTCGAATCGAACGTGATCTTGATTGTGGTTGTACCCACCGTTGTCTCAGTGTAAGTCCCATGTTCAGTTCGCTCTCTAAAACCCTACTACGCCGCCCGCTGTTCTTACCCACCACCCTCAGATTAATCTCCACCGCCAACGCCTCCTCGAATCGACCCTCTTTCGCGTTCTCTTATCTCGTGAATTCATGTGGGTTGTCCCCGGAGTCGGCGCTGTTCGTTTCCGACCGCGTCACTTTCGAAACCTCGGCGAGACCCGACGCGGTCGTTAACGTCTTCAAGAGCCATGGTTTCTCTCAATACCAGATCGCGGGTATCATTAGGAAGTGCCCTCCGCTGATTTTGGCGAGTCCTGAGAGGACCCTCTTGCCCAAATTGAAGTATCTGCGCTCTGTCGGCTTTTCCGGCTCTGACCTGGCGCAAATGATCACCGCTGCTCCCTACATATTGACTAGGAGCTTAGAGAAGCACCTCATCCCCAATTTCGGTAGGCTGCGAGACTTTCTTGGGTGCGATAAGAGCGCAGTTACAGCTATTAGACGTGGTCCGAGAATGTTGTTACAAGGTTTCGAGGCTACAGTTGATCGTGTTGTCAAGATTTTGAGAGATAATGGAGTGCGTGAATCAAGCATTATGTGGTTGGTTAAGTGTCATTTTAGGACGTTGATGAATTGGTACGATCACCTCGAGAAAATAGTGGAGAAAACTAAGGGGATGGGCTTTGATGATCCTTCTGCGGCAAAGTTCGCTGTGGCTATGGTAGCGGTCTTGGGGATGAGCGAATCGATGTGGGAGAGGAAATTGGATGCTTATAGCAGGTGGGGTTGGTCTAAAGATGATGCCATGAGTGCTTTTGTGAAGTGTCCTCGGTGCATGACGATGTCCGAGGAAAAAATAATGGCAGTGATGGGATTTTTTGTGAATGAAATGGGGTTTGAATCTTCATTTCTTCTGCGACATCCTACCTTGATGTCGCTGAGCTTAGAAAAACGTATTCGTCCTCGATGTTTGGTTTTTAAACATTTGTCGTCACATGGTTTGATGAAGACGAAGTTTGGCTTGACTACCCTGTTGACGATTTCTGATAAAGATTTCCTGGTGAAGTTTGTGACCCCTCATATAGGGGAAGCTCCAGAATTGCTGGATATATATGGGGAGAAGAAGCATATGGCGATGGGGGCACTGGTTCCATGAAATGGCACACGGTACCACATAATTCGTTTGTCCCTCTTTCATTTAAGGTTGTCATTCTGTTTATTTTGCGTCTCAACTTTTGGCTGCTGATTCTTTTGAACTGTATAGTGTATCGATGGAGAACGCCTGCCATATCTTTTGAAATCATGGAAAATGTCCATTGTTTCGCATTCTCCCTTTAAGTTGGGTCTTTATTCTTAGGCTTTCTGTATACCTTGCCTTGAGGTTAAATGTTCATATGAAAGCATGGCCTAGATGATCCCTGATTGTAGGCTTAATAACATAAGAAAGTTAAGTTGCTCATGTATGCTGGTTAATTCTTTATCTGCTCAGAATTTTTCGAAATTGAGAAGCTTTGGGAAAGTGCCAAAAGGAACGAGGAAACCATAGCTATGAATGCTTGGAAGTCTCAATCTTCCGATACACAGCAATCTTCAGAGTGACAGGTTAAAATTTAACTTGAGTGTGCCTTGATGTTCTGCATAATGGTTGTACAGCAAAGATAGATTGGAAGTTTGATGTGGCAAACCCTGCTTCACTGGCCACCATTTTCACTTCTCGCCCTAAGATTAATCTCCAGTCCCACCACCTTGAATCAACCCCTTTCATGGTCTCTTATTTCTTCAGCTTGTGTGGGTTGTCTGCTGAATCTGTGGTGTTTGTGTCCAGCTGTGCCAACTTCAAGACCGCGAGACTGGACTTGGTCATTCACTTCTTCACAAACAATGGCCTTCAATCGATACCAGATCTCACAGATCATTAGGGACACTTCCTCAGGTGATTGTGGCCAATCCTGGGAGGGAACCTTTTGCCCAAATTCAAGTATGTGTTCTCTCGGCTTTTCCTACTATGATCTGGCCAAAGTCATCACCGCTTTTCAGGTACATTGATGAGAGCCCGGAGAGCGGCCTCATCGCTCTTGGCTCTCTGCTCTTCATGGAACAATTCTTATCGAAGTTTCTTTTTTTTGATATTTCTCCTTACTGCACTCACATCATATGGACGGACTATACTACCCAAGAAAGCAAATGGTTCAAGATAATTGCTGTTTTGCAGAATATATTTTGTGGGATAGAGCTCTATATAAAGCTAAAGTAGGAAATGGGCATTATGCGAAATTGCGAACTGGTGAAAGCTTTCCTGCTCGCTGTCTTCGTTATAAGATGATGAACAAAACTTAGATTCGGAGGCGGGCAGGTCCACTTCTTGCTTTCTCAAGAATGCGAAGAATAAAGAGTGTGCATGTCAGGAAAAGAGTATGATGGAAAATGTTCTTTTTTAAATCACTTGAATAGAGGAGTCCGCCTGTAAAATTCCTTGACATATTACATATAGATTTCTCCCTGCCCAAAGCCCAAGCTAAATATCCTGGCTACGTAATTATTTTTATCACGACACTTGTTGTAGTTGTCTAGGTTGCAACCAAAGACGTGATCTCCTACCGTCTTTAAAGTGGGAGGGGTCTGACCCGACTTGTCCCCTATTGTAGCAATTGGAACGTCCATATTCAAGGGATGTCTTGTCGTATAGATGAATGTTGTCATCAGAGGGGTGAGCAGTGGTCCAAGATCAACCTTGGACCAGCCCAACTCGCCCGATCTTGATCCGGTCCCAGGGAGACAAGGTTGGTCCCTAATTCTAGGATCCTTGAACCTTGCATTGTTCAAATTGGCCATCGGTCTTGGGATTTTAGGGTAGGGATTGGACTGACCCTATTTCAAACAAAGCCCTCGGTGCCTTTGTTTCTTTCTTTTGCTATGTAAAGTAGAAACTCTCGTTTGACCAAAAGAAATAGAAACCCTCTGTCTTCGCTTGTTTGTAGCCGGCTTTGTTCACTTGCGTCGCTCGCCTTTGTTTTTTTGCCTGTCTTACCGAGGAGATTACCATTGATAAATTGAGTTTGCACATTGAAGTTGAATGAATATAAGTGGTGAGATCTTTTATTGATTGCGCTAATAGTAATTTCAATTTGAAACTATTGTTAAGTATTAATTTACGTGTTGTTTGTTGTGTTTTTAGGTGTTCAGAAATTGAAGCGATCTTTTCATGATGAGCAACATATGAAGTTGTCTAATTTATGGTTTATGTTACGTATTTTAACTTATATTGTCTTTTTATTTTTTTTTTTTTATTTCATGTGTTTGTCTTATATGATTTGTCATTTTTAGCAAGTGATGATTTTTATTATTACCTCATCTTAGATATATGTTTGATATGCATTGATATGTATAGTTTGATTGCATAATATTGTATTATTGATGGATATGTAGTTTGAAAGAATACATTTATATGTTTAAGAAATTAAAAAAAAAAGAAGAAGAATTAATCGGTTCCTTAGAATCGAACTAGGCCCATAGTCAATCCAATCCTTGGTCTCAAGCTCAATAGGGTTGGTATTCGGTCTAAAAAATTGGGAACTAATATTGGGTGAATTGATCAGGGGTTAGGTGTTGGACCGGCCCAATTCGACCCATGCTCATCTTTGCTTCTTTAGTAAAAAAAAATAGGAGAATAGGACTTGTATGATTTCCATTGGCTTTATGCTAAAGCTATCATGCTTTATAAAGAAGCAACGGGTGCATCTTTAACATTACTACGATGTATCAACACTACCTGCATCCATCAACAAATTATGTGTCATTGTGGCTAAAGAAGAGCCGAGATTACACTTACTAATAAGAGGTCGTGGGCCATTAGGATTGCATCCTATGGACTCCTTCCCATTCATTAAACTCGAAGGAAACCATGGATTCAAGATGGCGGACACAAACTAGATTGGAAAATACCAAAGACTTTTTGATTTCTTTCTTCTGGAGTGAGATTCTTAAGAAAGAGATTGATATCAAATTTATTTGTGGGGATGAGCTTGATACCGGAACTATAGTCTATAGGCTTCATAAGGCTTGGCGATAATCAGAAATCAAATGAGAAAAGCCGGAAGAGATTAGGTATGCGCCTCGGAATGGATTGTACAAGAATCCCCCAATGTAGGTAATCCTTTCTCGTCCCTTAGGGGTGAGCATGGTCTGGGTTGGGCCGGTCCACCCCTAACCCTAAGACCAATCCGCACAATGTTGGTCCTTAATTTTTGAGATCAATGACCGATTTTATTGAGCTTGGGACTGAGGACCGGATCAACCCAGTGGGTTCAGTGTGGTTCTAGAGTCAATCCGGAATCAATTGATAATTTTTTATTTCATTTTTTGTACTCTTTAAAAAAACAACTGATGACTAGACTGACCCAATGGGTTCGGTCCGGTTCTAGGGGTAACTTGGGACCAACCAATAATTTTTTATTTCATTTTTTGTGCTTTTTGAAAGAATAACTGAGAACTGGACCAACCCAATGGATTCGATGACGAGCGAGATCAGCTAAGAAAGACAAGCGGTGAGGATCGAGTGGGATGAGCGTAGAACAAAGTGAGCATCGAGTGTCGATCGAGTGTCGAGCGGAGAGCAACAAGCCAAGCGAGCATCAAGCGGTGAGCGGCACGAGTAACCCAAAGCAAGTGAGGCGAGTGTCAAGTGGTAAGCGAAGAAGTCATTTCTTTCGATTTTGACAAATTGAAGACTAAGAGGACAAATAAGATAGAAGAGAACGAGTACTAGAGGAAGATGCCATAAAGAGCTGTTTATGCCCTTTTGGACGCCGTGAGAACTTCTCATAAAAAATATTTTCCACATTTGTAAATTATGACTATTCACGCTGTAAAAAATATTAAAAATCTAAGTTATTAAAGAACAATGTAAAATTGCTTGAACTTCTCACTAAAGAGCTTTTTAATGTTGTTGACGCCGTTTATTTTAAAATTTTATATATATAAAAAAATATATATATATAGTTAGGGTTGGTCTGGGTTGGATCGACATTGAACTCCTAGGACCGAGAATCAATCTGCACAGTATTAGTCCAGGAATTTTAGGACCAAAGACCGACCCAGTCTCCTTGGGAATCGGACCAGGCCTGGTAAGGTTGGGTCGATCCAGGGTCAGTTCAGGGTCAACCCTAAATCGATGCTCACCCCGTCCCTAATAAACTAGATTGAGAAAACAATAAATGCAACAGCTCATGCACATATGTGGCGGATACATTGAATTGCCCTCTAGTCAATGCACTTTACAGGTAGAGAAAATTCATTGCCGATTCAAATTTGACTTGAGTTTGCTTTTTCAGAGTTAAACTGATCTTGAATTTCTTTTTTTTCTTTTTTCTTTTTTGTGATTTCAGAAGACATGGAAATGAATTGATTCATGTCCATCTCTCTCTCTCTCTCTCTCTCCCTCTCTCTGCAAAAACATCACAATTATAATGTGCTATTGAGATGTTATGATTGTGGACTTTAATTAAAAACACTTAACATAACTTTGTCAGCAAGTGTTTTTAGAATAGATGGTAATCATATTCACAAGAGAGATGGTGCAAATAACGAACTTTCTTTATCTCTCTAGATCTACACGCCAGTAAAATCCTCATATTAATTTAGTGATATGTGATTATTACATATCAACTTTGAAATCTCTTCTTGTTTGGTTTGCGACTCCTAATATTCATATCGTACTATAAATGATAAACCAAAATCATAAATAGGTGCATTTATCATAAATTTACCTCAAATGATCTTAAAAAATCCTAAACTAGTATATTTGTAATAAATTTACTTCAAATTAATTTTTTAACCAAAAAAACTCAAATGAATATATTTGTGATATATATACTCTCCATTAAATTGGATTAAAAACCACATAACGGATACAACTGTGACAAGTAGTGATTAAAATCCTAAATCGGCATACTAATCAATTGCCTTGTTAAATGGAAATTCATAAAGGGTAATTATCACAAGTATATTAATTTTGGGTAAATTTATCAGAGGTCTATTAGTTTTAGTTTGAGGATTGAGGATTTTGGTGATCAAAAAATTAATTTGTGATAAATTTATCATGTCATGATATTAAATCTAAAATTTTCTTATTTGTTATGAATTATTCTTGGAAGGATGGTAAATTTCCTCTGCAGAGGTGAAAATTTCCATATGCTGTAGTTTTGCTGCTCCTGGTTCTTTCTCACTTGGTTTTCGGGAAGCTCTGGAGTCGTTTGATCGTTGGTGACTGGAAGTTCTCTCCGCGAGGGAGAGTAAGGAAGAAGAAGAAGAGAGATCGGTCGAATCGAACGTGATCTTGGTTGTGATTGTACCCACCGTTGTCTCAGCCCTAGTCCCATGTTCAGTTCGCTCTCTAAAACCCTTCTTCGCCGCCCGCTGTTCTTGCCCACAACCCTCAAATTATTCTCCACCGCCGCCGCCACCTCGAATCGAACCTCTTTCACGTTCTCTTATCTTGTGAATACATGTGGGTTGTCCCCTGAATCGGCGCTATTCGTTTCCGACCGCGTCACCTTCGAAACCTCGGCGAGACCCGACGCGGTCGTTAACGTCTTCAAGAGCCATGGTTTCTCTCAATCCCAGATCGCGGGTATCATTAGGAAGAGGCCTCCGATGATTTTGGCCAGTCCTGAGAGGACCCTCTTGCCCAAATTGAAGTATCTGCGCTCTGTCGGCTTTTCCGGCTCTGACCTGGCGCAAATGATCACCTTTGCTCCCTACTTATTGACTAGGAGCTTAGAGAAGCACCTCATCCCCAATTTCGGTAGGCTGCGGGACTTCCTTGGGTGCGATAAGAGCGCGGTTACAGCTATTAGACGCAGTCCAAGAATATTGTTACATGGTTTCAAGGCTACAGTTGATCGTGTTGTCAAGATTTTGAGAGATAATGGAGTGGGTGAATCAAGCATTAGGTGGTTAGTTAAGTGTCATTTTAGAATGTTGATAAATTGTTTCAATCACCTCGAGAAAATTGTGGAGAAAACCAAGGGGATGGGCTTTGATGATCCTTCTGCGACAAAGTTCGCTGTGGCTATAGTAGCAGTCATGGGAATGAGTGAATTGAAGTGGGAGAGGAAATTGGATGCTTATAGCAGGTGGGGTTGGTCTAAAGATGATGCCATGAGTGCTTTTGTGAAGAGTCCTTGGTGCATGACATTGTCTGAGGAAAAAATAACCGCAGTGATGGGATTCTTTGTCGAGGAAATGGATGTTGAATCTTCATTTCTTCTGCAACATCCTACCTTGATGTCGCGGAGCTTAGAAAAACGGATTCGTCCTCGATGTTTGGTTTTTAAACATTTGTCGTCGCATGGTTTGATGAAGACAAAGTTTGGCTTGACTACCCTGTTGACGATTTCTGATAAAGATTTCCTGGTGAAGTTCGTGACCCCTCATATAGGGGTAGCTCCAGAATTGCTGGATATATATGGGGAGAAGAAGCATATGGCGATGGGGGCACTGGTTCCATGAAATGGCACATGGTACCAAAGAATTCGTTTGTCTCTCTTTCATTTAAGGTTGTCATTCTGTTTATTTTGCGTCTCAACTTTTGGCTGCTGATTCTTTTGAACTGTATAGTGTATCGAGGAGAACGCCTGCCATACCTTTTGAAATCATGGAAAATGTCCATTGTTTCACATTCTCCCTTTAAGTTGGCTCTTTATTCTTAGGATTTATGTAGACCTTGCCTTGAGGTTAAATGTTCATATGAAAGCATGGCCTAGATGATCCCTGATTGTAGGCTTAATAAGATAAGAAAGTTAAGTTGCTCATGAATGCTGGTTAATTCTTTATCTGCTCAGAATTTTTCGAAATTGAGAAGCTTTTGGAAAGTGCCAAAAGGAACGAGGAAACCATAGCTATGAATGCTTGGAAGTCTCGATCTTCTGATACACAGCAATCTTCAGAGAGACAGGTTAAAATTTGACTCGAATGTGCCTTGATGTTCTGCATATTGGTTGTACAGCAAAGATAGATTGGAAGTTTGCTGTGGCAAACCCTGCTTCACTGCCCACCATTTTCACTTCTTGCGCTAAGAGTAATCTCCAGTGCCACCACCACGAATCAACCCTTTTCATGGTCTCTTATTTCTTGAGTTTGTGTGGGTTGTCTGCTGAATCTGTGGTGTTTGTGTGCAGCTGTGCCAACTTCAAGGCCGCGAGACTGGACTTGGTCATTCACTTCTTCATGAACAATGGCCTTCTATCGATACCAGATCTCACAGATCATTAGGGACACTTGCTCAGGTGATTGTAGCCAATCCTGGGAGGGAACCTTTTGCCCAAATTCAATTATGTGTTCTCTCGGCTTTTCCTACTATGATCTGGCCAAAGTCATCACCGCTTTTCAGGTACATTGATGAGAGCCCGGAGAGCGGCCTCATCGCTCTTGGCTCTCTGCTCTTCATGGAACAATTCTTATCGAAGTTTCATTTTTTTGATACTTCTCCTTACTGCACTCACATCATATGGACGGACTATACTACCCAAGAAAGCAAATAGTTCAAGATAATTGCTGTTTTGTAGAATATATTTTGTGAGATAGAGCTCTATATAAAGCTAAAGTAGGAAATGGGCATTATGTGAAATTGGGAACTGGTGAAAGCTTTCCTGCTCGCTGTCTTCGTTATAAGATGATGAACAAAAATTAGATTCGGAGGCGGGCAGGTCCACTTCTTGTTTTCTCAGGAATGCGAAGAATAAAGAGTGTGCATGTCAGGAAAAGAGTATGATGGAGAATGCTCTTTTTTAAATCACTTGAATAGAGGAGTCCGCCTTTACAATTCATTGACATATTACATATAGATTTCTCCCTGCCCAAAGCCCAAGCTAAATATCCTGGCTACGTAATTATTTTTATCACGACACTTGTTGTAGTTGTCTAGGTTGCAACCAAAGACGTGATCTCCTACTGTCTTTAAAGTGGAAGGGGTCTGACCCGACTTGTCCCCTATTGTAGCAATTGGAACGTCCATATCCAAGGGATGTCTTGTCGTAGAGACAAATGTTGTCATTAGAGGGGTGAGCAGTGGTCTAGGATCAACCTTGGACCAGCCCAACTCGGCCAGTCTTGGTCCGGTTCCTAGGGAGACAAGGTCGGTCCCTAATTCTGGGACCCTTGAACCTTGCATTGTTCGAATTGGTCATCGGTCTTGAGGTTTGAGGGTTGAGATTGGACCAACCCTAGTTCAAACCAAGCCCTAGGTGACTTTGTTGTCTTTCTTCTGCTGTGTTAAGTAGAAACTCTCGTTTGACCAAAAGACATAGAAACCCTCTTTGTCTTCGCTTGTTTGTAGCTGGCTTTGTTGCCTTTGTTTTCTTGCCTTTGTCTTACCGAGGAGATTAGCATCGATAAATAGAGTTTGCACATTGAAGTTGAATGAATATAAGTGGTGAGATGTTTTATCGATTGCGCTAATAGTATATTCAATTTAAAACTATTGTTAAGTATTAATTTACATGTTGTTTGTTTTGTTTTTAGGTGTTCAGAAGTTGAAGCGATCTTTTCATGATGAGCAAGATATGAAGTTGTCTAATTTATGGTTTATGTTACTTATTTTAACTTATATTGTCTTTTTTTTTTTTTTTTTATTTAATGTGTTTTCTTCTATGATTTGTCATTTTTAGCAATTGATGATTTTTATTATTACATCATCTTAGATTTATGTTTGATATGTATTGATATTTATAGTTTGATTGCGTAATATCGTATTATCGATAGATATGTAATTTGAAAGAATACGTTTGTATGTTTAGGAAATTAAAAAGAGAAAAAAGAATTAATCAGTCCCAGGTTGATCCTAGAATCAAGTTGATCCTAGAATCGAGGCCCATAGTCAATCCAATCCTTGGTCTCAAGCTCAATAGGGTCGGTATTCAATCTAAAAAATTGGGAACCAATATTGGGTGAATTGATCTGGGGTTAGGTGTTGGACCAGCCCAATGCGAACCATTCTCATCTTTGCTTCTTTAGTAAAAAGATAGGAGAATAGGACTTGTATGATTTTTATTGGCTTTATGCTAAAGCTATCATGCTTTATGAAGAAGCAACGCCTGCATCTATCAACAAATTATGTGCCATTGTGGTTAAAGAAGAGCCGAGATTACACTTACTAATGAGAGGTCGTAGGCCATTAGGGTTGCGTCGGGAAAAGTACCAAAAAAATTCTAAACTTATTGTATTGGTACCAATTCAGTTTTAAACTTTTCAATTTGACTAATTTAGTCATAAACCTTTTAATATTGGTACCAATTCAGTCAATCTAGCCAATTTTTGCTGGCCGGTGTTGACGTTGCAATTTTTAAGATTTTTTATTAATTTTTTTCTTTTTCCTTTTCTTTTTTAGCCACTAGGCGAGGGCCGTGAAGCCCCCCCTGCCGCCGGCGAGGGTTGCGGCCCTCACCCGACCTCTTCCAGGCCGCTAGCATGGCGGCTTCGCTTGGATCTAATTGAGGCCGACCTCGCCTAGGCCATAGGAGAAGGCGGCCTCGCCCGCAGCTGGCGAGGCCATGGTGGCCCTCGCCTTCGCCCTGGCAATGGCCGCCATGGCCTCACCGGCCACTGGGCAAGGGCCGCGAAGCCCTCGCCTGCTGCCAGCAAGGGTCGCGACCCTCGCTTGGCCTCTCCCAGGCCGTCGGCGAGGCGGCTTCGCCCAAGCCTTGCCGCGGGCGAAGGTGGCCTCACCCAAGCCTTGCCGCGGGGGAAGGTGGCCTTGCCCACAGCTGGCAAGGCTGCCTTCCCCTACGCCAAGGCTTGGGCAAGGCCGGCCTTGCCCAGATCCAGGCGAAGCTGCCTCGCCGGCGGCCTGGGAGAGGCCATGCGAAGGTCGCGATGGCAGGTGAGGGCTTCGTGGCCCTTGCCTAGTGGCTGGAAAAGAAAAGGAAAAATAAAAATTAATAAAAAATTCGAAAAAACATTTAAAAAATATTTAAAATAGCCACGTCAGCATCTGGCCATCAGCCAACGTCCACGTCAGCGCCAATTGGCCAAAATTGACCGGATGGATGAATTGGTATTTTAGGACTAAATTGGTCTAATTGAAAAGTTTACGACTGAATTGGTATCAATGCAATAAGTTTAAGAATTTTTTGATACTTTTCCCGAGTTGCGTCCTATGGACTCCTTCCCATTCATTAAACTCCAAGGAAACCATGGATTCAAGTTGGCGGACACAAACTCGATAGGAAAATAACAAAGATTTTTTGATATCTTTCTTATGGAGTGAGATTCTTAAGAAAGAGATTGATATCAAATTTGTTTGTGGGGATGAGCTTGATACCAGAACTATAGTCTATAGGCTTCATAAGGCTTGGCAGTAATGAGAAATCAAATGAGAAAAGCCACTCGAGATTAGGTATGCGCTTCAGAATGGATCGTACAAGAAGAATCCCCCAATGTAGCTAATCCTTTCTCGTCCCTAATAAACTAGATTGAGAAAACAATAAATGCAACAGCTCAATGCACATATGTGGCCGATACATTGAATTGCCCTCTAGTCAATGCACTTTACAAGTAGAGAAAATTCATTGCCGATCCATATTTAACATGAGTATGCTTTTTCAGAGTTAAACTAATCTTAAATTTCTTTTTTTTTTTCTTTTTAGTGATTTCAGAAGACATGGAAATGAATTGATTCATGTCCATCTCTCTCTCTCTCCCTCTCTCTGCAAAAACATCACAATTATAATGTGCTATTGAGATGTTATGATTGTGGACTTTAATTAAAAACACTTATCGCAACTTTGTCAGCAAGTGTTTTTAGAATAGATGGTAATCATACTCACTAGAGAGATGGTGCAAATAACGAACTTTCTTTGTCTCTCTAGATCTACTCGCCAATAAAATCCTCATATTAATTTAGTGATATGTGATTATTACATATCAACTTTGAAATCTCTTCTTGTTTGGTTTGCGACTCCTAATATCCATATCGTACTATAACGATAAGCCAAATTCTTGAGTTTAGCTTGTGGATTCGCAAACTATCTTCTTTTAATTTGTGTACATCATATTTCAGCTTGTAACTTTTTATAAATCCAAAAATTCTCTTAAAATTGGGTTAATATCATGAAAAATCCCAAATAGGTACATTTATCATAAATTTATCTCAAATGATCATAAAAAATCCTAAACTAGTTTATTTGTAACAAATTTACTTCAAACTAATCTTTTAACCAAAAAAATTCAAACAATTATATTTGCGATACATATACTCTCCATTAAATTGGATTAAAAATCACAAAATTAGTACAACTGTGACAAGTAGAGACTAAATTCTTAAATTGGTATACTAATAAACTGTTTTGTTGTTGACAATAAAATTTAACGGAAATTAATAAAGAGTAATTTTCACAAGTATATTAATTTGGGGTAAAATTTACTAATTTGATGATTGAGGATTTTGGTGGTTAAAAAATTAATTTTTGATAAATTTGTCATGTATCAGTTTGGATTTTTCATGATATTAAATCTAAAATTTTCTTATTTGTTATGAATTATATTTGGAAGGATGGTAAATTTCCTCTGCAAAGGTGAAAATTTCCATATGCTGTAGTTTTGCTACTCCTGGTTCTTTCTCACTCTGTTTTCGGGAACCTCTGGAGTCGTTTGATCGTTGATGACTGGAAGTTCTCTCCGCGAGGGAGAGTAAGGAAGAAGAAGAATAGAGGTCGGTCGAATCGAATGCGATCTTGGTTATGATTGTACTCGCTGGTGTCTCAGCCCAAGTCCCATGTTCAGTTCGCTCTCTAAAACCCTTCTTCGCCGCCCGCTATTCTTGCCCACCACCCTCAAATTATTCTCCACCGCCGCCGCCACCTCGAATCGAACCTCTTTCACGTTCTCTTATCTCGTGAATTCATGTGGGTTGTCCCCGGAATCGGCGCTGTTCGTTTCCGACCGCGTCACCTTCGAAACCTCGGCGAGACCCGACGCGGTCGTTAACGTCTTCAAGAGCCATGGTTTCTCTCAATCCCAGATCTCGGGTATCATTAGGAAGTGCCCTCCGCTGATTCTGGCGAGTCCTGAGAGGACCCTCTTGCCCAAATTGAAGTATATGCGCTTTGTCGGCTTTTCCGGCTCTGACCTGGCGCCAATGATCACCTTTGCTCCCTACTTTTTGACTAGGAGCTTAGAGAAGCACCTCATCCCCAATTTCAGTAGGCTGCGGGACTTCCTTGGGTGCGAAAAGAGCGCGGTTACAGCTATTAGACGCAGTCCAAGAATATTGTTACATGGTTTCGAGGCTACAGTTGATCGTGTCGTCAAGATTTTGAGAGGTAATGGAGTGCGTGAATCAAGCATTATGTGGTTAGTTAAGTGTCATCTTAGGAAGTTGATGAATTCGTACGATCACCTTGAGAAAATTGTGGAGAAAACCAAGGGGATGGGCTTTGATGATCCTTCTGCGGCAAAGTTCGCTGTGGCTATGGTAGCAGTCATGGGGATGAGCGAATCAATGTGGGAGAGGAAAGTGGATGCTTACAGCAGGTGGGGTTGGTCTAGAGATGATGCCATGAGTGCTTTTGTGAAGAGTCCTTGGTGCATGACGTTGTCTGAGGAAAAAATAACCGCAGTGATGGGATTCTTTGTCAAGGAAATGGGGTTTGAATCTTCCTTTCTTCTGCAACATCCTACCTTGATGTTGCTGAGCTTAGAAAAACGGATTCGTCCTCGAGGTTTGGTTTTTAAACATTTGTCGTCGCATGGTTTGATGAAGACAAAGTTTGGCTTGACTACCCTGTTGACGATTTCTGATAAAGATTTCCTGGTGAAGTTCCTGACCCCTCATATAGGGGTAGCTCCAGAATTGCTGGATATATATGGGGAGAAGAAGCATATGGCGATGGGGGCACTGGTTCCATGAAATGGCACATGGTACCAAAGAATTCGTTTGTCTCTCTTTCATTTAAGGTTGTCATTCTGTTTATTTCGGGTCTCAACTTTTGGCTGCTGATTCTTTTGAACTGTATAGTGTATCGATGGAGAACGCCTGCCATACCTTTTGAAATCATGGAAAATGTCCATTGTTTCACATTCTCCCTTTAAGTTGGCTCTTTATTCTTAGGATTTATGTAGACCTTGCCTTGAGGTTAAATGTTCATATGAAAGCATGGCCAAGATGATCCCTGATTGTAGGCTTAATAAGATAAGAAAGTTAAGTTGCTCATGTATGCTGGTTAATTCTTTACCTGCTCAGAATTTTTCCAAATTGAGAAGCTTTGGGAAAGTGCCAAAAGGAACAAGGAAACCATAGCTATGAATGCTTGGAAGTCTCAATCTTCTGATACACAGCAATCTTCAGAGAGACAGGTTAAAATTTGACTCGAATGTGCCTTGATTTTCTGCATATTGGTTGTACAGCAAAGATAGATTGGAAGTTTGCTGTGGCAAACCCTGCTTCACTGCCCACCATTTTCACTTCTTGCGCTAAGAGTAATCTCCAGTGCCACCACCACGAATCAACCCCTTTCATGGTCTCTTATTTCTTGAGTTTGTGTGGGTTGTCTGCTGAATCTGTGGTGTTTGTGTCCAGCTGTGCCAACTTCAAGACCGCGAGACTGGACTGGGTCATTCACTTCTTCATGAACAAATGGCCTTCTATCGATACCAGATCTCACAGATCATTAGGGACACTTCCTCAGGTGATAGTGGCCGATCCTGGGAGGGAACCTTTTGCCCAAATTCAATTATGTGTTATCTCGGCTTTTCCTACTATGATCTGGCCAAAGTCATCACTGCTTTTCAGGTACATTGATGAGAGCCCGGAGAGCGGCCTCATCGCTCTCCGCTCTCTGCTCTTCATGGAACAATTCTTATCAAAGTTCCATTTTTTTAATATTTCTCCTTACTGCACTCACATCATATGGACGGACTGTACTACCCAAGAAAGCAAATGGTTCAAGATAATTGCTGTTTTGCAGAATATATTTTGTGGGATAGAGCTCTATATAAAGCTAAAGTAGGAAATGGGCATTATGCGAAATTGCGAACTGGTGAAAGCTTTCCTGCTCGCTGTCTTAGTTATATGATGATGAACAAAAATTAGATTCGGAGGCGGGCAGGTCCACTTCTTGTTTTCTCATGAGAGAATAAAGAGTGTGCATGTCAGGAAAAGAGTATGATGGAAAATGCTCTATTTTAAATCACTTGAATAGAGGAGTCCGCCTGTACAATTCATCGACATATTACATATAGATTTCTCCCTGCCTAAAGCCCGAGCTAAATATCCTGGCTACGTAATTATTTTTATCACGACACTTGTTGTAGTTGTCTTGGTTGCAACCAAAGACGTGATCTATGTTGTAGTTGTCTTGGTTGCAACCAAAGACGTGATCTCCTACCGTCTTTAAAGTGGAAGGGGTCTGACCCGACTTGTCCCCTATTGTAGCAAATGGAACATCCATATCCAAGGGATTTCTTGTCGTAGAGACGAATGTTGTCATCATAGGGGTGAGCAGTGGTCCAGGATCAACTTTGGACCAGCTCAACTCGGCTGGTCTTGGTCCGGTTCCTAGGGAGACAAGGTCGGTCCCTAATTCTAGGACCCTTGAACCTTGTATTGTTCGAATTGGTCATCGGTCTTGAGATTTTAGGGTTGGGATTGGACCAACCCTAGTTCAAACCAAGCCCTAGGTTACTTTGTTGTCTTTCTTTTGCTGTGTAAAGTAGAAACTCTCGTTTGACCAAAAGAAATAGAAACCCTCTTTGTCTTCGCTTGTCTGTAGCTGGCTTTGTTCACTCGCCTCGCTTGCCTTTGTTTTCTTGCTTGTCTTACCGAGGAGATTACCATGGATAAATAGAGTTTGCACATTGAATGAATATAAATGGTGAGATGTTTTATCAATTGCGTTAATTGTAATTTCAATTTAAAACTATTGTTAAGTATTAATTTATGTGTTGTTTGTTTTGTTTTTAGGTGTTTAGAAGTTGAAGCAATCTTTTCATATGATGAGCAAGATATGAAGTTGTATAATTTATGATTTATGTTACGTATTTTAACTTGTATTGTCTTTTTTTTATTTCATGTGTTGTCTTCTATGATTTGTTATTTTTAGCAAGTGGTGATTTCTATTGTTACCTTATCTTAGATTTATGTTTGATATGTACTGGTATTGATAATTTGATTGCTTAATATCATATTATCGATGGATGTGTAATTTGAAAGAATACGTTTGTATGTTTAGGAAAAAAAAAAAAAAAAAGAAAAACAAAACAATTGGTCCTATATTAACCCTAGAATCGGACTAGGCCCACGGTCAATCCAATCCTCGGTGTCAGGTTCAATAGAATAGAGTCGGTTTTCAGTCTAGGCATAATAATGGAAAATTTGGAAAGTTCCTCGCTTCAAAATGCTTGCAGGCGCTAGGCATGATAATGCTAAATGCAGAAGCAGCATCAAGAGTGTAGATTTGACGTAAAGTATCGCTTTGCCACACGTCGTAGTCCGAGAATCTGAGTGTTCTTCATAGTTCTTAACGTGCCCTTTGCGGCGGTGCATAATGCAGAAGATCCCATCCCCAGGCATACCGGAGTCATCGCAAGACACCAAGTTGCACGTGAGTTGAGGCTCGTGCAATGCAACCACCTATGGTTTGCTTCGTACAAACCGAACAAGGGCCACTTAAGAAGAAACTTTAGGATCGCCTTTCTTGTCGAGCTTGGATCAAAATCAGATGGTCGCTTTGCAGCCACATCGCATGAAGTCGGAACTGGCTTAATCAGATCCAACCTAAGAGTGGTCAAGGCGCTCACGCAAGCTTTAGAAGTACGCAGTACAAGAACTGCATCGAACCATGAGAACATAATTTTCCAATTGATGTCGCTGTTGTGCCTCATAAATTGGGCGGACTATAGTGCAGGCATCGATGTTGTGCCTTTTAGCTTTGGGTGGACTACAGTACATACTCGCCACATATGCGGAAAACTGTCATCCCCACTTTCAATCAGGCGATTGGTCAGTCTCAATGGAAATTTCTCTTTGGTTTTGTCGATTGCAACTTTTGGCCGATGAAACTCTCATTGCCAGTTCTAGCAAAGCAGGAAAAAAATCACCTACCGTTGTCTATTAGCCATCATTTTAGATAGCGAGGCATCATCATCTTCAGTGCCGTCGGCAAATCCAGTTGCTCCAGGTCATCTTGGACTGCCCCGATCTTGCCACATCCGGCTTTTCCGAGACTAAAACTACTTAAATTAACGTTAAATGGGATCGTATGACAAATGAATGTCACACATCACAGATTTAAGGATGTTCCACAATGTGAAATGCAGGCAGATACCGACTCAAACATGCGTATGCATCTTCAGTTCATTTGTTGAATAGTTTCTTTGGCATATTCAACCGCAACAAGAATATTCACAAACCTGTAACCCACAGACATCAAAAGTATGAACAAATACACAATGACTAATAATTCAATGTCCCTCTCCATATGATTTGCATTTTTTTTTCCTTCTCTTTCCCGACTATTACATGCACCAATGCTCCCAAAACATATACAACCACATAAATAATCAGCACATTGGAGACAGAAAACACCACGGGAGGGTGGAATTATCACAAATCTTGAGAAAGCGCGTGAGAGAGAGAGAAAGAGAGAGACAGAGAGAAAGAGATGAATTCTCCAAATTTTCTGAAGGCCTTCATCTTAAGCCTGAAATAATTTTGAAAATGCCAGCTAGCAAGAGGCTGATCCAATTTTAAGGATTGGAGGAGAGTAGTTTGATCGAGTCAGCCGTGGTAAGTTTCTCGTGAAGAATGGCCAGCCGTTGGAGTCTAGACATCGTGAACTCTGAATGGTTGGAACAAATCCCTTTCCGGATAATTCCACTTGTTGCCTTTCAGTTATAACCAAGTAAAAAGTTGAAAACATCACCAAGTGTAACAATACCTTTCACGCACTTGCTGCCAGCCTCCACGATGACAAGTCGTCTGATACCTGAAGTAACAGCCATCTCCCTTTTAGCACAACGCAGGATTCTTAATTAGATCTTGCTGTAATGTCCATGACAATTACATGCTTCCATTTCATTCTACATCTTTCCAAGTAAATATGTCATTGTCCAAGAAGCAGCCCAAAATTTTCTCAGTACAAAAATTATAGTGGAGGAGGAAAGACAAAGTAGAAAACTACATCTCCAGGGCACAACCTATAACCGATCTGGCGAACACGCTGATCAATTTGGAAGCCAAATTTTCCCTTTGTCTATAACACAGGCATGAGAAAACAAGAACAGCTTATCCGGCTATGCCAACCAAGAACAACCACAACATGGTAACCATGGGCACATTCCAACTCAATGACGAACCCAAGTAGACCAAGCAATGAACACTCAAGATGAATTTTCCAAAAGATGCAACATATATTTCCTTCTTCGAAAAATTCAGCCAAAAAAGCATGTTCAATCATGTTGCAAGCACAAAATAAGATTAGTCTTCTTATATTGGGAAGACTCGAGCAAGACATGAGGCCGCTCTACACATGTCAAATGTGTTTGTGCACTAACATGTGTTGACAAATCGATGCATGTTTAGTAAAGCAACAAATAGCTCGATGGACCCAAACTCACTTCTCAACTATGTGTCCAAAAGGGAGAGCAAGGACAATACATGATATGACAGATAAAACACACATACCTGGATTGGCCAATCGCTCCATCACTTGGTGCAGTGAATCAGACGGCAGACACATTTGACATTTTTGGCAGGAATCTTGCCCCAACTGCAGTGCCTAATAATAAAAAAGAAGCAAGTCACTGCAGCTGAATATTTTCAAACAAAGTTTTCAAGTTTGGACAGATTGAAAGGAGAACTTCCTAAATGCATTGATTAGAGAACTTCACAATCCAACAACAGAACTTTTACATGTACCCCGCTCAACATGGCAAACATAGCACTCAAGCTGTGCTGCAAACTGGAAATAGGTTCATGTAGTCGCACATCCTATGGCACTTCAAAATTCAATGGTAACTGTCATACTGAATCCCACCTATAGATATCTACTGAATCTGTTCAGCTCAAGAAAATCAGCTGCAACAACCTAGTTCCTAAACATTCCATCAAAACGCTAGCCCCAGAGCTATAAGGAGTTTGATTTATGAATGAAGAGAGATGCGGGGGTTTAACATGGCTCACTTTGTCCCCAGTACAAACTCTTCAAGCATGATCAAAAAACGGAACAGAGAACATAAGTCATCATTGAAATGGGGATATAACCATCACTTGTATCTATATTCAACACTTCCTATACAAAATAAAATCCTTCATCAGATATGCTTTCCTTTGGAGGAAAACTATTTTGGTTTTTTTCAATAAAAAACCAGACGAGAAGAACTGAATGAAGTGATTCTCTGCCCAACAGGAAGAGGCACAAATCAAGCAGCCAGTAGTACTCCAACTGGCATTGCCACCTTAAGCAATGCGTAACATTTCAAAAATACCTTAGAAGATGATCTAACTACCCAAAGCCCACGGCTCACACAAGGAAAATAACCTTAGAAGACAGTCAAACTACACAAAGCCAAGGCTCACATAGGGAAAAGAAAACTTCAATGATAATCCACACTGTCCTATTGGACAGAAAATGATCACCATTCAATTGGAACAAGTTTCTTTCAGTTAATATCATCGAAAATATACCAACTCCGAGCATACACAGGATCGATTTATTCTTTGCTAAGAAATTGACAGGTTAGGTACTTATGAGGGCTAAATAGAAGACAAACAAAAGAAATACCTGATGTATCGTCATTTCGTTGAGATTAATGTGAGTATAAGCTTTGTCCTTCGCCAAAGCAGTAATTTCACTGCCAAAGTCAAAGCAAAATGTTTTAACATAAAAGCAAAAGAGGAAATTGATTCCAGGAAAAGCTAATGTCATTTCTCTGTATAGAAGGAATTCATGTACTCCTGGTGGAAAGAAATGACATACCTCCGGGAGTAAATGTCCAACAAAGAGTCATTGTCATCCACTATGGGAATTGAACTAACTTGTGCTGTCAAAGCAAACCGTTACATAGCATAAGAACCAAACCAAAATCTAAAAGCACCTGATTAATATTTTGCCTCTAGAACATCCACATTACATCAGCAACCAAAACAAGAAATTACGGATGCAAAACACTTTTCCAAGGATCGTACAATAGTTTCCGCTTTCAAAAAGTTGATAACAAACAAAATACAACAAGCATGACTTAAAGTACTTTGAATCTTTTTGCATTTTACTGTAGGCTGGCTTTTCCTCCTCCAAGTACCTTTCCACAGGTGAAGGGAGAAAGTCTACCTCTCAGCAACAGCTTTGAACAATTAAGTAGAATAAAAGTTTGGAGAGAACTTTTTTATCATGAGAATGCAGAAAAAGTATGTATCCATACTTAACTGGCAGTAGAAAGCACATACTTTCCAAACTGAAACAATCATCATCCAGGGCAGTTGAACCTATTAAAAAATAAGGTAATACCTTGAATTAACAAATTGAGGGCCGAACTAAGTGTATCGCTAGGTTTCAACATGGCTAAAGGCCGTCGGTTAGATTCGCCAATTTCTGGAATCCAAGTGCCGATTCGAATTGCATATATTGGCAACTGAAGCACGGGCAATGAAGTGGAACAGTGTCTGAAATAACGGCAAATACCTGTTCAAAGAAACTAACATTTCCATCAGCAAACAAATGGAATTATTACCACCACACTCACTAATAGATGCGGCTTACATTTTAGTATCCCAGAAAGAGAAGCCATATGCAGTAGCTGCGGAAATGAACCATCTTCTGAAGAAGAATGAATAACTGGAACTGAGGCCACGTCATGTTGCAATATTTTTAATGTGACATCTTTCAAGTTATCGAGTGGCCCAGCCTACACAATAAACCAAATAAAAAAGAATAATCTTATCAAACAAGAAAACACAACAAAAATGTTGGCAAAGATGTATAAGACCCAAGGTTTGAATCCATGTGAGTGCCAGTCAAACTCACTCTACAAGCCAAATGAAAAGGTCAATGACACATGAACTCATAAACAATAGACGAGGTAGTTCATGAACATCATGTTCAACCAAAAATACAATCGTCCGCCAGCCATCAGACAGTACCATCTTTGAGTGCCGAACATGTTGCAAAAGAAAAACTGACAAGATAAGGATATCATACACCAGCCACAATTTCGAACTCTGGTAAGTATCACATGAAGTTCACATCAACCTTATTGTGGTAGGAGGCAATACTCCAGCCACTATTTTTTGAAGTGTTCGGGCTAACTTTCAAGACGGCCCACTAGTAGGTTTCCCATGTAGCTTGATATTATATATATTATTTCATCTACCTTCCCCATATAAGACAGGTCCCTTCTCCAAGGGCGGCCTTGGAAAGGCTCCGTGAAACATGATATTATGTAAAAGCAATTTATCGCCAACCAACTTGATTTAAAAGACATGCATCTAAGAAGAACATAATCAAATTGCAAAGAACAATAGTCCAGACCAAGACTGATGATCCAAGATGTTGAAAGACTCACGTGGACAAGAGGACTTGAAATTGCTTTTCCATGCCCATCAATTTGTCTGTTTAGATATGCCTTCCCCTCTTTCCATGCGGCTATCGTGTGTGTTTCAAGCTCCTCCTCTGTCAGATTTGATCCATGATTTCCAAGCTGAAAAAGCAGGACAATCTTATCGAAACTATAACAATTGAGGCAAAACTTAATCAAAAGGAAGAAAGTTAGACTAACATGCAAATGGGGATACCAACTTTCAATGCCCATTTAACATTTGAAACTCGTCAATGTCCTAAAAAGTCGATGGCGGAGAAAAGATTCATAGAATCCTCTTAATTATCAAAACATAAATTATGTGACATGGCTTGTTCAAACGATACAAGACAAATCTTAAGCCAGCTCTCAGGACATATAAATCTGCCTAATAATTGATTGGAACATTTGGAAGAGGAACAAGAATGCTAAAAAGAAAAAAAGAAAAAAGAATATGCTTAGAGAAAAATATGCAAGTTGAGCGAACATCAATTTCAATTCAATTTGGTACTTGCCTCTCTTAAAATCAAAATAAAATCCATCGCACTTAAAACTCCAACAAATCGTCCCTGGCGAAAGTCCCAGAGAGGAGCTGTAGGGATCCCCTGCAGACATTAAGTGAAAACAAAGTAATTCCAGATTCTTCATCTTCAACAGAAAGATAAACATGATTTACAGGATCGGATCGACAAATGATCATAAGAAGTCTAAGCTATGGACGTCATCATATAAAATCTGAACAGAAGTTGTCTGGAAAGCACAAATACAATGGCTTTGATCCCTCAAGATATCACCCAAAAAGAGCACTTTAAGAACATGGTGAGAGCAACAGTCGTTATTAAAATGCTCAATTGTCTGTAGAGGATGCTTTGTTCCTATCCAAACTCTACCAACTCAGGTGAGGACAATCCTCATGGGATCGTCACAGACAACATTTACATACCCTTAGTCAACTAGACCAAGATACATAAAGTCTAACTAGAAAACACTCAGAAAAATAAAGGCAGAAAAAAATGTGGAAAAGGATACCTGCTCGTATAAAATATGAAATGCTTGCTTCACGGGTAAATCAATGTCCAAAGCAACTACCTGTCATGCATATATACATTTGGAGAAAGTCTGACTAAGAAAGCTCAAATGGCAATTGAAGTTGCATATAGCCAGAGATCAAGCGTCCAAACCTTGCCTGACTCCGGAAGTAACTCATATGCAGTGTGTTTAGTCAAGAATGCAGAAACACGGTGACGAGAAACCACTAAGTCATTGTCTGAGATCCTCGGTGCAGCGTCAATAATTGGGTCATCCGTTACATGGACCTGAGTTCTCTTTAATCAAAAAGCTAATTAGTCTACTTGCAGACCAGCTATATTAGGAAAAACCTGTAGGCAGATGTAAAAACAAGCAAAAAGGAAAATTGGAGTAGCCTTTCGGCCATGAACTAAGAGATTCAATATCACGGAGAGTGAACTGGTAGTGGCAAATACTTACGAAATTCTTAAGGGACATCTGAAAGACATAATGCACATATCAACTGAAAAATAAATAAACACAAAGTGCAATGCACACACTCAATTTAATCATTAGATGGCACCTAGCTCTATGGAAAGATCTCCATAGAGGCTTTCCCCCAGAAACAAGATGTGCCCCAAAAGCCAGTTTAACTTCAATCAAATCACATCAAACAGAAGCCAGGAGGAATAACAACTGCTGTTGTTCGCAAGCTCTCACCATACGCCGTGCTTGGTCATCAACATCCATGTTCGTACCCGGGGGGGTAGCTGGGCTGGGAGTCCCTGGAATATAATTAGCCTCCGCAGTCAAAAAGATAGTGTTTACAACCCCGTATTCACTAGTTGCATAAGGTTGGTGTTCATCATGTCTCCATTCTCCATCAACATAAAATTTATACTGCACCAAAGATGTGCGAGATGTTTACTCTGCTGAACTGCATCTTTCAAACATAGAGAAACAAACTATGCTAATGCAAGAAGTCCCGCATGCACCACATGTTAAATTCAATGAACAAATCCATAGGCATCCCATACATAATTATCTTATCGTCAGTCACATGACACTAGCATAATTGCAAAAACTTCAAATAATGAGCGAAAAAATGAAATCCACCTATCAAACACCGCAAACTTGTTGCGAGTGCTAGTGGAGAAAAGTTCCCAAATCAACCTTATTCCCCTCACATTTTACACCTCTGCACCTCCCTTCAGAATATCTAAATCTGCTGCAAACAAAAGATTTGCGAGCTCAAAGGGAATGTGCAAGAGGAAGCATTCATTGGTCTTTCAGGTGTTTTCCTCCAGAAAATCTAAATCTCCTGTATCCAACACTTCCAATAGGCATAAAACCTCCAATAATGGTCATTACATGACAACAGATCAAAGTCGCATGTTGAGAGCCTAACAATGTGTCCACTATCGAACTTCACTACAATACTTTAGCTCTACACTAAACTTCGAACATATGGTGCAGAAAATTCAAAGCATATATGAGTCCACAGGCATGTGAAAAAATGCATAATTACCTCTGAACACACATTCCAGATAACAACAAGGAGAAACAAGCATAGTTCGGCAATCTGACCTGGTGGTATCCGGGAGGTATGCTGCAAAGAGCCTGAAACACCGTGGGACAACCCTCAACTGGACTCATTTGCACCAAGTGGGACCATCTTCACATGATCAACAAGGAGAAAAAAGCAACAGACAACCAATTCATCAAATTCAGCAGCGGAGAAATTACAACCGCATCGAGCCCACACGAAGGGAAAATCCCTCTCCTTCAGATTCAAAAACCAAAGATTTCGAGCCTTGCCTGTTAAAGGAACCGCACAGAAACACGTTCGTTCCCCCAAAAGGCCACACGAACCTCATCGGAATCAGGACCACCCCCGCGATTCCACCGGATTCCCCCACGGCGGCCATGCTCCAGGGACCCGAATCGACCGACCTCCCAATCGCGCGCGCGCGCGCACAGACAGATGTCCCCCGAGATTTCAGCACGCTCCACGACGCAGCCGGAGCCCGCGCCTCATATCACCCTCGCCAAACTGCAAGACAAAATGAATCGAAACAGCTCAGCACCCGCGAAGAGCCCGGGACCGGAATTCCGCGACGTCCCAGAACCGCCCCAGCTCCGAATTCAACCCCGGAACCGAGGCCTACCCAGCATTCATTTCCCCAGACCCAGAAGGAAAAAACCCATCTTTAAGGAGGAGGAGCGGGGTGGAAGCCATTCCCGCCCGGTCAATCGCGGCCAGCAGCGCGCATGCACGAGCTCGTAAGGCAGGAATTAGCGCACCAAAAAAAAAAAAAAAAAAAGAAGAGGAACGCTCACCCGCGGCAGAATCACGTCATCGTCCGCCGGCGGAGGAGGAGGAGGAGGAGGAGGCGAATCGAATCCGGGCGCGAGAATGCGAGACGGAGAATCGGGGCGCTCGGGAATTAATGGAAACTTCTCAAGGGATTTGGACGCGAGAGCGAGCGAGAAAGAGAGGGGAACAAGCAGTAGCAACGACGAAGGAAGTCGTGAAGATCGAGAGAGAAGAGAGAGAGGAGAGAGAGAGAGAGAGAGAGAGAGAGAGAACCCAGCTGCTGCGATACGATCGAATCTGAATTTTTCGAGCCCTAAAATGATGGGAAAAAAAAAAAGGGACTAATTTTTTTTTTTCCTTCCCCTTTCTACTTCTTTTTTTTTTTTTTTTTTAACCCTCTTCTCCTCCTCTTAGAAGGATGATGATTGAATAATTGTTGTTGTTGTTGTTGTTGGGTCGTCAGCTTAGAGAGAGATAGAGAGAGAGAGAGAGAGAGAGAGAGGGAGAGGGAGGAAGGGGGGAGTAATTTAACCCTAGCTTTTTCCCTTGTTTTTCCCCAAATTTTTTCCTTTAAGAAAAAGGGGGGGAATGGTAAAATAAAATAAAATAAAATAAAGAGGGAGGAGGGGAGATAACTAAACAAATGCGAAAATTAGGGGGAGGGATCGTGTGCGCTTGTGTGGCGTGCGTGCGTGCGAGTGCGTGCTGCGATTGGCCAAGCGGGGTTAAAAAAAAAAAAAACGGAGAGAGAAAAAGATTACAAAAACAAAAAAGGAAGACGGGGGAGAGGGACGGAGTGGGGAAAAGATGATTGTGTTTTGTTCTGTTTCGCGGGGGGTGGGCCCACTTTCCCCCTCTCCGTCCGCCGCACGTGCGGATGTGCTTTTCGGAGACAATGGAGGAAGACGTAGGGGGAGAAGACGAAACTTGCGCGCGGGCCAAATAGTGAGAGGTGTGAAAGCTCAGGAGTTTCCGTGGAGTTTCTGTGTGTTGAAGTTTTTCTTTTCCATCTAGTTCAATCGTTTCACCCGCGTGTCCGATTTGTGTCGAATTGATGGCCATTGAAGTTTTCGTTCTCCGACTCGAATTATAGTCCACCACGAGGCTGGACTTGATTGGGGATTCTGGTATCGATTTTCTTTCGTTATGAATATCAAGCCCGTCAGACGAGTGGGGTCTTCTTATTAGAATTGGAGCTAGATTCTAGTCGAAAATGGCCCCACTTGAATCGATCGGTCTAACGTGTATTTTTTGCCTGATTTTATGCGATATGATGCTAGCCCTAAGTCTAAGTCTTACCCATTTTTCTCCTTAAGTTTGAACTAGTTGAGTCGAGGAAAAAGCTGAGGTGCTTAGATTGAGTTGTGAGTTAAGACTTTGCATGGCACATGAGCAACGTGGATATGTGGGTGAGCGTTGTGCTGATGGACAAAAACAAAGAGGCTTTAGAACTCGAAACCAATAGGTTTTTGTTCAATTCTCGATTCTCGACTCTTGATTCTCTAGGAGCCAACCCATTTTATGTTTTTGGATGAAAGATCGAATTCTTATAATAACAAATATAATTTACATCATTTCACTACAAAAACATAAATTAGTTAAGTAACCGCATTGTTATTTGTTCTTGTTGAAGACCATGGTTTAATTAGTAATGCATGCACAAGTATTAGATAAAATGACTTTAGAATAGGCCTCGAGGGAGTCAGGCCCCACCTCTGAGATCCCGGGCCCGGTCTTCATGGACTTGAGCATGGATATGATGGTCTTTGGCCCAACCTTAAGGGATCTAGGCCTTGCATATGTGGATCCAAGGTCAAGCATGATTCACTTGGCTAGTTGCCAATGACTTTAGCACAAAGTCGGGCTCCTTGGCATGATCGCTAGGGACCCAAGCAAAGACATTGAAGACCTTGACCAAGCCTTGAGGGACTTGGGCCTAGCTCTTGAAACCAAGTCAGGAGCCAGTGACTTAGGCATGAGAGTCAAATACTCATGCAAGGCCACTAGGACCTAGGCATGGAGAGCCCAACCATAGGCATAAGCATAAGGTTGTGGACCTGGCCTTAAGGGACTAGTGCCTAGCCTCTATGGACGGGAGTCAATGAGGAATTGGGATTAGGCCAAGTGGGGCATTAGTGCTTGAATGAGGGAGCTAGATACTCGAGCATAGCTGTTGGAAGCCCAAGCATTGAAGTCTCAACCCTAAGTTGAGGGACCTATGCCTCATCCCTATGGACCTGAGTCTGGCCTCAATGTACCCAAGCAAGGGATTGATGGGCCCAACTAGGTGCTAGTGACTTGGGTGCAAGAGTTAGGTACCCAGTTACAATCCCCAAGGACCTAGGCATGGGCATTGAGATCTTGAGCCAGACCTTCATGGAGCTAAGCATAAGCATGGGGTCTCAGGCCCAATCTCAAGAGAAATGGACCCAACTTCCATGGACCTAAACCTAGCCACCAAGGAATAGGACCTAATCCCAATGACTTGGCATGGGAGCTGAATACCCATGTATGGATGTCGAGGACCTAAGGACGAGTGCAAAAGAGTTTTACTCTTTGATTAAATGGGTTGAAGTTGGGTTCTTTTCAAACCCATTAGAACCCTTTATTAATTGGGCCTTGCTTTTTATGGGATTGATATTTTAAATTTGAAGGAATCCATATTTTACCCAACTTAACAAGTGTAAATTAAAATATGTGCACAAGACCAATTTTGCTGCCTGTAATAAATTTTGTCCATTTCTTTGACATAAAAGAACATTTACTTCCCCAAGTCTATTATTCTTTGGAATTGGACATTTTATATGAGAAAATAACCACTTTAAATAATTTTTTTATTTTTTAGTTTTCCTTTGAATTTTCTCTTAGCTAGGTAAAATTGACCTTGGATTTGACAAGTTTGGGCAAATTGAGGCAAGTCTCGATACTAAGGGAGTGCATGAAAATTTCTTTTTTTATTTCTTTATTTTTTGTTCTTAAACGTAAATCTGTTTAGTAACGCAATTTCTTTTTTCTATTTTTGAAACATATTTCTATTATAGAAATAGATTTGGAGGAGAAATAAGAAGCTAAATTTTTTAGCTTTTCTATTTTTGGAAAGAAATAAAAACTATTATTATCGTTCACTCTTGTCACTACCCACCGCTCACCCACCACCCGTGGGGCACTGCTGGACGTCGGTTGTCAGACGTCGACCGCTGCCCTCCTATAAATAGAAATTTTATTTTGTTATCAAACGAATTTCTATTTTAGAAATATAAATTTTGAGTCATTATCAAACATGTTTCTTTGCTCATAAACTCATTTAGGGAACATAAATTGAGCAATTTATGGCCAAAAATTGATTTCCGGAGCAAAAATATTGTCATGCATGTTTTAAGTAAAGTACAAACTAGACGTGAATGCTTTACCTAGGTATATGTTCTTTTTTTAATAGTTAACATTTTGATGTCCCTTTGAGCACATTAGATCATTTTCATGCGCTATATATATGCACCCCCAAGTTGAAGATGGATGTTGAGTAGATATATCAAAATGGGTCATAGACTCATATGTGATAGGCTCAGGTATTATATGAGTTAGTTATATTTAATAAATGGATTATAAATAAGTTCATAACGATAAAGCCTAATATAATATGAGTGTTAAATGGGTTTACAACTTACTTAAATCTAGCCTACTTTTATAACTCGTTCTCCATTCTCTCTCACCTTACTTGATCACACACTTGCTCACTCCGCATTCTCACAACAGTTTGGATATGGGTTTTCTTATTGGTTAAATTAAGTATTTTAGTAATATGAGTCATGTATAAGTGGCGTATGGGTTGGCTATATGTCTCTATATTTTCATTGTACACAAAATAGGTTAAAACATGTTAAATGGGTATATTTAGGTTGGACTATTTTCAATTTCGATTTTGATGGAATCTAATAGAAATTTAGGATATAAATTTCAATGATTTATGAGACAAAAGTCCCAAGATGCCTAGTTTTCCTTAATGATATTGAATTTACTCTTTACCCTTTGTCATGTAAAAATTGAATATAGGGTATTGTAGTCTTTTTAGAGGGAGGACTCCGAATTTGAAAGTTGGCTTCATCTAGTACAAATATAGCTAACCATGTAGCAAATCATATCGTCTTGCCAAGGGCGAACTTTTTGATTAGAGGGTTATATTTCATAGTGAAAATGGTACTGCAAAAAATTGATGAGAGGTTCATAATATCTAGGGATTAATCATCAATCTCAAGTTGAATTGCATTATATTATACCGATACTATTTCCACCCCCATTTTATTTGAGATATTCCCTATTCTGAATTAGCGTACTGAAATACTGTCATATCTCTCTCCAATTTATTATTTCTTTTATTATCAAGCTAACCCACAAAAGTGTCTTTATTTCTATCATTTCTCTCATTAGTTTCATAGTACGAATGCTTCATTACACTCGACAAAAAATCATTTTACTATAAATCTTGTTATCATTTTGCCAAGCAAATGTTGTCAATTTTAATTTATGGTATCATATTTCAATTGCAAAAAAATTCTTTTTATGACAACTTATGAACATAGAATTAATTACTTATTTTTTTTATCAAATAGTGTAAGCAAAACTATATTTCAGAGTTAAAAATTAAAATTTATCTAGCTGATCTTGATCAAAAATGGAAAAGAAAAAGTGATAAAAATATGGGAAAGGTTAATTTGTTTGTTACAAGCATGATCAAATGTCAAACATATTTATATTTAAATCATATCCAAATATCAACAAAAGTTAAGCATGTGAAGGGAAAAGAAAAGGGAACCTCTTGCTGTTCCACTCCTACTGTGAAAAGTGTAATTAATATCAATTGTAAATTCAATCTCATAGAATATGCTTAAAACTTCCCTTTGAAAAACGCAATGTAAGTTTGAAAGTAAAGATGTAAATAAATTTTCAACCCCATCTTGTATTCATATGAAAATGTGAACTAAAAAAAAAGCACAAATCAACAATTTTTAACTTTAGAAACCTGCAACCTTATTTCGAAAAAATACCCACAAGTCAAAATTGGTTAGATAATTAGATTGGATTTTAATTTCAACTTTGAATAAAGTTTCCCTCTCACTATTTGATTAAAAAAATGCAAATAATTTTGTGTCCATAAGTCGTCATAATTAGAAATTTCTAATCTTCCACGTAATTTTTGTGATTTAGAATATGAGACTATAAATTAAAATTAACGACATTCTCCAAGCAAAGTGATAACGAGATGCATAATAAGATAATATATTTTTGAGTATGATTTGGCATTTATATCATGAAACTAATAAGATAAGAGAGATATTAGAAATAAAGGTAGTTTTGTTGGTTGGGTTGATAAAAACAAAAGAAACAATAAGTTGAAGAGATAGAATGGTATTTTCGATCAATTAATTGAAAAAAGAACTGTCTCAACCAAAAGGGGTAAAAACAGCCCGCCTTTGTATTATCTCTCTTTTCTCCTCTATGACCATGTTTGGTCTCCAAGACATGGATTAGAAAATTTTTATGTATATAATGAGAAATGTAGGGACTTGTTATATCCCGTATTTTCATCTGATAAAACATTGGATATCATGACGAATATAATAAAATAAACAAAAGTAAAAAATTTGAAATATTACTTTAGATGAAAAGAATTGAAGAAAACAAAAATAATTAAAAAAAGGTGTTGAAATTGGAGTCTCCATGTTAAAGGTTGCAGACTATCACGAGCCACTATAATCACTGTGATCAGCCTAGTAAATATCACCATGACTGTTGCCTCAGTCAAGGTCGAGATGGTCGTCGGCAACCACCGTGACATGTGGAGAGAGACATGAGCTCGAATCCAGATTTTGCATCTCAACTACGGGGGTGAGATGGTACAAGTCGCTTGGGTACGCAACAATAACTATGTAGTGGTCGGCCAACCCGAATGTAGAATCAAAGATGCAGAGAATTGGGGTGGGGGTTGAAAGGCATAAGTCAAGTGAGCACCACTCAGTGGTGATAGTATAGTTTATACAAGCTTATCCCAATTTGAAGGTATCTCTCCAAACAAAGTATAGTATAATTTGATCATTTATCCCACTTTTTACAATCAAGTATCTTAACATTTTCTTTTGTCCAATCGAGAACCTAAACTTTTCAAATGTGGGTCAATGTGAGACCTCCTTTAAAATTGCAAAGGAAAGCCCCAAATAGTTTATTAGCATCCATAAATACTTATAAACTATTTACATTGGCATCCGATGTGACCTTTTGAATTGATGCCACTTTATATTGAATGACCAAGATCGTTTAGCCCGCATTCTCCCTATCCTCATCACACGATAGCTAAATGGGGAGGGCATGATTTTTTTGCTTAGGAAGTGAGTCGCTATTATTAATTGGGCTTAAGTTTTGCTAAGTAAGCGAGTCACATTTGATAATTTACTCAACGGAGGACTTGCACTGAACTAGAATATAAAGTATGGATACTTGATGAAATACGAAATAAAAGGTTTAGGTATTTGATTGTAAAATGGACAAAAGTTCAAGTATTTTGTGGAGTTATTATCCTTCCAATTTTGCCAATTTAGTCATAAATCTTTGTGCAAAATTCCAATGTAATCATTCCGATAAGTTTCTGCAAAGAAGCGTTATGTGGTGGTGTTGGGCACGTAGTGATTTCCGGTAGAAATGGGTTGGTAGAGCTATATTATAATTTCACGCAAAGATTTAGGACTAAATTGACAAAATTAAAAAAAATAGAATTAAATTGATATTTGTACTAGATTTAGCATTGATTAGACAATTTCATCTTGATTATCATGCGTAAGAATTCAGTTACAAAACCAACTCTAATTACACACACCACCTATCCAATATTGAATAGAATATGGAAGCATATTTTACATTGGCAGTGAACTTAACAATGATCCTTATGTTTATGTGTGAGGGCGAATTCCCAAATGAATTTGACCGTATTCTTGTCCTTATGTGTCCACTTGGTCTCTAGATAATAAAGACATCAAAGTCAAAGGTAACTACATGCTTTAGAAGTCCTAAGAAGAATAGGGTCGTTTGTCTCAAGGAAAATGAATTTTTTCGAAAGCATTTTCTGAAAAATGACTACTTATGTTATTTATAAAAATTAGTCAACAGAAAATATTGTTATCATCAATAACAATCTATGTCTAACTATCTTTATGGGCGACGAAAAATTTTCCATTAATTTATTTTTCTAAACGATATAAGCGATTATTTTAAGAAAAATATTTTCCGAATCACTCATTTCCACAAAATGAAAGCACACTTAAAATTTCAGTTTCGAGGGCATTGAAATCATTGTGTAGTTCATTTTGGGATATTTCTCATATACTGACTAACAAGACTGAAAATTTGGATCTTCCATTATTTCAACTATGATACATACAGAAAGCAATTCTTTCTTATTGTGGGTTCAGTTGGGTCACAAATATGTCGACTAGAACCAAACTCAAAATTTTCGTGTTCAGATTGAACAAAATCCTTGTTCGAGTCGGGAAAGGTCTACTCATACTCTATTTTTTTGAGTGGATTTGGGTAGGCTTGCCAGCCTAGTTCATTTAAACCAGGTCTACTTGAAGATTATGATTTGATTTCAAGTTTATTAATTTATGACATTAAATAGACGTGAGAAATGCAGATATAAGGTCAATTAAAAACATTGCTCGCTCTAAATGTTTCGTGTGGTATTTTGTTTTTAATTTTCGCACACTTTGATCTTTAAGATATTTGAGAGCCGGCTTAGTTCTTATATGCTCGGAACGTGGTTTTGTGAGTTTTGATATAGTAAGGGAGTCAATGGAATTATTTGTCAGGAGTTAGTTTAGAGAAAACATTACATAAATGAAAGTAACTTTCCTCAAAATTTAAAATATTACTCAAATATCGAAAAGCCACGAAAAAGATATTTGTAAATTCATGTGTCAAAGTAGGCGTTTTGTTGAATTTAGACTAAGTCAAAAGCAAAATTAAAAAGCTAGTTTGGACAAATCCTTAATTGCCTAGATCGAGAAGTGCGTATTTGTCCAAATAGAAAATGAAACCATGATGAAACACTTTCCAAATGTCAGATATGTATGCACAAGCCTGCACATGCAGGACTTAAAAAGAGAATCCGCCACATCGGCAGCCTCATTAGCCTGTTGTTAAATGCATATTTGCCGTGTCAGCAATCACGCCAGCTTGATGTTGCATACTTTGCTAATCCTTTTCTCTATCATCGATTGATTAAACTACTGATATCTTTACTAAAACACATTCACTTGGGCTTTTTTTTTTTTTTTTTTTTTTTTCTAAACTTCTTTTATGTCACCTTGAATTTGACAAGAGATGTTAGAGATATTTATTTTGGAGATTCTCTGTATCTTCTATGATTTCCCATATCTATACATGCATCTCTCTTAATTGCGTATATTCTTTAATTGATCATAATTGATTATAGATGATATAGTAATATCTTTTTTCCTTAGATAATCATCTTATAATGCCTATAAATGCATCTTCCCTTATCCTTATATCTAAGTATGAAACCGCTTTTTGAACAATGTCATCAGATTGGCTTCTATCAAATCTACAAACGAAAACTTTTATTCATGTTTTACCTTTTTATACCTTTTTCTTTATATTAATATTAATACATGGGTCGTATTAAATTATAATGATGAATCACTGACCAATTCTTCCCCATCTATCCCGACTTCAAAACTGCATATTTGCGTTGTGCTTCTTGCACATATAGTTTACCAGTTTACCAGCACACTGAATTTATTTCAGCATTTTTCAGGTGTCGTCTAATAGTTAAAAAATAAAAAAAATCAGTAGATATTCTCAATAAAACATTCTCTCCGATGCCTTTAATGAAGAGAATCCTCCTCCTCAATAAATAGCAAACCTTAATACAATATAATCATTAACACCCACTTTAGAAATATCCCAAATTTATACCCGGTTTCATATCTAGGAAAATAATATATTTATGTTTTTTTTTATGATTTCCGAGAAAATCTAAAAAAGTCCTAAAGCTTTGTAAGGATTCCAATTTGACCAATCTAGTATTAAATTTTTTGACAATTTATCAATGAAGTCATTTCGGCTAATTTTAGCAAGCAATCGCTAACGATATGCAGGCCATTGATTGATATTGACGTGGATAACTCTTGCATATTTTAAATCAGCACACGATAGGGAAAAAAAGAAAGAAAGAAAAAGTAAAAAATTACAAAAGAATGTTTAGGACTAAATCAATCAAATAAAAAATGTTTAGCATCAAATTGATATCCATATAGTAGGTTTAGGACTTTTTGGTAATTATCTCCATAGTTTCCGGCTTACTAACCATTATTCAGAGTCCAACTAAAAAAAAAAATCTTCGGTGCCGTAGTTAAATGAAACCAATGACAAACGGCATAAATTCATTGACTGACAATATCCTACCCATTAGGGAAAAAATCCCCATAGGTCCGTTTTTGTCTGAGCAGATCGGATCTCATTTATTCTAAAAAGGCAACAAGATTTATGAGTTCTAACGGCAAATCCGTATCATTTAAGACTTCAGGGTATTTAACGGCTCAATCATTCCGTCATTCCGTCGAGAAAAGATCATGAAAATAATTTTTGATAAATAATAAGTTGGTGGTTAACCTCTTTTCAACTTTGACGAAAAAAGAAAAAAAAGAAAAAAAAAACCCTCTTTTTAACTCGTTCAAACGGCAATACGAACGGCAAATAAAAAATCGTTATCTCCCGTTTCTTCCATTCACGACCGAAGCGAGCAAACCGCAACTCGCAGCAAAAACCGCCAACTTCCGCCAAACACCACGCGTCGCTTCCCCACGCGCCGTCTTCGATCCTCCACGTCCCCACCACGGCCCCGGTCCCAGAAGCAAAGCGCAGGAGCCGCACGTGCGGGCGAAAATATTTATCGAGGAATATTTTAAAAAAAAAAAACCGGAAAACGGAAAACCGGAAAACCGGATTTCAAAAAAATTACCCAAGTTCCCCTTTTCCGCTGCTCCGAAAAGGAAATGGGGACAAAGAAAAAGAAAAAACGGAAAACGAAAGGGGAATAAAACGCAAGAAGAATATTTAGGGTGGGGGAAAAAAAGAAGAAGGTAATTAATTAATTATAATTTCCGGCCAGAAAAAGAAAAAAATAGGGGAGGGGGGGGCACAGAACAGCTCCTCCTCCGCTGTTTGTTTCCCGTCGAAAAACCAGAGAAAAGAGAGAGAGAAATTCGAACAAGATTTCGCAACTCGCAATCGCCTCCCGCTCTTCGATTCCCGGTCCGCCGCCGATCGCCGCCGCGGTCCCGGCCCTCCGATCGCCCGCGCGGCCGCCGCGGATTCCCCGGCCAAACCGCCGCCGCCCGATAATTTCGCTTCCGGTGGTGGTGTTTTTTTTTTTTTTTTTTCCGATTTTTTTGGGGACCGCGCCGGGTGATTATTGTGGGGGCAGTTACTGGCGGGGGCGTTCGAATGAGGGTCTCGCGTGGGGTGCGATCGGGTTAGGGCGCCGGCGGCGAGCCGCGGCGGCGTTTCTGAGGGCGGTCGAATTTCAGTGCCTCGGAGGAGGGAGGGCGTGAGTGATGTTGGATTTCAGAGAGGGGGGATTAGGGTTAGGGTTTTGGGGATAGCGGGCTTTTAGGGGCCGGGGGGCAGAGGTGTGGCGGTTGGGGTTTTGTGGGGGAGTCGGTGGCGCGAGATGGATGAGAGCAATACCGAGCTTGAGGAAGGAGAAGCTTGCTCTTATGGCGCTGCGGGCGCTGGTGAGGACGGCAGCATTGACCCTGATACTGACCTCTCTTACATTGTAAGAGCCCTTTGCCTTTTGACGTGCCTGCTCGAGTAAAGTTTGAATTTTGGCTTGATTGGGGCTCCTGGTTGATGCTAGAACTTTCGGTTAGTGGAGATTATGGGGAAGTTGGCTTTGATGATTATGCGTTGTTTTGTGCTTGATCAGTCAAGTGTCACCGGGAATTGGTTGGAGTTCTTTTATTTTCTTAAAGGAACAAGGGAGGTGTGATTGTTTGACTCTTAATTTAATTGGAATCTGGCAAACTGAACTTTTACTTGAAAGTAGACTTGTTGGCCAAGCAAAGTACAGTTGAATTGGTTTTGCTGGAAGTGAAAATCATTTGCAAAGTGAGGGACAGGAAAAGTCTGCCTGTAGAAAGTGCCTATGAGATAATGAGAACTCTGGATTCTCTTGTGCGGGCTTCACGTTTAGTCTTGAATTATAGGCTTTTCAACACGAAATAAAGCTAAATTTCTTTTTTCATAAATCAGTATTGTAAACATACAGTTTTGGCAGTTGCTGCCGTGAAACATTCTTTTTTAATGAGGCCTTGGTAACTGCAAATTTTTTGATGTTCTTTTTTCTCATAAGTTTGTAATGCAAATTTGAGTGAGCCCTGAACATAATTTAAACCCACAACTGGAGACTTTTGGAGTGCTGGGATCGTAATGCACGGTTCAAATATCTCTACAGTCATTTCAGGTTGGTAGCCATATAATGGGAATCATGCTCCTTAGGCTGTTCATGTCTGTGAGGGCTTGATAGTCCTTGCGGTTGGTGGCCATACGATGGCAATCATGCCATTTATTTGTTCACCCGAATGAGGACAGGAATGAATACATCCACTTCTGTAAGCCTCAGTAGACTCCCTGGAGAGTTATATCTTAATCAAGAAGTGAGAACTTGACTGAACTTCTGTTGGGTTGACTGCGAAGTTGTGCTAGCCTCATTTCACTGTGCACTAGTTAACCAATTTATTTTTCTGAGAAGAAAGCTTTTGTAAAGAAGTGGATATGTCTTGTAATGCCTGTAGCGATTCTTGTCCTTATAGAAAATTATGGAGTTCTCATCTTGATTCTTGCTTTTCATTTTGCTCCTAATATGCGGCAAAACTGATGAGAATGCTATTTTTCACCAAAGGATGAGAAAATTCAAAACGTTCTGGGTCATTTCCAGAAGGATTTTGAAGGTGGTGTTACTGCAGAGAATTTGGGTAAGTGATGTTGATGGTTATAATAACGGAATAGAAGCAGCAAAGTGGTCAATGACTGAAAGTAATGGCGTGACATGTATTTAATTTGACAGGGGCAAAGTTTGGTGGGTATGGCTCATTTCTGCCTGCCTACGAGCGTTCACATTCTATCCGGTCTCATCCAAGAACTCCACCAAGAAACAAGATCACAACTAAATCACCAAATCATGTTTCCACAGAGGTTTGCAGACATTTAGCTCCTAATTCATCATCTTTAGTTGGAAGATGGAACATATGTGCTCACCTTGGAAATATTGTGCTAACTAGTGTTATGGATTCTGTTGCCATGCAGGGTGTGCATTCTAAAGCTCATGTGGCTGTGTCCCCTTTAGGGAAACCTGGAACTGCATCTGGTGCACCAACTTTGCATAATTCAAAGGTTCCGCCAAATGATCCTTTGAAGCAAGATTCGGCCATTTGCTCTGGGCTGGTTCCTAACTGTATAATGAAAGAAGAAATTTCAAACAAGCTGGGCAATCAATCTGATCAACGGACTCTAAAGGTTCGAATTAGAGTGGGTTGTGATGGGAATGCCCAGAAAAATGCTGCAATTTACAGCGGTCTTGGGCTTGACAATTCTCCATCTACATCATCGGAAAGCAGCTCTGGAGAAAGTGAGGACCTGTCAGCATCATCTGGAGAGATTAGTGAGGTGTCTCCTGCTAGCATTGTTCAGGTGAAGGTCCCTTTTGCTTTGGTGTTCTTTGAACCTTTCTAAGTGGGTTGATGGTTGATTAATTTTTATGGACTTATGTATTGTCTGTTTTGCCTACACTTATTTCTGGGACAGGTCATGACATCCTTTCCAGTTGCTAATGTTGTCTTGATATCTCCTCTTCATGAGAATTTGCTTTCCTTGACAAGAAAGGAAAAATTCTCTGAGGATAGTAAACCTGTTCAAGCTCTTACGGGCAGCAGAAAAGATGTTGCTATATTAGAGGATCATTCAGTCATTCTTCTGGCTGATAAAGAGTTGTCTAAGGGGATTAAGACAATATTAGACAATAGGAATGAAAGTTCAATGCACCAGAGTTATGAAGTGGGAACCGATTCTGATCCCAATAAGACATCATCGTCGAAGAAAAAACTGAAGAATGGGATGGAAGATGGCAAGAAGACGTTCAGTGGCAATGTCAAAAAGATGCCTTTGGCTGATTCTAGCAACGCTGGTGATGTTGAGAGGCCGGCTTCCAAGCCATCTGAAAATCTTCAATTGAACAGAAAGGATAAGGTGAAAGACAGATCACTAACGGTTTTGGCAAATGATTTATCATTGAAGCCAATTACTAGCCAGGAGGCTGATGTACAGATGCAGAATGGAAGGAACAGTACGACTGAGAAGTCGCTAGAATGTGGGCCTGTAAACTCCCTAAGTGAGGTTTCGGGTCAATCCAAGGTCAATGGTGAGTGGAAAGGTGAAAAAATTATTCTTTCAAAAGGTCGTCCTCATTTAAGTGAACATAGGGATGCTTTTGAGGCAGGGGTTGTGGAGCGTGCAAGATGGGATGCTGTGCAGGATGCTGCATTTGATAAGCAGACTGGCACTGATGTTTCTCATCGTAAGGAAATGCCAGTAATGGAAGTGAAGAAAAAGTCAAAGGTTCTTGAGAGCAATGGCAGGGCAGCTGATCTTCCATCGATACAAAAATCAAAGGTTGCTCTTGGTTCTGGAGTAAAAGATAAAAAGGGAACTAGTAATGCTTGCCGTCCAGTTAAAAATAAAAAGGTTAAGTTAAGGCCAGAAAAGCATATTGTTAAGTCTTCCGGTACTCCAAAAGATCCACTAGGGAGCATAAATATTGGACAGGCAGAGAAACAGATGGAATCTTTAGCTGTGCCTTCCACTGAAAGGCAGAAGGCAACCAACTCTAGCATTCTTCCTGTGGCACATGATACTCTCTTGAATAAATCCAAGGAAAGATTTAGTGGTGGAAATACATCTGTATCTGGGGTATCAGTAAAAGATGGTCCTGCACGTTTCGGTACAGAAAGTGGACTCAATGCTGAGACTGTGCCAGCTGTGGTTCAACAATATGTGGAAGATTGGGTTTGTTGTGATCTTTGTCAGAAATGGCGTCTTCTACCCTTTGGTAGGAGACCTGATGACCTACCTGAGAAGTGGGTCTGCAGAATGCTTGACTGGCTGTAAGTTCTCTATACAGCTCTTGATTGTCGACAATCATGAAAAAATTAGTATGTCTGATGGTATAATTAATTCTTTTATTCATAAGCCCCAGTACTTTGCTCAACTTCTATCATCTTGCAGGCCTGGAATGAATCACTGTGACATTAGTGAGGATGAGACCACGAGGGCCCTTAATGCTCCAGTTCCCGGGATTCTAAGTCATTTTAATGTATCTGTACCAGCAGTCATTTCTACGAATGATCAATCCCTTAGCAAGAGCAACCAGAATCTCGGTGGTCAAGCCACAGATGGTCTTGGAAAGACTAAACATAGTCTGAAGGATTCTCTGCATTCAGGCAGCAGGACTGTTCAACTTCCCAACCCCAAGAAGAACCAATTCTTGGAGCCTGGCAGAAGCAGAAGCTTGAGTGACATGAGTGGACATCCTTCTGATTCGACATTGAAGAGATGTGATATGCCTCAGTCAGGCAAGTCAAGCATTGTGGTTGTGGAGAAACAGTTACCTACATTGAAAAAAAATAGCACAAATGAAGGTATTGATGTGAATAGTGGCAGTTTTTTATGGATCTCAGGTTTTCTGTTGAAGTATGCAATTTACTCATTCCCTTGTATAATTTATGATGTGCAGGTGTATCCAAGCGAATAAAGGTGAAGGGTAAGAGGATGTCTGATCAATATGATTCTGGAGACACTAAAAGAATTAAGCCAGATAAATCCATTTATGCTGCTGAACAAGAAAATTCGGCTGCTGAACTTGGGAGAATGGATCTTAGCTCAAGGGCTCCGGGATCATCTACAGACATTAGGAAGAATAAGCATCTTCGATCCTTTTCTCCAAAGGAGGCAAAGCAAGATTCAAGAAAAAGAATATTGGTCTCCATAAAGACTCTTGGAGATCAACCTCAGGTTTCTGCAGGTAGTGCATCGGTAGATTCTAGGGGTGAAGGTAGCAAGTCCCAGAGGAAGCGGAAATTTAATGATAGCATGGATGATGAGAATCGTGATGGGACATTTCATCACTTGGTTCAGAACTTGAAGGTTTTACCTGATGAGATTGGTGATCACGGGCTTAGAAAGGATAAGAAGCTGCGGAGATCAGAGACTGCCCTAAAAGAGTCCGGTAGCAGCGATGGTAACAATAAGTCCAAAAAAGAAATCAGGGTCATGAAAGATCTGTTTGGAAGCGACTTTGCTGATTGTGCAGAGGAAATCAATGTAGATAAGGACCAGAAACGGAGAAAAACCAGAAAGAAGCTTCAATCTGAACAGGATTTGACAAGAGGCAATGGAAGACATGAAGAGGTTCCACTTGCTGCTGCTTCTAGCTCTTCAAAAGTATCGGGTTCTCAGAAGTTGAAAGGAAAAAATGAAGAAGTGAAAGGTTCACCAGTAGAATCTGTTTCCTCGTCCCCTATGAGGTTGTCCAGCTCAGTGAAGTTTAGATCTGTAGGAAGTGATGTTAGAGGTAAAGGTAATGCTGCAACTGGTCTAGTGATGGAGGCTGCCAGAAAAAGCGGGGAGGAGAAAGCCAGTGGTGGTAACAAAATTCCTGTGAAGATAAAGCAAGAGAAAGTTTCAGGGGGCTTTAATTCCGAGTCTCTAAGGTCTGACCCAGCAGATTACAGAGACAGAGGTGCTAACTACAAGTTTACTGATGATGCTAAGCCAACATCTGGATTGGGAAATGGTCATCTAGATAGAAGAGGTGATTATTCACAGCATGGTGAGTTTCACATGGAAATGCATGGTTCAAGTCCTAGCTCTTATGAGAAGAAGGTGCACAAAAAGTACGCTGGCAGCACTTTGTTTCCTCAGAAGCAAGGGAATACTACTATCTTGCGAACTAAGGATAGTGACATGGATTCTGCTTCTGACTTTGACAGAGACAAGGTAAAGGCCATAGATTTCTCATCAAAGAAGGAGCCTGTGTATCAAACTAAGGACCAAAGGCATGACTTGGTGGTCGTTCCGGACCATGTTGCAGTCAGCCATGAAGCAATGCACGTTGATAGATGTAGTTCTGTTGAGAAGAATGAGAAGAACCATATTAGCAGGAGGGGATCGTTAGGAAACCTATCAAATGGCAGTACAAGGGATGATCTTAAAAAAAAAAACCAGCATGACTTGTCAGATGGGAGATTAAATGCTGAAATAGGGACTACTGTATTGGCTTCTCCACCGCCAAAGCTGGTCCAGGATTCTATGATAGGAAATAAAGCTGATCCCTTGCGGTTAGAGATGAGAAGTGGGAAGTCATTGTCATTTTCATGTTGTAATGATTATGGCAAACGACAAATATCTACTCATGATTCCTTACCGGAGGGACTGCAGCAAGGTGTATGCATTGAATCTCCACCTGATGCTTCTGGCTGTAGTGGTCCATTGAAGGCATTGAGCAAATTTGATATTGCTGGTAAAAAGAAAGGAGCTTACAACAGTTCTGGGTGTGCTACGCCTGAACAGCATGAACTCAAAGATGTTGCTTCAAGTCCATTAAGAGCCAATTTTTCCATTCCGACTGCTGCTAATGTTCTGAAAGAAGCAAAAGATCTTAGAAATTATGGTGATCGTCTTAAGGTTGTGTTTATAACTGGTCTAGTTTCTAGTTTTCAGAAACAGATAATGTTATCTGTTAATTGTTGTCAGAAGACTCTTTAATGGATGTTCTACTATTTCCTGTAGAGCTCTGGATTTGGCTTTGAAAGTAACGAGGCATGCTTCCAGGCTGCCCTGAAGTTTCTTCAGGGAGCTTCACTTCTAGAAACTTGCAATGGTGATGGCGGCAAACATGGTGAAATGACTCCAATGCAAGTGTATGATGCTACTGCCAAAATTTGCGAGTAAGTGGAATTGAAAAGCGGTGAATTTTGAGCTCTCGAGGATAGCAGAAGTCTTGATTTATCTCATTGTGCTTTTTCTTCAGGAGACATGCCTCACTTCTGATATTTGTGTATGAACAGATAACACCTAATATAATTTCATTTTTTATCTCCATTGCTTATTTAAATTGGGCTTAGATTCTTTAGGGGAAGTTTTTACTCATAATCTGCTGTATATTAGGTTAATACCCCAAGAAAATGCCATTTACTATAATCTGCTGTATGTTATGCTTGTACACGAGAAAATGCTCGCATGGAGTAGCTTTGCCCTTTTCATTCATTGCTTCTATGTAACTGTTATTAAGCCCCCTTGTCTTATCTGGGGTTGATTGGAATATGCAGCCATGTGTTGCTAGTCTAAATTATCAGGGCAGGTTGTAGGGTTGAGAATGAGATGGTCCTCTTATGTATGGTGCATGAGCTTTTCAGCCTTCTGCTAAAACTTTTGGTTTGCAGATCATGTGCTCATGAATTTGAAAAAAGCCAAGAAATGGGTGCTGCTGCATTGGCCTACAAGTGCATGGAGGTGGCGTATATGAGGGTTGTCTATTGTAAATATTCAAGTTTAAGCCGAGATCGGCATGAGTTGCAAGCCACACTGCAAATGGTTCCTCAAGGTATTCAAGCTGAGGATTCTCATGTTTGCTGTCTCTTTATGTAGCCACCTTCTACCTTGCGTTCTTTTAAGCTTTTTGACTTGCTGTCTTGGTTCTAGTCTCTACTAACTTTAAGTGGATGGGAAGGTGGAAATGTCAAATCTTTTGATGCTGTCTTATTTGTCTTATCAGGAAATTAGCTTAGTGGACAGAGTATATTCAAAACTAAAAAGTTCAAATAGCGTATTTATATACTTTAGTTATCTGTGTGGAATAATCAAAGATGCATTGATATTTGATTTTTTTAAATCTGGAAGAAAGTTCAAGTTTGAGTGATTATATTTGCTTCTTTTGGGAGTAAAATCTGGTTGCATATTATTACGTTATTTCTTGATGTCAACATTTAAGCTAATAATATATTCATGGAAGATAGGTTATTTATAAATTCTGACTGCTGCTCTTCCCCCTGTGGAGTGGGGTATCCATGAGAAATATCTTCATAATTGGAAGTGGTAATGTTATCTCAAAGGGATTCAGAGTCTCACCCACATTTCCTACGTCTTACACTTTGCTTGTTAACACTTTTTTTTTTTTTTTTGGGGGGGGGGGGGGGGAATAGTAGTGGGTAGTAGTGGGTTTAACTTGAAGTGCTCCCCCTCAACATTTTCAAATTTAATCCTATTTTCGATTCTTGCCTCTCATTTCACCATCTTACCTAACATAGGCTAGTGCAATTTTAGGAGATGGAACTGGAATGTGATAATGCTCTCTATACTCATTATTTTTTAATTTCTAGGTGAATCACCATCATCTTCGGCATCAGATGTTGATAACTTGAACAATCAAGCAGCACTGGACAAGCCTAACTTATTGAAGGGTGCTGCAACACATGCCGCAGGAAATCACATTCTTGCTGCTCGGAACCGTCTCACTATGGCTCGGTTGCTTGATTTTGTAAGTTCACTAAAAAGTCCTTGCATTTCCTTGGTCATACTTTCTAACTTACAGCCACTCTCTTCTGCCCTATTTAGTTTGGAAATTTTTGTGGCATTTTAGGACTCTAGAAGCTGTGAAGTTAATTTGTTGTCCAATTCTAACACTGGATGCAGAAAGTAACTAACATCGTTATTAGTATTGAAGATGTCAGTCTATTTCGTACACATAGCTGTATATAGAATGAGTGGTTGCCATATTAGAGTCATGCTTTGTTGCTGAAGAAATGTTATGGCCGCCTACCTTTTCAGAGACTGCTATGTGCTTTCCATGATAATCATGTATTGCAGGGATCTTCAAGGAATTGTGATGCTCTTTGTTTCTTCTTTTTTGGATGCTCTCACAAAGTTTTCTGGCTGGATCATATATACCCATCTATAATCACCATGAGTATTGTTAGGATTGTAAATGATTTTGTCTATTTCAGATGGAGCCTGATTTCTCTCATCACATGACTTAGATATCCCACCCTTTGGGGATGAAATTCTAGGTACATTGTTGGAAATAAATGGGTGACATGCTAGTGTTTTTGCAGACATTTGATGTTAATTGTGCAATGGAAGCCTCAAGAAAATCACAAGTTGCTTTGGCAGCAGCTACTGCCAACCTGGAAGAGGCACAAAACGTTGAGCAAATAACTTGCATTAAAAGGGTAATTGACTTCAGCTTCCAAGATATAGATGAACTATTGCGACTGGTTCAGCTCGCAAGGGAGGCCATAAGCCGGTCAGGTATCAATGGTGCTAGGGATTAAGTCAACTCTGTACATATGTGTTTATTGCCCTTGCGGAGCAAGGATTGAGATGGGTAAAATGCTGCCATGAGCACCTGGCTACCTGCAGCAAGGCAGGTCTCCTAGAGTTACCTCTCTGTACATGTGTACAAAGTGAGATTGATCTGAAATTTTGTAATGTAATTTTAGTGTTTAGATAATTCTAGACGTGGATAAGGCACACAGTTCTCAACCTTAAGTTTCAGCGGTTGGGATACGAGGAATGAGTTTTTTGCTTTTCTGGCGGTACAATTCAGAATCATGTAAAATATCTTTATTGTTTTTTGGCTCCACCGACCGGGAGCAAAGGGGAATTATTGTTGCGATCAAAACCAAGTCAACTTTTTAAAGGAGGGTCACTACTTTCGCGGTGAAATTGGCCATTTATACTAGATTCTGACAATTGGTGGCTGTTCTATTGTTTTATTTTTGGTTTTAACTTACAAAGCAGTTTGATGGAAATAGAAAATACAATTCTTGGAGACGATGAACTGTGTATGTCGGTGCTGTTTCAGCTTTTCTCTTAAATTAGTCGACTCTCTGGTCATTCTATCTGTGGGTAAGTAGTTTTCCTTAATACGGCAGCACCTCATTAATCTATTTCTTCTCCCCTTTTTCTAGACAAGTTTTGAACCTTTTACTTCTGTGTAGGTTGGTTATAGAGCTTTGCACTTTTATTCTTGCAATTCAATTTTTCATTTGAAGGGAAGGTACTGCAGATCTTCTCCAGATGATACTACATCTTCCATGAGATGTTCTGTGAAGCGTAATTCATTTGACTCTTGATATTCTTTTGTTTTTCCATGTTTATATGGTCTCTCTGTATGTGTACTTTTTTTTTTCTTAACCTGCATTGGTTCTCTTTAAATGCACTCGGGGAAAGAAAGATCTGCTACTTTTTTTTTAACCTGCATTGGTTCTCTTTAAATGCACTCGGGGAAAGAAAGATCTGCTGTGCCTGCATGGATGAAGTATGCTGATGGTTTCCAACTTCATCAGCATCTATGCAGAGGTAAACTAACAGCTATCTTCTGCAGAGTAGAGATTTCTCTTTGGTTTTCTTGGAAGGTGCTGGTCTCAGTCGACTAATTACAGAACTATGAGGCACGAATGAACCTCTTTGTTTCTCTGGAACGGATGCTGGCTCCAGTCCATTGTTTCAAGAAACAGAGTGAGCAATTATGCTTGCAGATGAGGAATTCCTTTGTGATGAATTTTATTTATATAATCCTTAACCTTCATTGTGAATATTCTACGTCTGTTGTTTAATTTCTACTATTTGTCTTGTTGCACGCAGGTTCAACTGTATCTGAGAAAGTGTTTTATACACAGTCCCGAGTTAGTTTACTATAATGCAAGCAAGCATTTTACTATGAGATGTTAACATGAGTCGCGTGAATCAATGCCTACAAACATGGAAATTTGTGAGACTGTGTTTGGAAGATGGGGCCGGAAGTTGGTGAGGGCTTTGGTTGATAGCAATGTGATGTCAGGTCCTCCAAAAGTTGTTATATACATTACCAGACAATTGTTCAATGGTGTTACTTTTTGAGCTGACAAAACTCACTAGCAATCTCGGCTGATTTTTCTGTACATTATACGCATTGTTTACCAGGCAATCTGTTACTTTTTGAGCTGACAAAACTCACTAGCAATCTCGGCTGATTTATCTGTACATTATACACATTGTTTACCAGGCAATTGTTCAATGGTGTTACTTTTTGTGGTGTTAGCAGCTGTTTTCTGGGTTTTGGATTATTATGCCAGAAAATACCTCTGGTCTAATTGAGTTCTCTATTTTGCTTAACAAGAGAGCAATTGAAATTCATTCTCTTCTTTCTCTCCCATGGTGATTTATTCATTTGACTGATGTTGTCTGGGCTATATCTTGTGTGTGGGGCTGGGAGGCATGTGTTTGCCCACATTTAGCTGTTCTTTTGGTCTCTTCAAGACGAAGAGAACTTTTTACTTGAAATTATTCATCCCAAATTACATGTAATTGCACATGGAATAAATTTCTACCAGGGCGGTTCACTAGATGAACCAACCTTAGCGTTTCCTTTGCCGCACTAGAGAAGTTTTGGATTTGTATTACTTATGAATGAGATGATATAATGAGGGGGAAGAGATCCCTATTTATACAAAGACAAGGCAAATTGTATTCGTAGATCTCTCTTCGATTTAACGGTGGAGATTACATTTTCCCAATTACCAACTACCCGCATTTATTACATACGAATACAATTACCGTATCGCCCACCCCAAGAGTATTCTAGAAGACTTGAGAACTAGACTCCCAAGAGTATTATAGAAGACTTGAGAAAATCCTAAGTCTCGGGGATATCCAAGAGTATTCTAGAAGACTTGAGAAAATCCTAAGTCTCGGGATACAAGCTGAGAGTCGTTTGATCCATAGATGTGTCACGGCCGTCCCTTAGAACCCTCTTGGATATTGTATGTCACTACCGTAGTGTTGAACTAGTTTAGTTTTTGCTTCCAGGATGTCTAGCAAAAGAACTGTTCCTTTCAATCGTCAAGGGTCTTTCATTTCTTTCATTTTCATTATATGCTAATTGGACTTGCTGTCTTGGTCACTGGTGACTGAATGATCGATGTGCATTGTCGCTCGGACAAATTCGCAAGTGCTTTTGTCAACAGCAGGAGATTGTTACTGTGATGGCAGAAATTAAAGCTGACTCTGTCGTCATGCATATTTGTACCTATGCAACTAATACATTTCCTGTTGATCATTTCATATATGAGATTGAGAATAATGCTGCTACATATACTAAAAGTATATTAAGACCAATTGCCACTTGGATCATCAGAACAGGGCAGCAACTCAAGACAACTACACAGCTTATATTATGCTAGGGAAGAAAAAGGACTTGTTCGTAGATATGTTCATACTCAGAAAGGAAGCTATAAGTAGGCCGCTTGGTGGCTTGATATCAAGGAGTTCCAACGTTTCAAATAATGAGATCCTTTGAACATGGTGGCTAATTTTAAGGCTAATTACACATCTGTATAATTAAACGGAGAGTTTTTAAGAGACATGGTCTATGCTATAGGAAGACTTTCTTTGGCTATTGAAGTAACAGGCTTGATACTTTATTGAAAAAGGAAACGGATATAGAAAGAGAAGATGGACAAATTGAGGTAGACGCCTCACGAGGATGTCTTGGCATAGTCGAAGGTTAGCTACGATGCCTTAAGTACAAACCTTTATCTATATAATATGCTTCTTCATCCACGATGACATGACACTTCCCTAAAGCTATTATAGAGAATGTGACTGATAAGTTGTGTATGAGAGCATTACTTTTCAGTTCAAATTCATTCTTGGGATGGGGATGCATTATTGCAGCCTTCTATCAGGAAGCTGACAAAGAAGCTGTAAAGGTCAGTCATTTTGCAATTTCAGAAATCCATGAATTAAGCAACAGATCAAACAACTTCAGACATCACCAAAAATCCCTGCATGCACAGGATCCATTTTTGAAATGATGAAATCTATTCACATCCCTAACAATAAATTCTCTTTCCACAATCTCACTAATAATCTTGAAGGCCTCATGACAAGCCCCGCACATTCTCAAGTTCTTCATTATTCTCATGGTAACCCATTTTGGGGTGCTTATCAGGCCAAAAGCCAAAGCCAGTCTTTCACTGTGCAAGCTCACTATCTCCTCTTGACCCTCCTCTTCCACTTCCACAAACACTAATCCCTCAATCCCACCCATATATCCCTTCACCTTCATCTTTCCCTCCAATTCCTTTAGCAAACTCACCACTTCGTTGCGCCTTGGACACCGTAGATCTCCAGCAGAGAATACATATGTCATATTCTTAATCTCGATCCAACTGCAACCGCGTGCCTTATGAACTCCTGCATGCTTCATGCGAAATCTAAGACCATGAGCATTCTTCCAATCGCCAACCATTGCATGAGCGTTAGAAAGCATAACATATGCACCAGAAAGTTGTTGATTCGACTTTATTAACCAGTTACTTGCTTCTGTGGCAATCTCGACCCGTCCGTGGAGCCTACTTGCCGATAGAAGAGTTCCCCACAAGAGAGCTCCCTCTTCAGGCCTCACCTGGATAGATTTCGCCAACTCATAAGCCTTGTCAAGTCGGCCTATTCGACCAAGCATATCAACTACACATGTGTAATGCCTCTGGTCCGGGATTATTCCATGTTTTTTATGCATGGACTCCAAGATCTCGAGGCCATCATCAACGAGTCCCGAGTGGCTACACGCATGCAGTATCCCGAGAAAGGTGACGTCGTTGGGTTTTACGCCTCTATCAACCATCTCTTCCAACAGTCCTAAGGACAACATGCCGAGTCCATACTTTGCAGCACCCACGATCATGGAGGTGTAGGGAACGACAGACGGATTCTCCATCCTCCTGAAAACTTTCTCGCAGTAATTGAAATACCCACACTTGGCGTACATGTCCACCAATGCACTTGCAACTACATCATTAGTCTCGTGACCATACCGAATCACCGCTCCATGAGCGATCCTCCCCGAGACAAGCGAGCCTGAGCTCGAACAAGCATTCACAACACTAGCCAGCATGAAATGATTCGGAAAACCAAATCTCAAATGATTGAACTCCCAAAATAGATGAAGCGCCTCTCTGCCTTTTCCGCTCTGTGCATACGCGGCGATCATCGATGTCCAGGAGACGATATTCTTATCAACCATCGAGTCGAAAACCCACCTAGCCTCATCAACTTCATTGCACTTCCCATACATGTCCACCAGCGAAGAGCACACCACGACATTACCCCGCAGACCAAACGCCTCGACGTGGGCATGAATTCTTTTACCCATCCTAAGGTCGGCAAGAACAGAGCAAGCCTTGGCCGCAGTCGTGAGAGTGAACTCATTAGGCAACACCTCACTCCCCCTCATCCTCCCATATAACCAAAGAGCCGTCGCGGGTCTGCCGGCGGCGATGTACCCGGCCATGAGCGAAGTCCACGACACCACGTTCGGTTCGGGCAATTCTTCGAACACCCGGCGGGCGTGCTCGATTTCCCGCAGTTCGACATAGCGGTTGATGAGCCGATTCGCGGGGCGGTGCTGCCGGGGATGCCGGATTTGAGGGCGCGAGCGTGTGTGGAGAATGCAGAGCAAAGATCGTTGCTTTCCCGGAGATTCCGGGCGTGGAGTGCTCTGCTGTGGAGCTTCGACAGTTGAATTTGGCGCCAACGGCGAGAGTTCTTCAGGGCAGAGAGGAGATTCCCTCCGAACGACGTCGTCTTCATATGCAAAGACGCCTCCCAAAGTTCAACTCGCTTTGCATACTCTTCTTATAACGTCAAAAGGTCGACTGATACGACGCCGTTTTTAGACGTATATTGTAATTTAAATCGAATTATTTTTGTATCAGCTACACGTATTTTTTCTCGCTTTTTAGAGGAACATAGATATAAAAGTCGCTAATATCAACTTACTAACAAAATTTCCTGCCACCTATCGATGAAACTTGACTTGCGATTTGGGTTGAGTGGACAACATCATAGAATTCTACCCGTTTTATCGATCATGCTTTTGTCTGGTTTTTCTTGAATTGCGAGATCACGACTTTAAAGCAGGAGGAACCATAAAACACCATTGACTTTCTTTTAACGAATCGGAATGTATCTTTTATTCAATCCGAAAGAACTTTTGAAAACTGTGATTGGTCGGTCGAATAATAAAATCCGAAAGAGCTTTTGGATGAGACGGTCGGTTGAATCATTAAAGCAGCAAAACCGTGTGGAATTCTCTCGCATTGGATTGTTGTGACGAGAATGGGTCTAGGATGGAATGCTACAAATTGGAAAATATGAAAAGGCAAAAAGTAAAAATATAAAAGAGGCAAAAGATGGAGGACCACTAAGTTAGGTCAAAATTAGAGACCTAACTCAGGTTAAATCATGTACAAGCCCCAATAGCCTCCAGAGAGGTCATCATCAACCACCTCAAAAAAAGGAGTCAGAAAGGGCAGTCCATCCCTCAGGATCTGAAAGAGGCCAATAGCAATAATTTTGTAGTTTACAAACTCACATGCACCCAAACCCCAAAAAAAAGAGAAGAAAAACCCCTCTTCAGAGATCATGTATGCTATAATTGGTGCATGTTTGAGAGAGAGGGAGAGAGAGAGAGAGAGAGTGTGTGTGTCCTTTAGCTGTGATGCTGTGATTTTTTCACTTCACTTATGCCTCCTAAATTGGGTCAGAGCAGACATGGATCTTGTGTTAACTTAGGATTAGGACTTGCAATTCAACTCTGTCAATCATGCAAGTTGGCCACGTCATGCACACTGCCCTTCAACTAGAGGAAGAAGAAGACAAAATGAAGAGGGGGAGGGAGAGAAAGGGAAAGAAAGAAAAGAGAGAGTGAGGCCCATTAGTGCAGGGTCCAATGATATACGACTTCACTACAAGACAGCCTCTTTTGTTCCTCTGTACTGATCTGAAAAAGAGGCAGGACCATCTCCCATGGTTTTCTTGGATGCAACGATTTTCAGTTACGTCACTTGTAGTCGTGCCCCTAGACGTTTCATCAGCCACTCTCTTTTTCCCCACATTCACCCGCCCACTGCATTTTAAATTAGGAGGAATCTACGACCATCATGCATACAGGAAAACTTTTGCATTCCATTATCATTGTGTTTTCAACTTGTCATTATTCTATACATTTAAATGCAAGCGTACTCGTCATCGTTGCTCAAGGTTCCGAGTTTGAATCACTGCACTTATGAATCCTCTAGGGAACGTTTCTGGGTGCAAATTGTCCAATGTGTATCAGATGATGAGATGGTCACATCAAGTGAGAGACTAGTTGGTTGCCAATTGGTATCGGAAACCCCATGTAATGACATGAAAACAATGCAAAACTTCGCCGGGTGAAAGCATTCACATCGAGTATCCGTTTGCTCAGCTTGCCCCCATGAGAATTATGTATCAGTTTTAAAGAGCTTTTGGTTGTATACATCTGGTTAGCTCAATAATTGCCTTAGGAGTACCGACGACAAGTTCCCGAAGAAAGGGACAAAAAAGGAGGGACCCTGAATTGGGGGAGGTAGCACTAGTGGTACTAATGGTACACACGTTATAGAGCAAAAGAGAAGGGCATGATGACAGTAACACTAGATTTGGTCTTACAGAGATGGAGATACCTGTTAATTACTCAAGAAGGGCCCTGCCTTCTATCACACCACTCATAAGAGGAAAAGATAAAGAGTCTGTCACCAGAGACAAGTGAAAGCCACTCACTCACTTGTACCAGAAGATTCCATTTTCAAGAGGGCGTGGACTTCCTCAATTCTTGACCATGTTCATTTCACCCGTGGGGAAAGATCACAATACGAGAGAGAGAAATGAATCAAGAATGTTGTAGGCTGGTACATATGACGAGATACCAAGAATGATTGATGATGCTGTGACGTATCTCACACATGGTGTTAGTCTTGTCCTAATGAACCAGACCTGCATTAGAACAGCTCCTTGTTGGTTGATGAGCAGATCTCTACTTAGTCTGAGGATAGCAAGGGTCCAATGTCCGCTGGATCTACACATGGAAAGCAACAAATGAGGAGAAGAAAAGATTGATCCAGGAATGCCTGAGATCAGCAGTATCCAAGCAACTGCATGAATTGAGGTTGAGCATACTGAATTAGTCTCTTTTGCCGATGATTCCCAATCAACCAAAACGAAAACAATGTAGTGATGTCGCTTTTTCTCCACTCTCTAACAATTGATTGGTCATAGAAAAGGATCAAAGGTGAAGGAGAGTAATAGCATGATGTGGGAAAGGAAGAGAGTTGCAAACTGCAAAACTTCAATTATGAGTCATTTTTGCTGAAAGCTATTCTTCATCTTTTCGTAATTACAAACCCTCGAGCAGTTATCATACCCATCTGAGTTGGGAAGAACCTGTCTTATAGTGAGACCGATTTCTTCTGTGGCATGTATACCTCTTTGGCCTAATCAAAGTTTGAAACAAAATGTTTGTGCCAAATGGCAGGTAACTGAAGCGGAGGTCTATAATGGTATTGAAAGTTAGAAAAGGTGATTAAATCTCCTACTACGTAAAACATGAGGTTTCTTTAATTATGCTTGGGGCTGTGGTGGCTGCAGTCACGGTCTTGTGGTATAGTTGATGATTGGAGCAGTGCCGCCGGCAGAGTTAGAGCAGCACAACTAGGAAGAGCCTCAGTCACTATTCATAATATTTAAGAGATTCTGGCCTACATCTTTTGGTTGATCCTGCTATCCTAATGGACTTATGCTATATAGTTCCTTGGTTCAAGGACAACCAAGCATCATGACTGACATCATCACAGCAAGAGCTATGTAGCATACGTAAGTAGACTATGCTAAAGTGCTACCGAATTGGTCCCGCACACCATGAATAAACAAAGCCCATAAAAGTGCAGGCATGTTTCATTTCCCTCCATCTATAAATTCAGACCCTTCATGGTTTAGACCTTCATACCCAGAGCTTTAAAAAAAGTTGAACAAAACTCATTGCCATCTCTGTAACCATTCGATGTCTCCCATACCTATTACTCCAATCAAGGTCGGTCACATAGACGATGTTCAAGAACTCAGAAGGTCTAAGCCTATGAAAATCCCCACGAGATTTGTCCGGGATATAGATGAGAGACCGACTCTAGAGACTGTCGCTCTGCCTCCACCTTGTGAAGTTCCAGTTGTTGATTTGTCTAAGCTTATGAGTGGAACAAAAGATGTGAGCAACGCTGAAATATCACTACTTGCAGCTGCCTGCCAGGAGTGGGGATTTTTTCAGGTACAAATGGAAATAATATTTTCCACTTCTTTAGCTGTTGCAAGATGTTTATACATATTCTCAACATTTTTGTTGCTCTGCTAGGTGGTTAATCACTGGATTGATTTGGGTGTGCTCGAGAGAATAGAGGAGGTGGCAAAGGATTTCTTCATGCTGCCTCTGGAGGAAAAGCAGAAATACCCAATGGCTCCAGGAACTGTTCAGGGGTATGGTCAGGCCTTTGTGTTCTCCGAAGACCAGAAGCTCGATTGGTGCAATATGTTTGCTCTTGGCATCGAACCAAAGTTCATTCGGGATCCAAAGTTATGGCCTAAGAGTCCACCTGAATTTAGGTAATGATGACAGTACTAATTTGTTAGTCAGTCCTTACTTCCACGCTTGCAAGTTTCCTGATGGTCAAAGCTTATTTTTCAGCGAACTTGTGGAGACTTATTCGATGGAAGTAAGGAAGCTGTGCCAGAGTCTGTTGAAATATATAGCCACAGGCCTTGGGTTGAGAGGTAACATGTTCGAGGAGATGTTCGGGGTAGCTGTGCAAGCCATCAGGATGAATTACTACCCTCCCTGTGCGAGGCCTGATCTTGTCCTTGGTTTGAGTCCTCATTCGGATGGAAGTGCTCTGACCGTGCTGCAGCAAGATAAAGGTAGCTCGGTAGGGCTACAGATACTCAAGGACAATAAATGGGTGCCAGTTCAACGTATTCCGAATGCTTTTGTGATCAACATTGGTGACACGATTGAAGTAAGAAACCTGGCCCTCATTTTCATGTTAATCTTGATCTAGGCATTAAAATAGTCTTTCTGACTGAAAGATTTTATGCAGGTCCTCACGAACGGAAAGTACAAGAGTGTGGAACATAGAGTCGTGACTCATGAGGAAAAGGACCGTCTATCAATCGTCACGTTCTATGCCCCCAGCTATGACGTAGAGCTCGGCCCAATGCCAGAATTTGTGGACAAGAGCAACCCATGCAAGTATAGGAGATACAATCATGGGGAGTACAGCAAGCATTATGTGACCAACAAGCTGCAAGGGAAAAAGACCCTTGAGTTCGCTAAGGTTCAAATCGAGAACTCAAGTTGAAAGCGGTCCCATCTTAGTCCGCCACCGTAGGGTTTCCTATAATTGGAGGAGGCGTAGACTAGTACCTTGTAAATTACCGTCTGTCTGTATTGCTTCAGTTAGTCACTGTATATGACATAGCAACTGCTCAAGTGGGACGGTGTTTTGTAGTAGAAACAGATGTAATCATTTGCGAACAGTATGGTTAGTGGGAGTTATTGCCGATTTGTAAAGTATCATTAATGCTGAAACTGAGTGGGGTCTTATGGTAAAAAACTTTGGCCTTTGATATTCTCCATATTCATGAGTCTATGAGGTTTGATCCACTTGCAGCATTAAGGAAGAAACGCAATGTAAAGCACGACTGTTGCTTTTTGGCCTACCAGATTGCCAATATTGAAAAAAGCATCAAATGACGATAATACCACAGACATCGAGACAAAAGAATATTTTCAATGGTATATACGTTAAGCACCATTAAGCACCATCCTCTGAAGTAAAACTGAACTGCATGAGTACTCATCTAGTTTACAGCAAAAATCGTACAGAGGCTGAAATAGGAGAACCCATCTGAGCATAAGTGTTAAGCTGACCAGAAACAGAACCAAATTGACACAGTTAATAATGGAGATCTTTCATTAGATTAAGCTCAAGTTATGATAGACCTCGAGAAGGTCACGGGGGAATTCTGACATACACTTCACGATTAAGAATGATCGTGCGGAGCTAATGTGGATTCTATGGTTAAGAAGATTGACATTATTAACCGAGAAGTGCTTCTATTTGCCCTCAAATTCCAAGACTCTTTTTGTTAGCATCCAATTTGCATAGTTGAAGTTTGAGTTGAAATTTCTCTCTGTTCAGCAAGATTCCATCATCAAAAGTTCAGGGATGATGAAATAATTGATTGTAACTGACCCTAACATGATTAAGCCAGTAATTGCTTTTTTATACTCAGTAGTTATTCAAGACTTAAATACTAGGGCCATTGGCAAAATAACAAGGATTGATGCATAAAAATATAAAGTAAGAACATATTGTAAACAATCATTGACTAATTTTAGAATTCATCGAATTCAACTAAATAAAGATAGAAACTTTAAAGGAACAATGTGAAGAAAGATTTATGGGGTTATGGGAAGCAAAAGGAATCCAACACACCATTTAAGATGTGTTTAACGTTGCTACACTGCAAGCAGATTTTGAATGGCTTCCTAAAATTAAGCTTACTGATCTGGTATAATATAGGAACTGTAACAAAATTGAATAGAGATTGGTTTCCTGTTCCATTGTATCTTCCTCACAGTATCTCGCATTATTTGTCTTTTCTCGGTTTGCTTATATCATCGCCTCTGTGAGTTTTGAGTGAGTTCATTCATTCCATCAATTTGTTTTTTCTTTTCCACCCAAATGGCTCAGCCAGTCGGGAGGAACAGCTTTTCCTCAGTGGAATGAAGAAAAGGGAGAGCCCACAATCATATGTTGAATCTTTAGTTGTTCATATTATTGGTGCCCAGGGAAGCACTAGCCGAGCAACTTGAGCGTGGGCTTCGCTGATTCTTAAGCTGAAATGATGCTAGTGTCGAAGCAAATTGAGCATAAAAACAAACACCGGAGAACCGTCTGACATGGAGGTTCACAAGAAACTTATGAACAAAGCAAGCTACTATACTCAGTGGCAATGTCCCACCTCAGAGCTCAGCTCACACCGAGTACTTTAAAATATGCACACAGAGATCAATTCAGGAGACATAACAAGCAATTGAAATGATGATGCAATCAGCAAAGTGAGCAGGAATGGAAAAATCAAATGCACTTGAGGAAGAAAGGGGAAGATGATGCAATGCAAACAAGAAGAAAGTGGAGGAATATAAAAATTGTATTATTCACCAAAAACAAAATTGCTTCAAATGATTACCTCACTGCCCATTATTTCATCAGAGCCTGTGTGCAACAAGAATCTAATTTCTCCCATCATTTTCTCTGTAAATTATTAATACATTCACTGTGAACTGTAGATGCATTTTCATCATCAAAAGTACAGGGGGGAAGAAATATTCGAAAAATCCCGTGTTCATATCCATGGATCTTTATATTTGGAGTAATCTGCCACTATTATGCAGCTTTACTTGATGGCATGTAGATGGTGCTATTTGAGCATAACGGAAATATGGAACAGAACGAGGATAATGCATCCCTAAGAATGTTACACGAATGAACAAGCTATAAAAAGTGTCCTTTTAATTGGCAACAAGGTGGGTATGACACCATCGCTGCCTACCCTATTGACTACTACTAAAAGTATCTGTACTGGTCTATCTCCTTAATTTCAATCCATATGAAGGGTTTCCACTTGCAGCTTGTAATTCAACGGGAAGGGCAAGTAATAAAAAAGAAAAATCCCAATTGGGAATATTAAATTAAAAACTTCAAATGTCACAGTTTGATCTTGATGGGACCACAAGGGAGTTGAAACTCTGGAACCCCATGTATGAGGAGCATAGAAGATCTTCCAAGCCAAAGAAAGGTTTGACTCATGTTGATGCGACTATGACAAGCACTAAAAATATAATTTTTTTTTCATTAAACAAGAGTGCTCAAAGCAAAGTGTCGTTTGTTAATAACTTGCCACTGCATCTGGGAACTTCATCCCCCCCTCCATTTCTCCCCTTCACTTTTCCGTTCTTTCCTTTGTGTTTTTGGGGGGTGAGATCAGCAAGTGGGTCCCAGATTCAATGCTCAAGAATGGAACTTTTCACAAGTTGCAAATGCCTAACCTTGCATTTAGATGTTAGTCTTGTTTACGATCCCCTTCAGAGCACTTGCTGAGCATGTGCTAAGCATGCCTAACAAGAAACATTTCGATTTTTCATTGGAAAAATTGATGATATGAAAAAAATAAAGAAAAGCAGTGCGCCATCGTCGAGTGTTGTTGAGAATTCTGGTTCAATTTGGAGAGGAGAGAACTGAATACTGGAAGTAGTACCTGTTGTTGCAGGAGACAAAAAGAGCTTAGAGCAAGGACTTGCTGTGGCTGGTCCATTTCTTTGTGAGTTGAAAATGATTGACTAGTAATCTTGTCACATAGAAAAGCATGTGAAGCTGGCCGTCTATTTTGCTTCATTCCCTACCATCTGCACTCGCGCACGCAACATTAAAAAGGCACTTTTTTTCCTCTCTTTTTTGGCATGTTGTTCACGCGTGTTCACTGAATCTTCTAGTAGCAAGCGATCCCAAATTCTTCAAGCACAAGATCTCCTCCACACTACAATCCAGTGAGGACAAATTAGCTGACCATAACCTTTTGATTCTCCCTTTGAGTGATTTGATGAGAGGCGTGTTAGGCTTGGAACCTTATTTCTTTGTTCATGTCAAACTCCAGTGCTGTCGACATCATGGCATCAGATCATGACAACGAAAAATGCAAGACGGAAGCTTTCATGTTAATACATGAGGAAAGGCTCCCGCTGTTTATTAAATGACTATAGTACTTCAAAGTTTATTAAATTAACGACGATAATAACCGTAAAGGATTAAGTAATCGCAATAACAAAATGGAAAGATTGAAAGTTGCTATTTCTTAAAAAAATAAAAGCCACAAAAATTGTTACATGCTTTATTCCATTACCGAATATTTTTTTTCATTGTTCATTTGTGTACAAATATAATTTCCTCTTAAACCATAATCATAAAGAGTTCACAACTTTAATCGAAGAAATTCCCTAAAAAAGCTTGAACTGAAGAATCTTATCTCACAAGGAGTTTTAAGCTGCGCAGGAAAGGCCCAAAGCCAATCCCAGGGAACAGTAAAGCTTCATAGGGTCTTTCTGTTCTTTCTTCGAACTTTGAAAGATAGATGATTCTGGTAAAAAAGCGATGGATGTGTCAACTCTTCCGATTTGAACCACAAAAGAAGAAGAAACAATGATTTAGGAAAGGTTGATAAAAACCAATATATCGATTGATCTATATTAAAGGTATATTTTTCTCTTTCATCAATCTCACGATTAATGAGATCCCGACCAGAGCTATTGGACCGAGTAAGTTGTAAGGGTGGGGTATAGATCTATTTTAAGGGTGGAAATAGAGTGAGCCAATAAGAAAATGCTAGTTAAAATCAAAGGCGATCTTTAATATCAAGGTGGTTTTTATGATTGAAAGATTTTATGAGAGACTGTTTTCTTGTTGGCCGCTACAATGGATTTGAGCTTAATAAATAGATGTAATGAATAAATATAATTTTTAAGGGTTAATATAGATGTATAAATTTACCTATAACTATTTTTTTTTATTACAAAAAATCATAAATTGATACATCTCGTGATCAATTTACCATAAATTAATTTTTTGATTACCAAAAACTCCAAATTTATACATTTGTGATAAATTTACCTTATGTTAATTTCTATCATATTAGATTAATAGCGAAAAAAAATCACAAACTGGTCAAACAGAGAGCGAAATCCTAATCTAGTGCACCCATTAACTGTCATTGTCATATAACTCAACAATTTGATAGAAAAGTTTAACAGAAATTAATGGATGATAAATTTGTTACATGAGTACCAATTTAGGGTTTTAGTAGTAAAAAAATTAGTTTTAAGTAAATTTATTACAAATATACCAATTGGAAATTTATGTAATAGAGTCCAATGACATCCTTGCTAACCCTGTTCCCCAATAGCCATTATCCGTACAACTCAAGGTTGAATCTTTCGTCACCCTCAAATGTCTCTTCTTATTTAAAATGCCAGGGGGTGAATAGCGGTCTAGGTTCAACTCGAAAATTGTTGGGAATCGGCCAATTTTCAAAATACGTGTGTAAAAATTATGGGGAATTGGCTAGGTAAAGTTTACGGGACGATTGAACCAGTCAGTTATGTAATAAATAGAATCACCGTCTTACCGGGTTGAAATGGTTGTGGAACCAATTAAGACTATTTCTCATAGGAAATTTTGCTTCATTAACAACTAAAAAACTTAATGAAGCAAAGGGCTCTCAATTCATTCACTCCTCATCTTCTCCCTCTCTGTTCTTCTTCCTAGTTTTACCCAAAAACGAGGAATTGGAAAAAAAGAACCAAAGGAGAGCCTGTTTCACAAACGACGGCTTTTCTTTTCCCTCTCCAAGAAGCAACGGTGGAAAATCTCACAAGCAACTTCATGGAGCTCTTCAATTTGCCCTTCCCACAAAGCAAGAAGCTGCTAGTCATTGCTCAATAATCGTTAGTGGCGTGAATGTTGTATGTGATCCCAATGATTAAGGGGGCACCTTCCTCAGTTCCCATCATTTCTCTGCCAATCCTTTTTGGCAACTAGTCAGCGTATTGACCTCGTGGTTCTTTCCACATTTGACTAATCACGATCTTCATTTCGACAATTTGAATCTAAGACAGCGAGAGACCGTGCCGTGTGGGCAAGTGCATTGCCAAACACTACTTGAAGACTCATTCAAAACCGCACCAGATCTCTCTGAAAGCTCTTTTCCACACAACATCGGCAGACATAAGTTCACCCTAAGTGCTAAAGGCACTGATCTTGCCCTCAAATTGTCGGGATTTCCCGTGGTTTTGATGGGATCATGGGGCTTTATAGGTCTACAGAAACTTCGCATAAACGAATCCGCATGAGTAAGGCGATGCACTCAAACCGATGTCTAACCTGACATTTTGATCGAATTGTTGAAGTTACTTCACCATCACATATACAAAGACGAAGTACCATAAAATTACCCTCCCATGATAAACCCGTATAAAACAAACCTGAAAAACACCTAGTTGCAGCTCCAGTTCGGAAGATAAGAAAGTTAGAAATCGGAAATGACAACTTGTGTTAAAACAAAGTCTCATTCTTAAATTTTTGGGACCAAGGATAAATCAACCCGAAAACATCAATAGTCATTTGCATGCTCGCAACCAGCCGAAGATGATGAACGGTCCCGCTTCAAGTAACAGACCAAATCAATCACTACATGACATCTTCCAGGACAGGTGCATATTCTTTAACCATTCGCACTTGGCTCTCAAAGCAAAATATACCGGGACTTTCGGCTGGTGGGCTCCACTAATCAAGTGGAAGAGGTACAGCTGAACAAAGGTGGCCGAAACGAAGGAAAATGATCGAAACCCTCCACGACTCCCGTATCTGCATAAACTTCTGTAGCGGGACAATCAACTAGCACTTTCTCATGCAAGATATCTGAACAAATTAGGATTATCTTTGTCCCTCTCCAAATAGTCCCGAGTGATCAAATCTTCTATTCGCTTTTTGATCGCCTTGAAATCAGGCTGCCATGGACAAGTTCACAGTTAATAAAGATAAGCCAAAATTTGCAACGGAGATTGGCCAAAAAACATTACTAAGGGAGAAGATAGAGATCATCAGAGACCTTAAACATGCGTCCTAACTGCTCGACACACTCCATAACCAGCTGCTGATGACCTAAAACTTTTCGACTCTTCATGATGCGCACAATTGATGCATCTATGGCATAGCGCCGATCCTTATCCACGTCTTCAATTACTTTCTTTTTCTCGTCCACAGGTGGGAGTGGAATCTGATGATTGGCAGATTGCAGTCATTCCACTGCATAGGAAGTGAAAGCTAAGGAAAAAATATTGAGAAATGTCGAGCAACAATAGATACCTTGATCCTCCTCATTTTGTCCGTGAATTTTGCATTAAATTCAAAGTGATCGGTCGATAATATCGTCTTCGTGTTTGGCTCTTTATTAAGAATTTTGTACTTGGCACATGACAAAGAGTGCAGAAGTCTAACGACATCGTCGTCGCTCAGATTTAACTGGTTCATGATCTCTGAATAACTCAATCTCTCTGAAGTGTTGAAAAGCAGCAAAGCAGATGCCTATCCATAGAAAACAACAAAAAGATTAAACCCATTCGCATCACTTTGTGCTATGTAACCCCTTCTATCTATCCTGGTGACTGTGGAGGGGGCAACAAAAGGAAAAGAGAAGGGCCGAAAAGAGGTTGAACAATTCCATTCAAGAAACCTGATAAGTTGTGACTATCAGCTCCATGGTTTTTGGTTCAAATTTTCCAATGATGTTACAAGTACCCAAGGAGTATATCCACGTTAGTTTTCTGTGTTTCGTTTTCGTCTGATAGAATTCCTTGAAAACTTCAACGCACCTTACCTACATTGACACAAAAACGAAAAAAAATGATATGAGAAACTCCTGCAAAAAGCAATTTCTTGTGAGGCAACAAAGGGGGGAGGGCCTACGCAGAGACTTGTACAGGGCTACACAAAAGTAGACCTGTACGCCCACCATACAGAATTATTTCCTGAAGAAACAGAGAAAGATAAAAAAGGCTGACATGCATACCATCTCTGCTGGAAGGTTCAAATCAAAAGATTTGTAGCTTGGCCAGAAGCCAGTTGTCAGAACAGTAACCGTCAAGTCAATCCCAGGATTTGCATTAGGATTGTTGCTCTGATACTCTTCAAAAGTGGCTTGGTTTTCCCTTGCCAATGTCAAATCTGTCACCTGAAAGAAGAGTGATTCAGCAAATTGTGGAACTAGCATCAAATATAGCAGAAGTCAGTCAATCAGCAGGGACGACTAGGGCAACCAACCATTCCCTCCATCTTTGAGGTGAATTGACCACCACATTGTTGCTTTAGCTTGGTCAAAATACTTCTCTCATGATCATCATTAGCACTCTTATCGAAAAGAAGCCGCCTCGCAAGCTTTTTCCTGCCAGAGTTCACCAAAAGTTGACTCTGTCAATATGTTTTGCCCACAGAGAGCTTCTGATTGCAGGCAAGAAGTAGTGAGAGATGGTTAAAAAGTAACCTATAGAACTCAGCAAATAGATCTTTGTCACTAATATAGGCAAGCAGCTTCACCACCTGTGCAATGATCAAAGGTAAAGGACTCAGGAGAAGTAGAATGTAACGTGATTAGCTCAATGGGGGTCTAAGTGCAGAATAATACCTTCTCAAGTGTTTCCTCAATCGCTTCATCACTCAACTTCTCACTGCCACCTTTCTTTAGTATATTGTCACAGAAAGTGGCCAGCAGTTCTGCACTTGAGCTTCCACCAACTCCCTTATTGCAGAAGACCTCGAAAGCCTCCTTTAGAGCCTATAGAAGAGCAGAGAACTCGACATTAAGCATAAACACGGGATGCCCAGAGGCAGAACCAGCAGCAGCAGCACACCTTATGAAAAAGATTGTGGTTCTGGAAACAATCGTTGACATATGCTAGGTACTTATCATGTAATTCAATCACTTTCCTCACAAAAACCTGCAAAACGTACACCTATATAAGCTTCCTGTCAATATTCAACCTCCTTTATCCAAAGTAAGATATGAAAAAACCAGATAAAATTACTTGTTCTTGCAGACCAACCACATCCTTCTTCTCAGCCTGCAAATAAACCAACAGTCATCAGATGACCACTTTAAAAAAAAAAAAAACCAACTGTTCAATGAGATCTTGTAGTGGATTGCATCAGACCAATGCAACTATGCAGTGTGTACATGTAACAGTTTCCAGCTATCCAGTTACCAGTGAAAGTGTGAAAACAATGCTTAGCAGCGACAATCTCAATTCTAATTTTATAGGCCGGAGAGAGAAATTCAGGAAAATGGAGTTTCCATGCTACTAATATGCAATGGTGCAACAGGATGCTTTAATGGCTAGTTTCAGTGGCCTTAGTTCAAGTCTCTCACTCCAACTTCAGAGTTTCAGACTGAGCAATTATGTGCATGCATGCCCCTTTTATCCTTCAATCCCTCGAAACTCACTTCACCAAGTGATAAAAAATAAAAGCAGATGGTGCATGCAAAACATGCCTGCTAATATAAAAAATATGAAAATATCAGTGGCTATCACTGCTAGAGTACAATCCTGGACTCAACGTTTCCTCTCCTTTGCAGGGGTGTTTGCAGCTCATCAGGTCAGTACTTCATTCTATTCAGGTTTACTGGGCTAGTGTATTTATCCTACCTTGCTTGGTCCTCAATCATATAGAACAGATATTCCGACAATTTCTGTGGAAGGGCCTGGAATTAGGTGCTGGTGGAGCTAAAGTTGCTTGGAAAGATGTTTGCTTGCCCAAAAATGAGGGTGGCCTGGGTATTCGTACTATTTGTGAAAGTAATAAGGCTGCCATGCTCAAACATATTTGGTTCCTCTTTACTGATAAAGAGTCTTCGTGGTGCAAGTGGATACATTCTACGTTCTTAAAGCACAAAAACTTTTGGATTCCTGCGCGCCCTACTTTGTGTTCTTGGGCGTGGAAGAAGTTGCTGGACCTTCTTGAGAATTTTCAGCAGCTTTAAATGGCGTATTGGTAACGGCCTATCAGTTTCCTTTTGGTTTGATCCTTGGCACCCAAGGGGCCCGCTCTACAGGTCCTTCTCGAATTCGGTAATATACTGTTCAGGAATATCTCGGCTGGCTTCAGTTGCTGAAGGTCTCTCTTGCATGGACCCCTTATCACTTGTTTCTACCTCTCTTGCGAACTGGGGAGAACCTCTCCCGGTGCTTAACCATGAGAATGACTGCCTCCAATGGCTTGGTCATTCCTTGGGTAGATTCACTACTGCATCAGCTTGGAACTCAATTCGCCCAAGAGGTCAGTCGGTGCCATGGTCATCTTCTATATGGAGTTCTTCGCTGCCTCCTTGCTATCAAACTCTACTTTGGCTGATCACTTGCAACCGACCGCCAACCCAGGTTTCTTTACTTTCTTATGGCAGAATCCCTTATGCTGTATGTGCATTCTGTTCGTCCTGTCCGGACTCGATAGATCACTTGTTTTTTGGTTGTCATATAACTGGAAGTCTTGCCTTGTATTGGGCGGCAAAATGTAATCTTGCTTGGCAAAACAAATCTTGGTTGGAAAATTTAGATTGGGTTACCAACTATATTATTGATCGAAGCTTTCACCAGTCTTTGACTCGTTTGCATTTGGAGCTTTATGCTACATCATCTGGAAAGAGAGGAACGACATTATCTTCTGTAGTCAGACCCTCTACCTCCCGGCTTTGAAGATGCACTTGCACAAGGCTATCAAGGATAAGGCTTTGACCTTCAAACATGTTCCAAACACTCCTAGGAACAGAAGACTACAACGAAGCTGGGGTCTCCATTCGTCTATTTTTGATTGATGTTGGTTGCCCCTTTTCTGTTTGTTGGTTTTGGCTTTCCTTTGTTTGGTTCGCCTTTTGTTTCTCTTTTTGGAACCGCGGCACCCTTACACTCTTTTTGACTCTACTGTCTTCTTGAGTGTCTGATTGTTGTAGGCGCCGGGCCTCCTTTCTTGTATATCCTTTTGGCATAGTCTATACAATTCTTACCCTTACCAAAAAAAAAAAAAAAGAAAGAAAGAAAGAAAAAATCCAATAGGACATGCCAAATTTAAGTTCGAATAGGAGCATGCATCAGATGACCTCTAATCACCTCTCAAACTTGCTTTCTCATGACTAATTAAAAACCAATGACCAAAATGATTCATCATGAAGTGTCTTTTGTTTTTCCAAACCAGAGAGGTGTATCAACACACGTATAAATGCCTCTATTCGTTTGTGATATGTGTTTCACAAAATGTTTACAATCCTGTCACTTCACTGTGTTGACTTGTACTCTTTCTGTGATTTTGCTAAAGATGAAGTGCCTTCTCAGATACTAAAATCCATAATCTACTAGTAAAAATCCTCATAGGTAAGTGAAATAAGATTTCCTTCAAAGCAGACAATTTTCTAACACTTACTAAGATTCTATACCTTATGAAGCTTTATAAAAGCATGCACTTTAGCAGTTTGAAAAGCTAAACAAGTACAAGAATCATAAAAATGTGCATACCTTCTTGTTGCTTGCTGCATCTTCAGCTTGTTTGACCAAGGCCGTACCTTCAGCAGTAACATGCTGTGCAATACAACGAAAATAAGTTTGAGAAAACATAAAAAAATCTACTTCCCTAGAGAAAGTACGAGTCCACAGTTAATTACCTGTTTAAATATATTTGCAACAGGATCCAAGCCCCTAGGTATTTTAGAAAACAGCCTGAACATTCTAGACAAGTCCTCCACCTGAAAAACAAACATTCAAGTCAGCAATATAGCATCTCCCTTTACACAAACTATAAGTTCCAAATGGGAAAATATCAAGTAGAGCAAAGAAACCACCTTATCATCTCTAAGCAATGCATGACATCCGGAGTGCTCTTTTTCAAGTAGTTGGTTTGCATAGACAGACAATTGTTCATGTTGAACTTTCTGCAGAAAACAGGAAGTAAAACTTGCAAATCAGACTTGATAGACTGAATAAAAATGATAAACCGCAACTCCATCCAGAATTCTCATCCCAAAAGTACCACCGATTACCAACCTCAAGTAACTTCGGTTCACTACTTGAATGCAGGTAATGAGAAACCCTGTCTCTCTCACGTTTTAAACACTCTTCAGCCTGTGATTGCCAATAGCAAGGATTAATAACGATAGAAACTATCCACTGCAACATTTCAGACTAATGGTATAAAGTGTAAGCATTGCCTTCAGCATGTAATCTGGACAAGAGTCTTCTAGTATCCAATTTGAAGCCTTCCTAGAATAATAGGCAGCAGTATCTTCAAGCAGTGATGCTTCAAAGTCACTTACATAACGATCCATTTGTCCCATCCCAATTTCAACAAATATATCCAAAACATTCTTCAGTAAAGCTCGGTCAATTTGTTCTCCCTCACGTTCTTGATCAATCTAATCAAAATTCAAGCCAGTATAAGAACTAACGAGATTTCTAGAATTAGAAAACCTGTCAAGCATTAGAGGGGATGGTGTACGATCATACCAGAGAGATAACAGCATCCCTCACTTTTGCAAATAACTCCCTATATACCTGAAAACATCATCAATGAAATGAACTGGTCGATAACATATGAAAAATAATAAAGTGAAACTGCAGTCGGTGTAATTCTGGCATATTTCAACCATGAACTTTTCTGTGGATGCTCAGCAGAAAGATGACATCACACACGATAGGTCACTGAAGACGTACCAGATCACGAAAGCAAGTCAGGCCAACTTCATTAAGGGGCGGCAATGATCTTCGAGCAATGAAGTACCGATCCAGATAATAGAAGAAACGAGATAACCACCTAACCATCACCTTATGGTTTGCCCACCTCTTAACAAGTTCTCTCAGCATAAACTCATCATGCTTCTCCCTCAGCGACGGCAATACCTAAATCAAAGACAGACCTCGAAATTAATGGAGATAAAATAATCAAGAACCCAAAGCATATGTTGTAAACAGTAAAAAGTATGTATTCCAACCAGGAAGGGTTAATTATGAAATTTCTAAGCCTTATATTCTCAGGGAAGGATGTCCATGTCATGAACTTATATTCTCAGGGAAGGATGTCCATGTCATGAATACTACCATCTCTGTTTCAACCATCAGGGTGATGGTGCGCATGACAAAATTTCCGGAACAGAAATTGATTTCTGGCTAGATCTATTTCAGAAATTGAGAAGTTAAAAATTTTAGCTTCTGATTTCTTCTTCAAATCTATTTCTGGAATAGAAATCTGTTCCAGAAATAGAAAAATTAAATTGCATTACCAAACGGATTTTTGTTCCAAACCTATTCCAAGAAATATAGAAACAGAGAAATAGAGAAGTAGAAATTTTATCATGCGCGCCCTAAGTATGATTGAAATAGTTTCTACCTCTAAAAGGAATGATTAAAGGAAAGGGGAGAAAGCTTCATATGGCATTTCAAGAGGTCAACAAGGACTTCACAAGTACACCGATTTCATTCCTTATCTTCATCAGAAGAGTCAATGAATCAGTCACACTAATTATATCAGATTTACACCAAAGAACTAATTGGTGTAATAGAAAACACTTCTTGGTGGATATTGAATTTATGAACAACCCTTAGTTATTTCTCATGTTGCACAAGGAGACAGCATTCAAATTTGATCACTTCATTTTATAGCACATAGCTTCTTGATAACTCTGCCATATAACTCAAAACTTATTGCTCATTAGTGTTGTACTTTTCTCAGATCATTTCGAATTGATGATTTTATCTTGGCATAATATTCGTACTTCAACTACAAAAAAAAAAGATCCAGTTTTTCACTGGAAAAAGGAGTTTCCATCATATCTAAGAATCTGATGCCTTTTTGCTATGAAAGTTTTTCTGGTCAAAAACTTCTTATTGATCATTCACAATCCCCAAACCTCAATCATTGGAACAAATGCCCACTAGCACCTCAAAACGAGCATTAATTGTGAGGAACATCACCTGGAACATTTTTTTAACATACATTAATGGCAACTCTTTGTGCTCATAGGCTATACGATAAACAGATGGAACTTCAATTTCCAGAGCAGTTTTAAACTATCACCATATCTTGCATATTTCTCATATACCCACATGAAACTACATGAAAAGCGCCCAAACAACACAGTTTCTAATCTCTCACCACTGAAGTGATGTACTCTTCAAAGGATTCTCTGTATTTGTCGTACAGTTGCTGGGAGTAGTCATGAGGAGGTTTTTGAGTACACATATTGTAAATCGTTCTGCAGATAACATCAACAATGTCAACAACTGTCGACAAAAGATACGATCATGCAGCTCAGCGAGCAGGCATGCGTGGAAAAGGAGCAGACGAGAGGGGCTAAATACGTGTAGAGCATCATGTAGTCCTCCGAGTTGAATTGGGTCTCCTGGAGCCCCTCGAGGAGGTTCTTCAGCTTTGTGATGCCCTTCTGCATGAAATCCCATCCTTGCTCTAGGTCGATGGTCTTCCGGTCATTCATCCTTGTAGAGACACAACTCAACTCTCAAATTCCTCTGCAGGAAGAAGAACAAATCCACAGGCTAAGAATCCCGCCAATGCACAACCACCAACAACACTAATACCCGCAAAGCTTTCCATTTCGTAGAGCACCGATAATAACCGCAAGCCCTAAGAGGGAACACAATGACATCCTTTCTTTTCACCCGAAATTAAACCCCATGCGTTCAAGCCCTAATAAAAACCATCATCACTCCCCAAGGAGAAGCCTCCTCGTCCCACCACATCGCCCCACACGCTTCCTTCCTAACGCCAGCACAAGAGACACGAAGCGGGAAGCCTCCCCCCGCCGGCCCACCGCCACCACCGCACCAAGCCAACCAAACGACTCCCAGACGCAGCGGCGGCAATCGCCGAACAGATCACGGCCGCGACCGAAACAGAACTCGCGCAGCAACGAGAATGGCGGCAACCCTAAGAAGCGGCGGCTGGGCCTCCGCCGGTGCGGCCGAATCCAAAAGGAGGCAAAAGAAACGCGGAAGAAGATGCAACTACAGACGGACGACGACGCCGGCGATGCCGTGCCGCGCGGACGGAGAAGGAGAAGAGCCCGACCTGATTCGTTGGAGCGGCGAGAGGAGGAGGAGGAGGCGGCGATCGGAGCGGCAGGATCCCGCCGGCGCGACGGCGAAAGCGACGGAACGGGCGGAGCTCGCTCGCAATCGCGGCGAAATCAGGAGAGAGAGAGAGGGAAAGGGCAAAGACGACCCCGGCCAGTGGCCGGGCCTCTTCATTTCCTTGTACCTCAACTCGGGCCCGTCATCGCGAGGATCGAAGGGGGACGCTTCACCTCCTAAGGAGTTGTTGTGGCGGGTATTTCAATGGGCCGGAATCTTTTTCGAGGGATCTACCCAGCCTTTCCCGATGATTAAAGCCTTTTAAGACTGCTTCGGCCCAAAGAACATATGGCGAATTTTTGGAGGGCTGATTTTTATTTTTCATTATTTTTTATTATTTATTTATTTCATCGCCTTACCTTTTTATATTAAAGAAAAAGACCACCAAAAACCCCAAACTTTGTTCAAAATGATAAATTTATCCAAACTTCTTTTTGTGATATGAAAAATCTCAAACTTTGCAAACTGTAACATATTTAGGCTGGTTTAGCATTTATAAAGAGCTTTGAGTCCAATGCAAATGCTGAAAGCCCAAAGCTATTTGGGGAAATATAATTATATTTGGTAAATTTTTTTTGCAAATAGACTTTAAATTGAATGTGCGTTTGGTTAAAAACACTTTCGCAATGGGTTTTAATGGATATAATATGTATATATATATATATATATATATATCTTTTTTTTTTTTTTAAATTAAACTAAATCCTTTGTTGGACCGGCGAAGGGCTACGGCCGGCGGCGAGCCAGTTCTGGCGCCAGCGGTCGTCGGCTGAGGTCGCCGCCGTCGCGCATGGGGGTTAATTTCAGGTGAAAAGAAGGGACGTAGCTGCGTTGCATCTTATTAGGGCTTGCGGTTATCATCGGTGCTCTACGAAATGGAAAGCTTGTTACCTGCGTCTTACGTTGCCCACCTTTGCAGGTTTTAGTGTTGTTGGTGATTGTGCATTGGCGGGATTCTTAGCCTGTGGATTTGTTCTTCTTGAATTTGAGAGTTGAGTTGTGGCTCTACAAGGATACTGCAGGAAGAGCATCGACCTAGAGCAAGGATGGGATTTCATGCAGAAGGGCATCACGAAGCTAAAGAACCTCCTCGAGCCCCTCGAGGAGACCCAATTCAGCTCGGAGGACTACATGATGCTCTACACGTATTTAGCCCCTCTCGTCTGCTCCTTTTCCACGTATGCCTGCTCGCCGAGCTGCATGACGGTTGTTGACTTTGTTGATGCTATCTGCAGAACGATTTACAATATGTGTACTCAAAAGCCTTCTCATGACTACTCTCAGCAACTGTATGACGAACACAAAGAATCCTTTGAAGAGTACATCACTTCAATGGTGAGAGATTAGAAACCGTGTTGTTTGGGCGCTTTTCATGTAGTTTCATGTGGGTATATGCGAAATATGCAAGATATGGTGATAGTTTAAAACTGCTATGGAAATTGAAGTTCCATGGAAGTAGATACAACTACAGACGGATGACGACGCCGGCAACGCTACGCCGCGCCGCGCCGACGGAGGAGGAGAAGAGCTCGGCCTGATTCGGTGGAGCAGCGAGAGGAGGAGGAGGAGGAGGAGGTGGCGATTGGAGCGGCAGGATCCCGCCGGTGCGACGGCAAAAGCGACGGAACGGGCGGAGCTCGCTCGCAATCGCGGTGTAATCAGTTTAGAGAGAGAGAGGGAAAAGGGAAAGGACGATGGACAGAGGAACTTTTTATTTTTCATTTCTTATATTTAATCGCTTGGGCCTTCGTCTCGGGTCATATATATATGTATATGTGAAGGTGCTGGCTGGGTCCACCTTCATGTGGGGCCCAGCCATCATTAAATGAAAAAAAAACAAAAAAGAAAAAAAAAAGAACATAAAGAAGTGGAAGTGGGTCGTAAGTGTGTCCGTCGAAAAAGGAAAGAGAGTAGAGAAAAACAGAAACTGCAAGCAAGGGAGAAGAGAAGAAAAGTTTGATTTGAAGGTCAAATATTGTTGAAATCGGCTCAAATTTTAGTATGTTGTTCGTGAGACCGAGGGCTACAAGTTGATGGTTTTTGTTCGTTGAGAACCGTTTTCGAATTCTCCAATTACGATTAAAATTTTCTGACTCCAAACTTATTTGTCTACTTATATAGTGAGAAAAAGATGATTGTAATATTGATGTTGAGCCTCTAGTGTGTAAGTAGAGAAAAATACTTTGTGTATCCTACTATTCTTAATTCTTAGTGATTAGTGAATATTTTTGGTCGGTCCATGGTTTTTCCCGCATTGAGTTTTCCACGTTAAATCCTTGGTGTCGTTATTTGCTTTGTCTACTTATCATTTAGGCATTATATTTGCATATTGTGAGGTTATACATTGCTGGTTGTTGTTGGGGATTAAGAGATTTTAAGTTGATTTAGTTTCGGGGGAGAAATTGATCTTGGAGTGCCATAAAAAAAAAAATCCTTTCCAATTTCCATTATAACAGCAAATAGAAGTATATGTAAACCCCAGAACATAAATTGTTATACAAATATCTAATTGGATATCATATCTATATATGATGACTATAGAGAATTATTAGTAAATTGTAGTGCTTCAATTTTTGATTCAATAGATGGAATAGAAAAGAGAAATTTTGATATAGCATAGTACGCGCTGTCCCGAATAGAACTTAAATAAAGGAGGAAACATAGATAGCTATCTACACGTTTGGCCGTGATGAATTGTGTCCCCGGGTTCTCCCCAACAGAAGGAGAGGCTTTTCTTTTTAATGTAAAAAAAAAAAAAAATCGGCGACTGAGAAAAGAGGTTGAGTTAGATTAGGGATTCATCTGTGTAGGAGAAGTTTAGGGGAAAAGTCAAAAATACTAATTCATAATGTGCTTGAGAGAGCTTCGAGAGGTTGACTATGGGGACGAAGGAATTTGACTCCACGGGCTTTTACTAACTGCAAATATTATTCTCGTGATCAATGTGAAATACGCTCAAAAAGCACTTCCGTCGTCCCTGCCGCCTCCTCGACCATCTTGTGGGGCGACCCTCGGTGAGACCACGCCGGTGTCTCGCGACCCTAGGCCGGGCAACAACCGACTTCCCTTGACGTCCTTCGCAAAAGCTTCGTAGCTTTGTCTTTGTCCGAGTAGGTAAAATAGGAATGTTAATGTATTAGTGAGGGTAAGTTTAGAAGAAAAAATTTGTCAGACGAGTGAGTGATCTAGCATCTTTTGAGAATGTTGAAAGCCTAAAATTGGGAGGAAGTTGCCTTGAACTCTGAGCATTTCTCAAGCTCGACTTTATAACGAAGCTCTTGAGATTGTTTTATTAAACAGCAAAATTTTGAACACTTGAGAGCGATTTATGCACTACTTAATTGAATGGGACATCCAAAAGCGACCTGTGCATGATTCAATTTAAGCGCAACAATAAAAAGCAAGTTTCTCGCATGGTGGACTTATCTAAATTTTTGTTTTAAAGTGATTGAAAATTTTGAGGATTTTATCTTCTCCTAAACATCTTTTTTTGTCATCATTTTTGGCAAGTAGATATAGCAAGTATATTTTTGAAGTTGTTCAAACATCTCTTTAACTCTTTGCCATTGCAATCTTAGCAGCCAAAAAGTCATAACAAACTTCAAATTATGCTTACAATGACACATTTACTTTAAACTTTTTATTATGACATAAAAAACTTCAAACTTGTGTTTATGTGACATATTTACCGTCTATCAAGATTCGGTCAGATGGATTTTTACTTAAAACATCTGTCACTTATATTTCACTTAAATCATATGAGCATGGCATCAACAACATTTGCTTTTATGACACATTTACTTTAAACTTTTTGTTATGACATAAAAAACTTCAAACTTGTGTTTATGTGACATATTTACCATCTATGAAGATTTGGTCAAATGATTTTTCAGTTAAAACAACTGTCACTTATATTTCACTTAAATCATGTGAGCATGGCGTCAACAACATTTGCTTTTTGGTGTTAATGTAGGGAGATTTTTAATGGACCTCACTAATGGAACAATGACGGAGGATAAATGTGTCATATGTATAACTTTGGGATTTTTTGTGTCACAGGAAAAAGTTTAAGGTAAACACGTCATGATGGGTATAATTTGAGATTTTTGGTAGCTTTTGCACTTCTTTGTAACTTAGTAGCTTTAGCATGAGTTATTCATGATTTCAGCAACAAAATTGTTAAATATAATAAATTGAAAATAACACATTTAGAGAGTTGTTCTTATGGTAAAGTCTAGAGAGTTGATTTTAGTTAATTTTCTTTTTGGCTTCCGAAAATAAAATAGGAACAATACATTTAGGTTACATGAAATGTCAAAGCTCAAGTAAGGGGATACACTAAGTTTAGAGGTTTGTTTCAATCTTGATATACTAAAAGTAATGTCAAAATGGCTTTAAATAAGAATAGTGTAATTAAAATATACATACATGTGCATATCCCGTCTAACAAAAAGATATATACATAGACATATCTTTGTTGAGTTTCACATATATATAAAAAGAAAATCTTGTATATCTTGCATATTAATTGATATGACAATGCTTGACTACAATATTTCAAATTGGATGAAGTTAGGAGCCATGATAAGGCCAAAACCTTCTCTCTGCTAGGCAGAGCTTCTCTCTACCAAGGATGGTAGCTTCCCCCCCCAAAAAAAAAAAAAAAAAAAAAAAAAAAAAAAACCCTAATCCCAACATAAACCCAGAATCCCTACAACCCCATTACATATCTCGACAATTGTCACCCCCATCTATTACCCATCCTTCATGAAGTGCCTCTCATGATGAGGACATCATCTGCGAACCCTAGCTTGCTTGTAAAGATCGGCACTGGCTAAATGCTCCTTTTTTGTTTTTGCAAAAGGTTAGGGCGGTCCAATCTTCACTTTGTTTGTTCTCTGGGTTTTCATCTTGCTCTTAATAGCTTGGGTCTCTAAAATTTCTTCATTTCCACTAAATGGGAGAAGCTGGAATCTAGTAGTGCTCGCTGGTGGACTTTCGATCTGGTTGTATCTACTTATTTCTTTGGAACAAATGGTAGAAATGGATAATAGACTAGCAGTCTTGTGTAGAAGATTGGGAAATCTGAAAAACGGAAGTAGATGCCCTTCCTTGAGAGAGAGTAACATCTGAGGAGATCCTGAATGAATGTAATCGCACGGTGTTTGGAAAGCTGCAATTGGGCACAAACATTAACTTTCAAGCTTTTCTTAATACAATGAAGAGAGCTTGGAAGATAGATTTGGTTACCTTTGCGCAGCGAGAATCGGACATTCTTTCCTTTACTTTTGACTCTGAAAGGGATAAAGAAAGAGTGTTAGAGAACAGCCCATGGTCTTTTGCTAGCAATTTATTGATCCTTAAACCTTGGGTACTTAATAAACCTGCTCAATGTTATAATTCAACAATTGTGCTTTTTGGGTTCAAGTTCATGGACTCCGTATTGAATGGTATTTTGAGGAGGTCGTAACTGGCATTACTCAAATTCTAGGATGTGTAGAGAAAGTTAAAGTTGAAAAGAAGCGAGTGGCTTTTCAGAAAGTGGGCAGAGCGAGGGTGGTCCTAGACCTTGATACCCCATTAAGCCCCGGAACATTATATAATCTAGGAGATGGGAAAGTATGGCTGGATTTTAAGTATGAAAGGTTACCTCGTTTTTGCTAATCTTGCGGCAAAATAGGGCACTTTGCAAGAAACTGTGTAGAAATTCCATTTGATGAAGCTAAATATGAGGAAAAGAGGACGAATCGGTTTGGGCATTGGTTAAAAGTAGAGGTCAAAGAGACCGGCCCATTTTGGGAGATTTTTTATGGTAATAATGTGGAAATATATGAGGAACAAGACATAATCGCTGATACACCAGCCCCGAGCACTCAGATAGTTATATTCATTGGGGAGCAAACAGCAATTGACCATACAACAACAGATTCAACAACAAACAGGGCACACAGTGACCTTACATTATCAGGTCATCAGGGGGAAAAACAACAAATTGCTGGAAAATGCTTGATGAATGACAAAAGGCTAGAGAAACTTGTATTGCAGGATGATAAATCGTCGTCCTGGCAAAAGAATGAGAGGCCAAAAAAAGTTAGCAAGACTCTAAAGTGTTCACTGGCAAAGAAAGTAAAGAGGTACATTCCCTATAACTCTGCTCCTATTGAGCTATTGGATCTTGATGAAGCAAAACTACATGAAACTCCTATTAGAATTTCATATGGTACTATGGAATGGGCTTTGGTGGCTAACCCTAACAAGTCACCGGTTCACAAATGAAAATATTGTGTTGGAACTGTCAGGGGTTGGGCACACCACTGACAGTCCATAATTTGCGAGCCATTACGGCTCAAGAAAGGCCCAATTTGATACTGTTAATGGAGACAAAAAATCAAGAATGTGTGATTTCTCGCATTAAAAGACAATTGAAATTTAAACACATATTTGTGGAGAATCTAAGAGGGATTACCGGAGGGTTAGCAGCCCTATGGAATGAGGGAGTGGAAGTTTGAGTGGAATCAACTTTCTAGGAAATGATCAACCTGGTATTATGAAAGCCGTAATACAATGAGGGTCACTTGTGTTCATGTTCCAAATCTTTTTCGGGAAAGATTATACTTATGGGATAAGCTGAGACAGATTAATATTTTAGATGAATTACCGTGGGTTTGTTTGGGGGATTTTAATGAAGTGTTATATCACTGGGCGAAGGTGGGTATTAGGATGGCTGAAACTTATAAAATGTAGGCTTTTCAAAATTGTTTGAACGATTGTGCATTGATGGAAATAGATTGCAAAGGATGTTCATTCACTTGGTCAAACAATAGAGAAAGGGCTGACCTGGTCAAGGAGAAGTTGGATAGGGTATTATGTAATTTAGACTGGAGGCTCATGTTCCCGGAGGCAGAAGCGTATGCTCTTCCCACTATAGGATCTGACCATAGCCCACTGCTATTGGTAAGTAATGCTGGACTTGTGAAGAGACAAAGAGAATTTCGTTTTGAAGCATGCTGAATGCAAAGAAGTAGTAGAACAATCATGGCAATTTCATAATATGAATGCTGCTGGTTTGAGGCACAAGTTGAAGGCGGTCACCCATGCTTTGAGGATATGGAGTAAAAGAAAATTTCAAAACAGCCACTTCTGTATAAAGGCCCTAAAGCAGGAGTTACAAACCTTGACAAATAGTGCAAGCCAATTTCAAGATTCTAGTAGGGAGAGGCTTGTAAAAGAGGAAATTGAATCATTATGGAGAAGAAAGGAGATGTTCTGGGGGTTAAGATCCCGAGTCAATTGGCTAAGGTGGAAAGATAAAAATACAAAATATTTTCATGCAACTACTATCCAGAGGAGGCAAAAAAACAGAATTACTATGTTGAAGAACCCATTTGAGCTTTGGGTAAGGGACACGCAGCAACTTCAGAACCTCACATTTTCTTTCTTCAAAGATTTGTACACTTCAACAAGGCCTAGGAATTGTCAACCAGTATTGGATCAATGTCCCACAATAGTTGAGAATGATATAAATGAATGTCTGGTGGCGGAAGTAACTCTTAAAGGAGTTCATAATGCTGTTTTTCAACTTGGTGCACAAAAGGCTCCTGGTCCGGATGGCTTAAATGAGATATTTTTTCAACACCATTGGGATATAATCGGTAGGGATATTTTTGAAGGAGTCAGGGGTTTTTTTCAGTCAGGGATATTGGAACCAACCCTAAATAGAACTCATATAACCCTGATTCCAAAGATACCTAACCCAGAAAAACTTGACCAATTTTCCCCAATTAGCCTTTGCAATTTCGTCTATAAGATTATATCGAAGATTATGGCAAATAGACTTAAACAATGGCTGCCGGAGCTAATTTCAGGGGGACAAAGCGCTTTTGTCAATGGAAGACAGATCCATGGTAATATATATATTGTACAGGAGGTACTACATCAGTTGCGTATAAGGAACAAGAAAAAACATTTCCAAGCGGTGCTGAAATTAGACATGCATAAAGCCTATGATAGAATAGAGTGGGACTTTCTCGAATGATGCTTATTAAAAATGGGTTTTTGTGAAAAATGGGTCAACTGAATTTTGCAATGTGTTACGACGGTCTCTTTCAGCATCAAATTCAATGGAGAACTCCTTCCTTATTTTAATCCTTCCAAAGGTATTCGACAAGGGGATCTACTATCACCCTATCTCTTTATATTGGTGGCAAACTGCTTGTCCTCCTTGATGAAAAAAGCTCTAAATGACGGGAGTATAAAATAAATCAAGTTAAATAGGCACTGTCTTACATTGACCCATTTATTATTTGCGGATGATTCTATATTTTTTTCTAGATGGGTCTTTACAGGAATGCCAAAATGTCTCAGCGGTGCTAAATTAATACTGTTATTCCTCAGGCCAAGCAGTAAATTTAAACAAATCGGCTATTTTTTTTTCAGCAAAGGTTGCCCTTGAGTTTTAAGGGATAACATGGCTAGAGAATTGAGAGTTCCACAGCTAGATCATACAGGAAATAACTTGGAATCCCCTTGGATTGGGAAGCCTCAAAGAGACAACTGTTTACATGGATTTTGGGAAGGGTAAACATGAAATTGGAAGGTTGGAAGGAGCAACTTATCTCAAAGGCAGGCAAGGAGATCCTCCTGAAATCAATGGTGCAGGCCTTATCGCAATATGCTATGTCAGTTTGTAAAATCCCGGTATCCATATGTAAAGCAATTGAAAAGAAAATAGCTAATTTCTGGTGGAAAAAAAGTGATACAAAAGCTAGTCTGCATTGTAAGAGATGGGACATACTGAAATCCAGGAAAGATATGGGAGGAATGGGTTTCAGGGATCTTATTACTGTTAACAAAGCCCTCCTGGGTAAACAAGCGTGGAGATTGGTGAAAAATCCAGACACGTTATGGGGCAAACTACTTAAGGACTCTATTTCTATCAAAAAGACTTCTGGCATGCTAAGCAAGGACCCAAGCCTTCATGGGGTTGGCGAAGTCTACTTATGGGAAGGGAGGCCATATCAAGCTTTATGAGGTGGTCAATTGGAAATGGAAAAAAAGTCTACATTAGAACAGACAACTAGCTAAAAAGAGGACCGATTGGGGGACCGGCAAATAGAAATGATCCATAGAAAGTTTCTGATTTGATGAACTTTGCAGCGGAAAAACGGGATGAACAACTTATAACTAATCTCTTTGATGAGCAGATTGCCTAGGAGATCCTTGCAATTCCAATCAATCGGCTGATTTCAAATGATGAACTAGTATGTACAGGGACAAAGAATGGGTCCTATACAATTAAAAATGGCTACAATACATTCAGAGAACAGACGACAGACAAGGTAGCAAATGAACACCCTTCCTCTTCCTATCAAGCACCAAGAGCACTATGGAATGCTTTATGGAACATGAAGATCAGCCCTAAAGTTAAAATATTTATATGGAATGTATGCCAAAATGTTATCCCATCCAAGGAGAACTTGTGGAAAAGAAAGATTTTAACTGACCCTGTATGTGACCTTTGTCGAGAAAGGGCGGAAACGACTGAGCACATCTTCCTCCTCTGCCTTTGGACTACACATGTATGGAACAACCCGGAAGTCAAAATCTAGATAAGAACACAAGAGATTACTCGGATCGAAGAGTGGTTAGTGCTTTTTATAAGGAAAAACACTTACTTACTGTCCTTGGAAGCGATTTCAAACCTCATATGGCATATCTGGAAGGGGCGAAATAACTTCATTTTTCGCGGACAGAGGCCGGATGCCTGCTACATGTAGATCTAGCAAAGTTTCGGCAAAAAAGTTATGAGAAATGGGTCTATCACCACCCTCACGCAAGAAAATCAGAGAAGAACGACCTACCTCAGATCTAGGAAGCTCTAGAGAAGGGAAAAATGAAGATAAATGTAGATGGGGGCTCAACAGAAGGAGCCATAGCCGGCATCCTCTGCGACTCCTCCAGTACTCTCGTCGACGGATTCACCAGGTCAGTTCGTGTGGATTCGGTGGCTCAACTCAAAACCCTAGCTCTGGTTGAAGCTTTGGAGTACATAAAGAAGAAAAAGATGGGAGCTGTTTCGATAGCCTCAGATTGCAGAAGCCTTGTACGATCTTTAACAGGAGAAGAAGACTTTAACTGGGATGCAAGTGCTCCTTGGTCAAAGTGCAAGGAGTTGTTGCAAACTTTAACTTTTGTGGGCCTTCAATTTTGTCCAAGAGTTGCAAATGGAGTAGCGGATTGGGCCGCACGCACGCATAGGGACAAGAAGTTACCGCCAAACTGGATTTTCTCTCCTCCTCCGGCCCTTTGGGCCTTGCTATGTCACGACGCCCCGCTTTTGGGTGCTGCTGGTCCTGCACCAGTTTTCATATAAATAAATAAAACTTCGTTTTCGACCAAAAAAAAAATAAATTGGATGAAGTTTACCATGTGAAAACCAATTAGATAATGATAGTGCCTACTAACATTAAGGCTGCGTTTGTCAATATAGGATAACATTTATCCTATTTTGTGTTTCATGTCTATTCAAGAGATGATAAAGTTGGATAAAAGAGAGATACAACCTTGATAAAATTAGATAAAATTATGCCAACTGGAATAAATGTGAATAGAATTTCTAATTCAATACTAGGAAAGTTATTTTTCTCGAATGACAAATTTATTAAATTAATAAAATTAAAATTATATTTCAACATAACTAATTTTTGAATTCTGATTAAGAAATTCAAAATAACAAAATATAACAACGACTTAGTTTTTAATTTAATCTTAATTTTATTTATCTATTCGAATTTAGTTCTATCTTATTATATAAATTCAATATATATATTATATAAATTCAATACATATATAAATATATTATATATTTGAGTTATATTAGTACATTTTATTATTTAATGTATTAGAGAATGACGGAAAAGGAAAAAATAAAAAAAATAGATTAAAAAGAGAGGAAAAAAAGACAAATAAAAATGAATTAGGCAAAAGTGTCGTGAGAAATTTTTACCATATTTGTTTATGCAAATTTTATATTTATTTACAATGCCATTTATACCAAAAAATGTACATGATATGATATAATTATATTCGAATTTATTACTGCGATTCACCAAATAATAGATATGACATAATAAAATCCTATCCAGTCCTATTCTATTATAAAATCCATACAATGAACGTAACTTATGATTTCAACTCATAACTAGGATTGAGCATTGGTTGTGGGTTGAACTAGAAATTGGGCGGTTTTCATGGGCATCAAAATCGGTTTGGTTCCTAATTCTAGTGATAGGATTGAATCCATAGAAGCTACCCGGTTTTATTTTTATTTTTATTTTTATTTTCCTTCCATATTTTATGTGACAAACCCTTTCAACTCACTATTAGATTCACACCCACCTCCCTCAATTGCAACTCTCACTCTTAGACTCACCTCCACGATCACCTTCATACAAGATTGTTTTTGGGGGAGGGAGAGAGAGAGTTCCCAACTTCCCAAGGTACTTTGTTTTCGGGGGTAGTGGTGGATTTAAATGCCTTTTAATTGCTCAATAATAGGTGGAAACGTCCTACAAGTCATGCTGGGATAGAGGGGAAGATGTGTTAAATTCGCGTCCGACCGTGTTGCCAAGTTCATCTCCTACTTCCCTCCCGTGATTACACGCATACAAGAACAGATCTCATGAGCTTTAAGATTGCCTATCCCTCCAAATTCAGCACCAGCTCTTCACAAACCTTTAACTTAGGACCCCAAAAGGTTGAGTCTTTCCTCTTTAGATGATGAAGCAGAGAGACAGATATACTCCAAGGGGCTATGTTGCATGAGAACCGTGCAACTCCTTGCATGGAATTTCCAAAAACACACACAAAAAGGAAGATTCCGCTAGTTCCCGGGTTGACCCTAGAACCAGTCTGACCAGTTGGTTTGGTTCCAAGGCCAAGTGGGCCAATTTCCAGATTGACCCTGGAACCAGTCTGACCGATTAGTTCATTTCCAAGGCTAGGTGGGCCACTTCTTGGTTCTACAAAGAGGAAACTGACCTTGTATGGTCGGATTTTAGGTTTTGAGATTGGAACTGTTTCGCCAAAATTTAATTAACGACGAAATATCTTTTCGTCGAAAGTTGTTCTTTGGCTTTTGATCAGAGCAGATAGATTTTGTGACAACTGTGGACAAGAAATATTCAGTAGATAAAAATAATTGCAAACCTTTACTTCAAACATAATCATACATACAAAGTGTGCTGGAATTTAATTGATGATAAAGCTTGAAAGTACGACCATTTCCACAACAACACTTGTATACAAACTTTGCTGGAATTGAATTGACGACAAAGCTTGAGAAGGTGCAAAGATGCAACCCTTGTACTGAATCAACAATGCAACACCCAAGATAGATATACACGTCAGAATTTAATTGATAAAGAGGTCTTGAGATAAAGATACACGCTGAAATTTAATCGACGGTGCGAATCGGAAAACTAATAAAGTGCAATGCAGTAAAGTAAAGATAATTAAAAAATAACATTTTAATTGATTTGTTGGGTGTTTTTGAAGAATACAGTATGGCTATTTAAAGCCTACAATCGGCGTTTGTCGATAAAGGTTAAAAATAGAAGTTACAAACGATTACTACAAAACAATTACTTACTAATGGTTAAAAGAAGTAACAAAGAGAGGTTACAAAGACAAGTTACTAAAGGAGTTTACAGACAGAGGTGACTTCTGAAAAGAATAACTTCCTAGTGGTTACAAGAAATTACAAAAGGAGATTACTAACAGAGATTACGAACGGTTCTCCACGGTTACATAAACTCCATTATGTTGATGGTTTTTTCGACTCTAGTATCTTGATGGTTGCTTCCAAGATTGTCGACTCCACTTTCATTGATTTCTTCACATTGTCAATCACGTGTCGATATTAACTAAAAATCGGAAATTTTTTGGTGCAAACAAGAATATATCAACTTTGGAGCCGATGATCCCTACTCGTAACATCCTTATAATAGATCGTATAGAGAGACTATAAAGGATTCAAATATTAAAAACTATCATCCAAAAGTACAACAAGCAAGAGGCAAGCATAAGTTCTTGCAATAACCTTCTCTTAGTTTAATTAAATTCAAAATTAAAGAGACAGCTATTAAGATATCGCCCTATAACAAAAACAATGCAGTTCCATGGATTGATTTTCCTTATATGAATAGAATGACGAAGACGGCGATGATTAATAAGCCGTTCCAAGGAGGATGGTTTTACATGGTTACTTTGATTTCATTTGAGTATGGTTTCTCGGATTGAATTAGTGGAATATTTCTTGATACTGAAAGTTATAAATTTAAGGTGACCTTTATTGGTCTTTTTGTTTCGATGTGGGTTGCTGATTTCCATTGATAAACTTCCCAGAAAAGTTAAGGATGCGTTTGGTAAAATTTCTGTTTAAAAATTGTTCTCGGGAACAGAAATAGAAAAAAATATTTGTTTCGGGAACAATTTTTGAAGAAAAACACGTTTGGTAAATTGTATAATTTTTTTTATTTCTTTTAATTTTTTAATATTTTAATTTTAATTTTTTATTTTCTTTCTTATTTTTCTTATTTATTTTTCCTTTTTCCTTTTTTCTTTTTTCTTCTTTTGGCCGGTCGCCGCCTCGGCCATGGTCGGCGACCGGCCGACGAGGGCCGGCGGCCTCGCCTTGGCCGGGCGAGCTCGAGCTCGCCTAGATCCGGCGAGGCCGAGCTCGCCTAGCGGCCGGCGAGGCTCGGCGTTGTCGGGCCACGGCCAGGTCGGCGTCGCTCGGCGGTGGCCGGCGAGCTCGAGCTCGCCCAGCCAAGGCGAGGTCGAACTCGCGGCCGGGCCGGGCGAGCTCGAGCTCGCCAGATCCGTCGAGGCCGAGCTCGCCTAGCGGCCGGCGAGGCTCGGCCTCGCCGGGCCACCGCCGGCGACGCCCGGGCGAGGCCGAGCCTCGCCCGGCTACGGCGAGGCTCGGCCTCGCCGGGGCCGGGCGGCGCTCCGGCGAGGTCGCCGGCCAAAAGAAAAAAAGAAAGAAAAAGAAGAAAAAAGAGAAAAGAAAATAGAAGAAGAGAAAATGTGTTCCTAAAATGTGTTCTTAAACAAGAAACAACTTTTTTTTCGTTTCTTGTTTTACATTTCAAATGTGTTTCGGGAACAAAAAAACACTTTTGGAACAAAAACGCAACCAAACGCGTTGTTCCTTTTTTGTTCCCAGGAACAAAAAAATAGAAAAATTGTTTAAAAACAGAAATAAAGAATAAAAACAAACGCACCCTAAATAATCCAATCATATTGCCAAGTTTGTTCTTCATTTTTGTCCAACTATCACTTATGAGATACACAAAAAAATACTTCATTGTACCATGACCATAATGGTAATCAAACTGAATGATTTTGAAAACATTTTTCTAAAATATAATGTTGAAATAATTAGCTAATGAAAAATGTTTTTATTATCTACAATAATTCATGTCTAAACATTTCTTGGATAGTGAAAATATTATTCATTTATTCATTTTTGAATGTAAGGTAATCATTTTTAGGAAAATATTTGGTAAATCATTCTGTATATTTCAATAAATTTTGACAACTATCTTTTTTGTAATGGTTTTGTATTGTTATCAATTTGTAACGGCTTTTGTCTGCTATTAATCTATAACTGTTTTATAATGTTCTATAATAGTTTAGTAACGAATTTGTAATAGTCATGACTGCTATCAATTTGCAACAGAAATGTAACATTTTTCAATTAAATGCAAGAATTATTGATGGAAAATGGCTCACTTCCTTTTGCGATTTGTTATTTTGAACATAATTGAAAAGTCATATATATATATTTATATATATGTATGTATGTATGTATATGTATATCAAACCAAGAAGATTCTTTCTTCTCTTTACATATCTTTCTTTTCTTTGCTAGATCATACATATAACTGTTCAATCTATTATTCTGTGTAAAATAAAAAAGAATATCTATGATATCTTGGGAGCTTAGCTGCTAAAGCCTATTGTTATCGAGTTTCCTACTTTGAGGGGTGAAATTATTCTTAAGGACAATACTTACAAGTTAAGATATTTTGATATTATTTTTTTCATCTTTTTCAACAAATTTTCAACATTTGTCATTTTTCATACTATTTAATATTTTTCCAACAAATCAATCATTTTCTACTAGTCTCCATTTGTTTCATGTAAAATTCCATGTTGAAAAATATTTTCCTCATTTTCCGGTATTTGGATCGTTTAGGTTAATGAGTCAACAATTTTTTATTTTATTTTATAGTCAACGTTAATCTTAAGCTAAAATTTAGGACAATGATTTTCTTCTCCAAAAATCATTTTCCTTAATATGACTAGAAAACAATGATTAAACCGGAAACCTCAGCGCTTGAGCATGAGAAACCCAACGCCAGTCCTTGGGTCCTCAACGGCAAGAACTAGGTAAACATAGGCGGGGCTCAAGACCTCTGTGCTCAACCCCACATCCTTGTGCTCAGTTCTTAGTGGCTAGGTCTAGGAAATTTTTGCTCTTCCAACGAAACCCAATAGCTAGGTATCCTTTATATCACATGGTCGTTCGGATTTTTAATCAAGATAGAACTTGATAGGATATGACATGAAATCCAGGGGGTTTTGTTATATCATATCCATTGTTTAGTGATTACAGTAATAAAGTCGGATATATTCATATCATATTATTATTTGGTATACATGCATATATGAATCACAAATTTTACAAATGGAGATAATAAAAATTTCTCGCGACACTATTTTCTACTTTATTTTTATTTTCTTTTAAAAAAAAAATATTTTCCTCTCTTTTTTAATTAATTAATTTTTTATTTCTTTATTTCCCTTCCATCATTCTTTAATAAAATTTTGTTAAATAGAAAATTGTACTAATATACCTAAAATACTAAAACACCTAAAATATGTAATATATATTTATATATCGAATTTATATTGTAAGATAGAATTAAATTTGAATATATAAATGGAAATAAGATTAATTTTTTTTTTTAAAAATAAATTTTTATTTTTTGTCATTTTGAATTTCTTATATTAGAATTCAAGTATTATTTATATTGAAATATAATTTTAATTTGTTAATTTAAGAAATTTTTATTTGGTAAAAAAAATTTCTATTATACATATTAGAAATCTTATCGGCCTTTATCCCACATTCTCTTTGGGAAAATTTTATTTGGTTTATATCCCATTTATATATGATTTTATCATATTTTGAGTAGGCACTAAATATATGATATGATAAATTTTATCATATTTTGAATTTTATCTTGATTACCAAACGCATCCAAATAGTGTAGGTCTTTTTAGGAAAATAAAATCACGTCTTTATTTCCAAATGAAGGAAAATAATTTTCATTTTACATATATATTTCAACCATATACCAAAAAATATTACTATTTTTCTGGAAAATGACTTGTTAAAAAGTATTTTCCAGAAATGTCAGTTTTTTAAGGTAGGACAAAAATATTGATTCGCAAAATTGATTTGATGCGAGGGCAGTATTTCTTCGAAAGTGTCTCTCTCTTATTGAAGTGAGTGTTTTACTTACAATTCAACACGTCACAAAGAAAGTTCTGAATTTGCCTTCGAATAGAAAATCTAGCAATGAAGTCTTCTCCTCGCTCTTAAAGGGGTAAGGTGACTGATCTCGGTGATTAACGTACGTCTTATTTGGTAATTTCATACATTTATAACTCAAAAAAGAAACACCCTCATACCCGACATCAACGGTGTAATGACCATTAAATATGGTATCTTTTGCTTCCACAGACAGATATAACATTTTTTTTTTCAAAATAAGTCTTTTTTTTGGGCCAGAAAAAAAAAAGAGTCTAGCCAACGTGTGGGAATTGGTTCATCTAATCATATAATTAACCATGCGAAATATCATGAGACTAATTAACTAGTTTGTATGGTCCCCGGCATTTTGAGACTTAGCTATTCTAGTACACTAATTACAAACACAATGAAGTGATTTCTTTAGACATAATGGGCGAGAAATGAAATGCTATACTGGCTATCTATAGGAGGGGTGGACGAAGTTTCCTCCTATCGTACTTCTGATTGATGGGTTACCCATATCCGTCGGCATCAACCACATGCAAATTAACTCAAAGTAAAAAAAAAAAAAACTAGATGATGTTTATAACGTATAATGTACTAGTTGGAAAGATTGGTGGGAAAAACTTTCTCCAATTGAGGACAGAAGAACACATCACTCTCTTGAAGCATCTCACATGCGGATGCCTTTTTTCGAAGCTCGAAAGGAGACCCTATTACAAAAACAAGGAAAGATTCGTACGCTTTCATGAGATAAATTATCGAGTTATCAAATTAAATGATTTTATTTATTTATTTATGTTTTTTATATTGAAACTTGAAAGGCGGTGCATCTATTTAAGAGGTCGACACGTTTTCGCGAGAGATTTTGTATGGAAAAACAGGCCGGTCTCTACGTGGAACTTCCTATTCGCGACGATCATAAACACGCAAGGAACGCGTAACCTTTTCACTCATCATGCTGGAATCTGTCTGGACGTCCAACCGTCGTTCTCCCTTCAAAGTCTCCTCCATTTGGTCCATACACCAGGACGAGAAATTCTGTCACATACCTTATTTTAGGAATGCCGCTAGATTCTCTTTCTTCTTTTTTGGGTTTCACTTAACACGATGAATTATAAATTCAATGCCATCCCAGTTTTGTTTGATCGTCGTTCGGATTCCTAGGTGCATCTTTTTCGTTTCTTTTTCTTTGTGGTGCGTGGTTCTGTTTCTCCTTTGAAGCAGATGACCACGTAATTGTGCCCTTTCACCAATCTTTATCTCTCCCTCGCCCGCTGTGATTCTTCAATGGAGCGCAATGGTATAGCTGAAGAAGAGAGGCCGAAGGTCATCAAAGACGACTCGACCGACGGAGATGATGGTCGGGCAGAGGGAAACAAGGGATTGAGGAAAATCAAGAAATTTGATTCATTTGACGTGGAGACTGTTCAGTTCAAGTCCGACCAAGGCCATTCATCAAACCAGGTCAGTAATCACATCTTCTGTTTCCTATGTTTGTTTTGGGACTATTTATTATAACCAATTGAAAGTTCAACAGAATCGTAGCAAGAGCGAAACTAGGAAATGCTTTCATGATAATGATTTGGTTACGTCTTTCTAAATGCAGAATTTGCCATGGGGGATGATAATGAAGCTTGCAATTCAAAGCATCGGGGTGGTGTATGGCGATATAGGCACGTCCCCTCTTTATGTCATGACAGGAGTTTTTCCTAACGGGATAAAAAACGAAGAAGATATCCTTGGAGCGCTATCTCTGATCTTTTACTCATTGATCCTCATTTACTTGATCAAGTATGTCTTCATTGTTCTATCGGCGAATGACAATGGTGATGGTGAGCGATTTCTCTCTAGCTATTTCACCACAAAATTCATTTGACATAGCAGGTTTTCTTTTTTCTTTTTTCTCTCTATACCAAATCTTGTGCTAATGTAATTAGGGTTTTGGCTATGATAATATAGGAGGGACGTTTGCTTTGTACTCTCTAATATGCCGCTATGCCAAGGCGAGCTTGACCCCTAACGAACAAGCCGAAGATAAGGAAGTCTCAAACTACCGCCTTGAGGTGCCAAGCCGCCGCCTCCGGTGGGCGTCTGCCATGAAGTCCTTGCTTGAGAATAGGAAAGCAGCCAAGTACTTGCTCTTGTTTGTAACTATGTTGGGCACTGCCATGGTCATTGGAGACGGGATCCTCACGCCATGCATATCCGGTAGTAATTTTTAATTTTTCCCTTGATCTATAAAGGAAATGAATATACATCTTTATCCTAGTGGATTTCATAGTACATTCAATCTTAGGTAATATTACAAGATAAAATGACAGACTGTAATTGATCTACTTGGTTGAATTTCGACAGATGGTTCTGACTCTTTTCTCCTTTTTTGGGGGCAGTATTGTCGGCTATTGGGGGCATAAGAGAAGCTGCGAGTTCATTTGGAAATGATCAAATCATGTGGATATCTGTGGTGATCTTGATCCTTCTGTTTCAAGTCCAAAGGTTCGGGACTCAAAAAGTCGGATACAGCTTTGCCCCAATTCTCTCTTTATGGTTCCTCAGTATCGCACTAATTGGCATCTACAATTTCGCGAAACATGACCCGGGAGTGATTAGAGCCGTTAATCCGCTCTACATCGTCCATTACTTCATGAGGAACAAAAAGGAAGCATGGATTTCTCTTGGAGGGGTCGTTCTCTGCCTAACTGGTAATACAAACATTTAATCTTTTCATTTTAACCAAGATATGTAACTTCTCAGTGTGGTTTTAGGCTCTGACCCTTTCAATATAGGTTCTGAAGCATTGTTTGCTGATCTGGGGCATTTTAATATCCTGTCAATTCAATTGAGTTCATGCATAGTTGTCTTTCCTTCAATCATCCTCGCCTACTTTGGTCAAGCGGCGTATCTCCGAAAGCACACTGAAGATGTTGCTAGCACTTTCTACAATTCGATACCAAGTAAGCTTCCTCATGTTACTTCATCTGATGCACAGAATTTATCCTGTCGAGTCGTACAATGAATCTATCTAATGGTTTGATGCAGAACCAGTATATTGGCCAATGTTTGTGATTGCGGTGTTGGCGGCGATAATAGCAAGTCAAGCCATGATATCGGCCACGTATACCATAGTGAAGCAATCAGTTGCGCTCGGGTGCTTCCCAAGCGTAAAGGTAGTGCACACTTCGAAAGACCACGAGGGTCAGATCTACATACCTGAGGTCAACACCCTTCTCATGTTGGCCTGTATTGGCGTCACCCTTGGCTTCAAGACGACATTGCAGTTGGGCAATGCTTATGGTAAGCAAAAAGGATGATACTATATACACGCACATTTAGTCTACTTATGCAGATTCCCTAATTCATTAAGCTACCTAACTGGGGTTATCGAAAGAAAAATTCACGTTTATTCATAAATCTCTATTACAGGAATTGCGGTTGTATTTGTTTTCACTATCACGTCCACATTCCTTGTTATTGTGATGATCATGATTTGGAAGACCAACATACTCCTCGTAATCCTCTACATCCTCACCATCGGGCTCGCGGAGTATGTGTTTCTAAGTTCGGTCCTCTACAAATTTGTGGATGGGGGTTACGTCCCACTCGTCTTCGCTGTCGTGATGGTCACCATCATGTTGGTATGGAATTACGGGTACCGAAAGAAGTACGAGTATGAGTTTGAGAACAAGGTCTCGAGAGAAGCCCTTGTCACGATCATGTCGAACACAAACATACGCCAGGTCCCTGCGGTCGCCCTGTTCTACACCGAGCTCGTCCAAGGCATTTCCCCAGTATTCAACCAATACGTCGCCAATGTACCTGCATTGCACTCGGTCCTTATTTTCGTCTCAATTAAGTCGCTACCCATAAGCAAGGTGCCCTCCGAGGAGCGGTTCGTCTTTCGACAGGTGGAGCCTGAGGCGTCGGGCATATATCGTTGCGTTGTGAGATATGGATATCGAGATGCGAGGATGGAGCAGCAATTCTTCGAGAAGGTCTTGATTGACCGATTGAAGGATTTTATCCGGAACGACGGTAGTGACCATGGAATGGCAATGGTCAATGAAGCGAGAGCGCAGAAAGAGATTGGATTGGTGGATGAAGCAATCAAGATTGGAGGGATCAAGTACCTAATGGCTCAGAGTGAGGTCATAGCTTCAAGTGGTTCAGGCTGCTCAAAAAGGTTTGTAATCAATTATCTGTACAGCTGGTTGAAGAGGAACGTGAGGCAGCAAGAGGAAGTGTTCGGCATTCCCCACAAGAGGCTGCTCAAAGTAGGAATCACTTACGAGATCTAGTGGTTAATGTCCATGACTTTAATTAGTAGTATATGATATGGTTGAAATCGAAAATTTATATTCGGTAGTTTGCTTTGTCCTCCTAGAGACAATTTGAGCAAAGTTCGCGAATTACTTCGGTTGTCTTCCTTGTCCTTTTAGGGACTATTTGACCAGAGTTTTTGTTACTTTATTATACTTTCCTCACCATATTCAAAATATAGTGGGAGAGGTTTGATTTCATATTTTGTGAAATTGTTCTCCAACACATATTTTTTTTAAACATACCGTCGGTATTGATTGCGACTTACATTTATTTGATGAAATTAGGTAACATATGGGTGCTGAATGTAAGTAGCTTTTGAGAAGGGCTTGACAGAAATCGGATGTAGAAGACGTTATAGTTTTTCCGAACTTGGCAAGAACTACTATAATTTTGCTTGGTTCTTGTCTGATTATTGAACCGTATGGTCAAGTAGCGCTCTAACACGTTGATGTCATTTCAATCTTATGAAACATTTATGACCAACATATTTAACGCATGATTAGATAATATATACACTGATATATAATGTAAGGATATTTTACAAAACACTTATCTCTATTGCTGTTACTTAAGGTATATATACTCACCATGCCTCCACCTCATTGAAACTGAGCTAACTCATCACCATAAATTTGAACGGACTCCACCGATTCAATCCAAGGAAATCACTTGTCTAGGCTTGCCCATCTGCACACTTAGGGCTTCACATATCCCCAATACAGCGGGCCGCCCGGCCACGGCCAATGTCTACTCTATGTTAATAGCAATAATGGTGATCAAGTTGAATGATTTTTGAAAATATTTTCCCAAAATATAATTGCTTGTATCAGTTAAAATAATTAGCTCCTGAAAAATGTTTTTATTATCAGTAACAATATATATCTAGACATTTTGTGGATAATGAAAATATTTTCGTTTATTTATTTTCGTAAGCAATGTAGATAATCATATTTATGAAAATAGTTTGCAAATACTCATTTTCTGTGAGGCTCCATTAGTTTCATAAAAAAATTTATATTGAAAATTTTTTTCGTCATTTTCTGTCATTTGAATTGGTTAGGAAAATGAGTATAGAAAATCTTTTTATAGTCAACGGAAAACTTGTGCGAAAATTTAGGAAAATGATTTCCTTCTTTGAAAAGCATTTTCATAATCATTTTCCTTAATATGACTAGATTACGGCGTTTGGACCGGAGACCTTGACACTTGAGTACAAGTAACCCAACGCTAGTGCCCGTGTCCTTGGTTGTAGGGATCGGGTAAATACAGGTCAGGCCTAGGACCCCAATGTCTAACCCTAGTTCCTCGGCACCCATGCTTGAATTCTCAATGGCTAGGCTTAGGAAATCCCTACATATAGGTGGCTTAGGTGCTATTTGTTAATACTCCAAGGAACTTGTTTTTTTTTTTGTTTTTGTTTTTTTGTTCCTCGGAACAAAAATAGAATAGAAACGTGTTTGATAATTTTTTAGTTCTTGGGAACAAATTTATTCTTGAGAATTGATTTTGAATAGAAATAAGAAAAAAATTACTTCTTTTATTCCCAAGAACAACTCAAGAAATAAGCCTTTTCTCTTTTCTTTTATTCCTTTTCTTTTCTTCTTTTCTCTTCCTCTCTTCTTCCTCTTAATTGGTTGCCAGCCTTGGCGATAGCCGACAACTGGCTAGATGAGGCCCGGTGACCTTGCAGGCCCTTGGCAAGGTCACCCTGAGCTCGCTGGCCACCGGCGAGGCCCCCTCAAGAACAAGAACAACTCAAGAAATAAGCCTTTTCTCTTTTCTTTTATTCCTTTTCTTTTCTTCTTTTCTCTTCCTCTCTTCTTCCTCTTAATTGGTTGCCAGCCTTGGCAATAGCCGACAACTGGCTAGATGAGGCTCGGTGACCTTGCAGGCCCTTGGCAAGGTCACCCTGAGCTCGCTGGCCACCGGTGAGGCCCCCTCAAGTCTCGCTCGACCACCACCAACCCAAGCCTTGCCTAGCCTTGCCAGCCCCCATCTGGCCAATCGCCAACTAAAGGAACGAGGAGAAAAAAAAAAGAAAAAAGAAAAAACAATAAATTATAAATAAATTAAAAGAAATTCTAATTTAGAAAAATATTTGGGGTCATACCAAATACATTTTTGCTCCGAGAATAGAAATTTGTACAATTATTAAACGCCTTCAAATGCTCAAAAACATGTCCAAGGAGTAAAAATAGAAAAAATTATTTCTGAACAGAAATTATTCCCGAAAACAAAAAGGTTACCATATGCACCCTTAGTATCTCTTATATTACATGAGTAATGCATGTATCTTCAAAAAAAAAAAAATCAAGTTTTCATTTTTAAATGAAAGAAAATAATTTTCAGTTCATATTAAGATTTAGCAAGACACCAAAAAATATTGTCATTTTCCTAGAAAATTACTTATTGAAAAATATTTTCTAGAGTTGTTAAATTTTCCATGAAACAAATGGAATCTAAGAGAGAGGACAAACTATTCATTAGCAAAATTGATTCGTAGAGTATGTAACAACTCTATTTGGTTGAATATGTCTCTCTCTTATTGAATCGTTATACTTACAATTCATGGAGTCATTAAGAAAGTTCTTAATTTAAATTAGCAGATAAAATTTAGTAACGAAGTCCTCTCCTTGCTCGAAAATGGGGTAAGATGACGGATCTCCGTTATTAACGTATATCTTATTTAGTCCTTTCACTCATTTATAGCTCAAAAAAGAAACACACATCCACGAAACCAATGAATTATTGACCATTAAATATGGTATCTTTTGCTTCCAGAGACAGAATATATATATATATATATAATAAGTCCTGTTTTTCTTTTAGACCAGAGAAAAATGAGTCTAGTTAACAGGTGGGATTGGATCACCAAAGTCCGACGGACGAATTGTTTACCTTGTAATTGGGTCGTCAATCCCCTGCCTGCACTTTTTGATTTATTATGTCCTGACACTTTAGACGTGCATTCACAGAACTTCGTTAAGTGAATGAAACCAACCGTTTTCCAACCAAAAATTAAAGAGGTGGGAATTGGTTCATCTTTTTATATAATTAGTAATGTAAAATATTATGAGTCTAATTGAGTAGTTTATGGTCTACAGCATTTTGAGACTTACCTATTCTAGTATTCACATTACAAGCATAATGTAAGTGATTTCTCTACATAATGTAAGTTTATGGTTACCGATATTTGTCCGCATCAACCACATGCAAATTAACTCAACACAAAAAAATGGACGATGTCTATAACTTAGAACCTACAAATCAGAAAGATTGCTTGGACAAAAACTTTCCCCGATTAACAACAGAAGAACACATGCACGGATGCCTTTTTCCCGAACGAGAAAAGAGACCCTATTGCAAAAACAAAAAGAAAAAAAAGATTGGCGCGAAACGAAATGAATCATCAAGGTATTAAACTAAATGCTTTTTTTTAATATCTATTAAATAGGTGCACATAATATTGCGTGAGAGATTCATATGGAAAAATAGGCGGGTCTCCATGCACAAACTATTTAGTACCTTTCTTTGATAAACTTCCTATTCGGCTTTGGACACTTTATTACAGAGGTCTCAGGATCGAAACTTGTAGCTGCTAACACGTCTTAAGTGGGGACCATGGTGGTGAGGTCCTGTGTTAACTTCCTCCCAGGTATTGACATTTAGTCCGGAGTGCACCGCGCACTCTATGGGTCGTGGGTTGGCGAGCGTAAGCGAGTCGGGCCCGGCGGATCCTGAGTATCAAAAAAAAAAAAAAAAAAAAAACCTCCTATTCGCATTAACCCATAAACGTGGGAGAAACACGTACCCTCTTCTCACTCATAATCTCGACTCTTATGATTAGTTCTTTCCAATTTGAGTGCGTCCATCCATCATTCTCTCTTCAAGATCTACTCCATTCCATTCGGTACGCGTCAGAACGAGAGGTTCCGACACTTCCTTCTTTTTAGGCAATGCAAGTACATCCTCTTTCTCCTCTTCTGGATTTCGCCTTGCACGACGAACCATCGCTCGGATTTGTTGGTTCGTCTTTTTGGTTTCGTTCCTTTGGGATGCGTAACTGTGTATTTCTCCTCTGAAGCAGGCGGTCACGTAACTGTTCCCCTTCACACATTCCTTCTTCTTCTTCTCTCTCCGATTCTTCAATGGAGCCCGATGGTGCAGCTGAAGGAAGGAGGCTGAAGGTCGTCGAAGTCGAGTCGACCGATGGACACGGCGATGGTGGTGCAGAGGGAGACAACGGATTGAGGAAAATCAGGAAATTCGATTCCTTCAACGTAGAGATCAACCGACTCAAGTCAGACCAAGGCCATTCATCGAACCAGGTCGGTGTTTATCGTTTTTCCTAGAAAAACAAAAAGAAAGAGAAAACGTTGTTCCTTTCAACAAAAATACTCCGGTTGAAAAGATATTATTGGCAAATTACTATTCGGGCTACTGTTGCTTCTTTTTTTTTTTTTTGCATGAACGTGCACGTCGTAAAACTTTTAAAATTCTGTAGAGAATTTATCCTTGAAGAAATGGATTAATTGGAATGATATGCATTTTTTTTTTTATCATTTTCTTTCAAAATGTGTGCAAATATTAAAGAGGGAAAAAGTCAATGCGTAGGGATCCGGAAAATTCTCTAACGACTTCCATAGTTTTAAGGATTTAGATTTGAAATGATAATTACCCCATGAAAGGGGTTTTACAAATTGAAAATATGCCAAATGGATTCTAGAAACACTCTACCGCAAGAAAAGATGGACAAAAGCACTTGTTCCCCGGAAATTGCTTGCCTCTGATTAAAAAAATTTTGATTTAAATTTTTAAAGGGGTATCGCGTTTGTAATTTGAAAGTGGCATTATCACTCGAATTAGCTAGATGTAAAGACGCATAGGGAAAAATAGAAATTCTCTCGAATTGATTGTTTACATTTTTCGTTTCCTGTGTTTTTGGACTATGTATTGTAACCAATCCAAAATTTTAAGAAAATGGTAGCAAGAGTGAAACTAGGAAATGCTTTCATGATCATGATTTGGTTATGGTCTTTCCAAGTGTAGAATTTGGCATGGGGGGTGATAATAAAGATTGCGATTCAAAGCATCGGGGTGGTGTATGGCGATTTAGGCACGTCCCCTCTCTATGTCATGCCAGGAATTTTTTCAAACGGGATAAAACATGAAGAAGATCTTCTTGGAGCACTATCTCTGATCTTCTACTCGATCATCCTCATTTTCTTGATCAAGTACGTCTTCATTGTTTTATCGGCAAATGACAATGGCGATGGTAAGCGATCTCTCTCTCACCATTTCACCACAAAATTCGTTTGACATAATAGTTTTTTTCTCTCTATACCAAAATCTTGTGCTAATGTAGTTAGGTTTTTGGCTATGACAATATAGGAGGGACGTTTGCTTTGTACTCTCTGATATGCCGCTATGCCAAGGCGAACTTGACCCCAAACCAACAAGCCGAAGACAAAGAAGTCTCGAAGTACCGCCTTGAGGTGCCAGGCCGCCGCCTCCAGTGGGCCTCTGCCATGAAGTCCTTACTCGAGAATAGAAAAGCAGCCAAGTACTTGCTCTTGTTTGTAACTATGTTGGGCACCTCCATGGTCATAGGAGATGGGATCCTCACACCATGCATATCCGGTAGTAATTTATCATCGATATATATATATATATTTTAATAAGAAAATGATGAACCAATAGGTTTTTTATTTTTCCCTTAATATATAAAAGAAATGAATAAATAGCTCTATCCTAATGTCTTTTTATAGTACATTCAATACTAGGTGACATTACAATATAGAACGACAATATTTACTGTCCTGGCTTATCTATTGATCTAATTAGTTCTCTTGGTTAATTTTCGATAGATGGTTCTGATTATTTTCTCCTTTTTTGAGGTAGTATTGTCGGCTATTGGCGGCGTAAGAGAAGCTGCAAGTTCACTTGGAGATGATCAAATTATGTGGATCTCTGTGGTGATCTTGATCCTTCTGTTTCAAGCCCAAAGGTTCGGGACACACAAAGTCGGATACAGCTTCGCCCCGATTCTTTCTTTATGGTTCCTCAGTATTGCACTCATCGGCATCTACAATTTCGCGAAACATGACCCAGGAGTGATTAGAGCCGTCAATCCACTCTACATTGTCCATTACTTCATGAGGAACAAAAAGGATGCATGGATTTCTCTTGGAGGGGTCATTCTCTGCCTAACCGGTAATCCAAATGTTTAATCTTCTCATTTATTAATTATTGATAGCTGATAACATATAGCTAAACATCACTGAAATAAATAATCCGTTAGTCAATTCTTTTTTCATTTTAACCAAGATATGTAACTTTTTTTTTTCAATGAATTGACTGTGGTTTTACGCTATGAGCCTTTGATTATAGGTTCTGAAGCATTGTTTGCTGATCTGGGGCACTTTAATATCCTCTCAATTCAATTGAGTTCATGCATAGTTGTCTTGCCTTCAATCATCCTTGCCTATTTTGGTCAAGTGGCGTATCTCCGAAAGCACACTGAAGATGTTGCTAGCACTTTCTACAGTTCGATACCGAGTAAGCTTCCTTGTGCTACTTCATCTGATGCACAGAATTTATCCTGTCAAGTCGTACAATGAATCTATCTAATGGTTTGATGCAGAACCAGTGTATTGGCCAATGTTTGTGATCGCGGTGTTGGCGGCGATAATAGCAAGTCAAGCCATGATATCGGCCACGTATGCCATAGTGAAGCAATCGGTTGCGCTCGGGTGCTTCCCACGCGTAAAGGTAGTGCACACTTCGAAAGACCACGAGGGTCAGATCTACATACCTGAGGTCAACACCCTCCTCATGTTGGCCTGTGTTGGCGTCACCCTTGGCTTCAAGACGACATTGCAGTTGGGCAATGCTTATGGTAAGCAAAAAGGATGATACTATATACACACACATTTAGTCTACTTATGCAGATTCCCTAATTCATTAAGCTACCTAACTGGGGTTATCAAAAGAAAAATTCACATCTATTCTTAAATCTCTATTGCAGGAATTGCGGTAGCATTTGTTTTCACTATCACGTCCACATTCCTTGTTATTGTGATGGTCATGATTTGGAAGACCAACATACTCCTCATAATCCTCTATATCCTCACCATCGGGCTTGCAGAGTATGTATTTCTAAGCTCGGTCCTCTACAAATTTATGGATGGGGGTTACGTCCCACTCGTCTTCGCTGTCATGATGGTCACCATCATGTTGGTATGGAATTACGGATACCGAAAGAAGTACGAGTATGAGTTTGAGAACAAGGTCTCAAGAGAAACCCTTGTCACGATCATGTCGAACACAAACATCCGTCGGGCCCCTGCGGTCGCTCTGTTCTACACCGAGCTCGTCCATGGCATTTCCCCCGTGTTCACCCAATACGTCGCCAATGTACCTGCATTGCACTCGATCCTTGTTTTCGTCTCAATCAAGTCGCTACCCATAAGCAAGGTGCCCCTCGAGGAGCGGTTCGTCTTTCGACAGGTGGAGCCTGAGGAGTTGGGCATATATCGTTGCGTTGTGAGATATGGATATCGGGATGCAAAGATGGAGCAGCAATCATTTGAGAGGGTCTTGATCGACCGATTGAAGGATTTCATTTGGAACGGCGCGCTACCCGCCACCGACCAGCGAGGCGAGACTAATGACCATGGAATGGCAATGGTCAATGAAGGGAGAGTGCAGAGAGAGATTGGATTGCTGGATGAAGCAATCAAGATTGGAGGGATCAAGTACCTAATGGCTCAGAGTGAGGTCATAGCGTCGAGTGGTTCAAGCTGCTTAGAAAGGTTTGTAATCAATTACCTGTACAACTGGATGAAGAGGAACGTGAGGCAGCAAGAGGAATTGTTCGGCATTCCCCATAAAAGGCTGCTGAAAGTAGGGATCACTTATGAGATCTAGTGGTCAATGTTCATGACTTTAATTAGTAGTATCTGGTATAGTTGAAACTGAAAATTTATATTCGGTAGTTTGCTTTGTACCCCTAGAGACTATTTGAGCAACTTCGTGAATTATTTCGGTTGTCTAATTTGTTCTTTTAGGGACTATTTAAGCAAAGTTTGTGTTACTTTATGATACTTTCATCACGGTATTCAAACTGTAGCGAGTGTTTAATTTCATATTTTGTGAAATTGTTCTCCAACACGCATTTGTTTTAAACATACTGTCAGTATTAATTGCAGCTTACATTTATTTGATGAAATTAGGTAATATTTGCGTGCTGAATGTAAGTAGCTTTTTATGCCTTTCTACAGCTATGGATGAATAATTTCCACATTCTAATGTATAATTATAGTCCCGTTTGATGCCCTTTGAGATATATATCAACCACGATTTGTTTCGGTGAAAATTTACTATTGAAGAATATTTTCCTTTGTATGTAGTGTTTGGATTGCTTTGAAATGAGTCAACCGATTTCATTTTTCTTTTACCAACAAAAAATTTCTAATTAAATACAAGAAAGAGACTTTCCCTTAAAAAAATCAGAAATTATTTTTTAAAATACGATGATGATTGTCCATCCTATATATGAGTTGAACTATGATGGTTCATCGTTGTAATGGGAAAATGGAATTCTAGAAAAGTCAAGATGATCATTACTTATAATATGTTAATATATGCTTATCTCATTTCCATCTAAAACTTGTTCACTAAAGTATCATTTTTTCAAACATTTTCTCTTTAATTACAAATTTCACTCACATCCTTATCCTTTAATTTATTTACATCTATCTCATCTTCTAGATTCATGTTTTCAAACATCATTAGTCATCTGTTAATATGTTTTGAATTTTGTTTTGCTAGTATGTATAGTTGCAATCCTCCTTGAAATGGTGGATAGGGTTTTCGTTATGATGATAACTTTTCATGTGAGAGCATCGAGAGCCTTATACGAAGTTGTGAGAACGAGTTTTCTCAAATCCTACTATTCCACAACATTTTGTTGGACGATTTATTATGATTAATATGCTTTTCACTTGGGAGTTGCTACTAATTTATTTTAAGCTGGTTAGGAGCCAAGTGAAATGTGGGAGGTTATTTCACTTTCCAATAGACTAGAGATCCTAGGAACAGGTACTTTGTCATGCTAAGTCTATTTGGTGCCCTTTTGGTACATTTTTTGTGTTATTTCGGAAATATTTGCGTGTGATTTTGATCCATTTTATTATCCTAAACCACCAAATAGTGACCACGCATGGTGGGCAACCAAATAAATAAACAATCACGATCAAGATATTAAAAAAAAAAAAAAGCAAAGATAAAACAGTAAAGTACGCATCACGAAAAGTAGATAAGCCGAGCCGTAGCCGTATTGTGTAATAACAAAATAGGGCCTTATTATGACGCCTTGAGACAGGATTTCATGAGCGATACCTTAAACTAAACACGTAACCACTTTAAACTGAAATATGCAAATGCGATTTGCTGTGTAAAGAGGGCATAGGGAGAGAAGGAGTGACCTGGTTCGTGGAACAGTGAAACAGACCTGATGCCACGACGACGAAGAGAAGAACAAACTCGCAATTGCAGCGAAACCAGCCTGAGAATGGGAGAGAGAGGGAATACGATGAACGGGGAAAATGTTTTGGGGGTTAACTTTTGGTCATGCAGAGTCATGACCCTTCTTTCCACCCCCTTTCTTCTTGTTCGTTTTCAAAAGAGCGGTCTATGCATGATTTAACTTGGGCTGTCACTGTTCCTATCACATCCCGATTTTCTTAAGGATAGGGACATGACACAGCGGTCCTTTCTTCAAAGGATGTAGCTTTAACATAACTAAAACTTAACTTGATATCGATATATATATACAAAAAAAGAATCAGTTGATTATAATATCTGAATTTTCTACAATTCACCTATATGATATATACACATATTCAACAAAATGAACTTAGAAACTCATTAGCTACATACAAACTGTACCGAAAAATTTCCACTATCCGAAAGTCCTCCTACTGCTAACAATAATGATTACCATCAACTTGCGCCTCGTTGAAGAATCGGAAAAGTAAGTTGATGAAAGGAATGAGCTATCGTGGCTTAGTGAATAATACATTTCCTTCAAGTGGATTGAACAATCACTATGTATTATCATAAAAGGATGTCATAATTCACCATCTTAAATTCAATATTCAATATATGTAAAATTTCGAAAATGTATGATAGCTTTGCAACAAAACTTTATACGACAAGATTAGTTAACAAAACCTGCTCAACAATAACAAATATCAATGGTCTAATCCATTGACAAATTTTATCAAATCTCACATCAATGGTCCATTCTATCAACTAATCTAATGCCCATCATCAAACTATAGTCACATTTAATGTCGTGACAAAGGAGACCAAGTTTACCCCCTTTGGCTAGGTCTACCACTTATATCAACTAGTGGTTTGGCCTGGAAGGACATCCTGAAATAGTAGGCATACTCCCCCCCCCACCACCACCTCCAAAATGGATTTTCATCATGGTGATATGAACAATATCAACCAACATCTTTCTCTAGCAACTCATAGTCAACATTAGAAAACTATTTCATAAAACATTTTGCAACCAATATGAATAGCTTTTGGCAATTCCCTTCACAAAACATTTAACCAAAGCATTCATAAATGGTCTTGCAAACTACTCCATAAAACCATTGGGGTTTGCCCAGTGGTCATCCTTGTCACATGAGAAGGGGAGGTTTGAGGTTTGAATCCCTATTTTATCAATAGGATTTGGGTGGGGATGATTTAGTTTTAGATATGGGTTTTGACTTTCATGTCCTGCAAAGAAGTAGAACAAAAGTGTGAGAATAAGAGTTAGAATAGGCATAGAGTAGGACCGACAAAAAAAAAAAATTATTTCATAAGACTTTCCAATGCCTTTTCAAGCAACTAAATAGGTAGTAAAAGTTTGGTCCCATTTTATGCAAGAAGCATGCTCTCAATAAATCATACTATAGTAAAACTCTACCATTTATCAGGCATGAGTTTTGTAAATTTATAGAAGAAATAATATCACTCACTTGAGAAAGTTGAAAACCAATCTATAGTTACTCAAGCCGACGCACTTGAATTCCTAACAACTAATTTAAAAACGACATAAAAAAAATGAGTAAAACAATATTCTAACAAATGATTGACTAAACTACACCTATTTGTCGATAAATGGCACCAATGCACCAATGAAAAGCTCAACCATTGGTGTCTGCTATGCGCAACTCATGCACTAAACTTGTTCATGCCATAGTTTTATTTACCATACTCAGTTTTAGGCAAACTTATAGTCAATAGAAATTCTTTTCAATGTACTACATGAACCCCAACTTAGCCAACCCAAAATCTTGCCAAAAATAAATGAAATTCAGCCCCAAATCTACTGTTCATAATCTGTTAAGTATGTGCAGCCAATTTCAAAATTTCGTTTTAGACAGATCGTAAATTCAAATTGAAATCCATAAATTGCTTTAAATTCATAACATCCTCGACTATTAATATGTGTGTGTGTGTGTGTGTGTGTGTGTGTGTGTGTGTGTGTGTGTGTGTGTGTGTGTACATAGCCTGACAAGTCCTCGATCAAACGCAACAACTCCAAATTGACATAAATTTGAATTTCATGCGATAACTTTGACAATTACTTTGATCAGATGATGAATAGAGGCTTTGATTACTTATCCGGCATTAAAAAACGGTGTCGATTCGGCTTGACAAGTCGCTAGGATTGTGAGTGCATTAAAAATTTTTTTTTTCTTTTTATTTTCTTTTTTTCCTTTATTTAGAGCTCCCTTCTTTGGTAATGTCGCTGGTCTTCTTCCTCTTACACACGATCTGTTGAAGAGAAAAATGAAGATGGGCTGAACTTGGGATATAGAAGACATGGGCTGGGCTGAGGGCTCAGATAACAGATTATATGGGTTGAATTAATGGCCTCATATTAAGGTTTCATTGAGTTTTGGATAAAATTCTACTTAAAACCTTATTCACACGTGAATTTAGCCAAAATTTGAGCTTATTTTTCAATTGATCCATTGTATCGTGTCAGATGATTAATGATCAACAGAAACTCTTTTTCACACATGCTTAATTTTGTGAGGGGTCTAAGTTTTTTGGCTGCTAAATGCCAATGGCGAAGAGTTAAGGATTGTCAGAATGATCTCAAAAGTTATATGACTTAATTACACTTTATCAAACCATTCTAATAACATTATTTTAGAAGATGCTTATATCTCCTTGCAAAATTAAAAAAAAAAAAAAAAAAAGAAAGATGAGAAAAAGAAGCTTTCAATATTTAGCTGAAGATAAAATTTTCAAAGTCTTCAATCACTTTAAAACAAAAGTTTATACCACATGATGAAGTTTACTATCTGTTAAAAGTACCTACCAACATTTCAACTCATAAAAGACATACTATAAATCGATATGGAGAGATTATAAGGGATTCAACTATTAAAAAATATTATCTTTCAAAAACTACAAGAAGCCATAGGCAAACACTTGCATTCCTTCCCTTAATTTTATTAAATTAAAATCTAAAAGAGACAGATATTAAGATATCGCTCTCTAATGAAAGTAATAAGTTCAGTGAGTAGGTTTTCTTTTGATGGATAGAAATGGTGATGAGGGATAATTGTTTAAAAAGTCTTAAATCTACTATACGACGGTTAATTCCATCCTAAACTCTTCAATTTGGTTAATTAAACCTTAAACCTTTTTGATGATTTGTTTATGTACTTTTTCAACTATATTTAGTAGGAATTTGCAATTTTTTTTTTTTTTACAAATTTCTGTTTATTTTCCTTTCTTTTCTCTTTTTTACCCCTATTTCCCTCTGTTGAGGCCCTAATGACTAGTGGAGGGAAACCTAGTGGAGGGGAATGGAAAAAAAAATTAAAAAAAAAATTGTTAAAATCATTGAGGTTAGCATCAATCTTGCTGACTGAAATGCCATTTTAGTGATTTTTAGCTAAAATTTGTTGAAAAGACCTTTAAGACCATATTAAAAAAATCATCAAAAGATTTAGGACTAATTGGCTAAACTGAAAATTTTAGAACTGAATTGATTGTCGTATAATAGTTCTAAAATTTTTTTGACAAAATTCCTAGTGACAAGGATGATTAAATCATGGCTATTAGCTAATCGTAACTTACTTTCAATGATGATGATGATGATGATTAATGCACTCTTAGAAGAGATCACGTGTTGCTTTTCCATGCTAAATTTACAATCTTATAAGTGAAAAGGATTCGCCACCTCTTTTTGCCAACGAATTTATATTTAAGTGTTGATATTTCTCTCTTTATATTGTTCATAGTTTGCCTTTATAGTGATATCTTTTTGATAAATTGGTCAATGGTTTTGCACACTTACAATATCAATAAGAATGCGATTGTGCTAAGAGGGTGGAATTCGCACACGAAATCAACCCTTTCCAAGGAAGATTGTGTCACATGGTTACTTAGGGCCTGTTTGGCAACTTGCCAAACAATGCTTGTTTCTAACTATTGGGGTTTGCTCCAGGGGCCACCCTTCCAACATGGAAGGGGGAGATGGGGGGTTCGAATCCCCACATTCTCGGGAGGTTGGGGTGGGGATGATTTAGTTTCAAGTGTGGGTTTCGACTCTCATGCCTTGTAAGGAGATAGGGCAAAAATCTGAAAGTGAGAGTTAGAGTAGGAATAAAGTAGGACCGACAAAAAAAAAAAAAAAACAATGCTTGTTTCTATCTTTTTTGTTTCCGGGAGTATATTTGGAATAAAAATGCATTTGATAAAATTTTTGTTCTCGAGCATAGATTTGGAGTAGAATTGAGAATAAAAAAAAAGGTTGATTCTTGTTCCCGGGAACAATTCTAGAATCAAGCACCTATTTTCTCTTTTTCTTTTCTTTTTTCTTGTTCTTCTTCATTTGCTGCCACCGCTATCATTGTCGTTTGTTGCCGTTTGCTAGCGTCTGTTGCCCCCTGCCGCCAATCACTAGCAACTGGTTTGGCGAGCTCACCGGTGGCTAGGTGGGCCTCCCTCGGCCACTGGCGAGGCTCGCCTGATCAGGCAAGGCTCGCCTGACCGGGCAAGGCTCACCCAACCCCGCTGAGGCTTGACCTCACCAAGATTTGGCAAGGCCGAGCTTGCTCAGCTGCCGGTGGGGCTTGACCTCGCCAGGCCACCATGAGGCTTAGCCGAGTCATGGCTGGGCGAGCTCGACCTCACTAGATTTGGGCAAGGCCGCTCACCCAACCATGGCTCGGCCAACGAGGGCCGGTGAAGCTTTGGTGAGGTTGCCGACCCTCATCTAGCCGGTTGTCGATCATCCCAAGGCCAGCGGCCGGCGACTTGAAGAAGAAGAAGAAAAAGATAAAGAAGGAAAAAAAAAAAAAAAAAAAAGTAATAAAATTATTTAAAAATTAAAAGAAAATAATTTGGAGCAGAAATTTTGAGCACGCTACCAAACACAATTTTATTCAGGGATTGAAATTTTGAATATTTATCAACGGTTTAAGATGCTTAGAAATGTTTTCAGGAATAAAATAAAAAAGAATCATTTCTGATAAAAAAAAATTGTTTCCGGGAACAGAAGCGTTACTAAACGCGCCCTTAGTCTTCCTTTTTTAGCGTCATTTGTTCCATTGAATTGGTGGGAAATTTCTTGATACTTGAATTTATGAATTTAAGGTGAGCTTGTGGATCTTTCGGGAGCAATAGCATGGTGTTCTATGCGGGCGGCTATTTACATCGATACACTTTGGGGGAAAAAAAACTAAACAATTCATGTATATATGGCCAAGTTCTTCATTTTCGTCTGAACTATCATTTATTAGATACGCAATAAAATACTCCATCGTATCATGGTCCAAAAGGTTATGTCAAATAAGATTTGAACTTGCGATATAGATAAACAATCATAATGATTTTATCGCTCGACCAACCCATTCAACTCCCTGGGTATTAACTAGGAATATTAATGAATTTAATTCTCTTTTTACTAGCTACCTCTTTTTTAAATTCCTATTTCGATTTTTCCAGTTATGCATTTTTAGCTCTTCTTTATTGATAGTGCTCTCTCGCTGTTTCTCTACTCTTGTTGTAAAATTAGCGCAAAAACCGAGATCCTCTAATTAAAACAACACGAAATCACCACGGATGAAACGAGGAATGGTAAAGGGCGCTAGATATCTACTTAATTGTTTTCTTTTTTTTCTTTTTTTTCTTTTTTTTATAAAAAATCGAATTTTTAATTATTTTTCTTTTTTCTTTCCTTTCATTTTCTTTTTTCTTCTTCTTCAACCAATCGTTGGCCATGATGACGACTAGTGATCGGCCTTAGGCAAGCTCAAACCTCGCCCAAGTTGGCAAGGTTTGAGCAAGTGGCAAGGTTTGAGCAAGCTAAATTCCACCGAGTCAAGTCAAGCCAGCCTTGGGCAAGGCTCCATCTCGTTAGATCTGGCAAGGTAGAGCTCACCCAAGGTTGGCGAGCTTGATCTTGCCAAATGGGCAAGGCCTTAGCCTTCACATATCAGCAAGCGAGGAGCTCATTGCCTTTTGGCGAGCTTGTCCCTCGCCCGTGGTTAGTTGTTGGCCATTTCCACGGCCAACAATTAGCCGGAGAAGAAGAAAAAAAAAGACTAAATAAAAATAATTAAAAATTGATTTTTTAAATAAATAAAAATAATTTAAAAAACCAAATTTTATAAAAGATAAAAATAATTGAAATTTTGATTTAAAAAAAATATTTTTTTGTAAGAACCATCATTTCATTAATCAAGGACCTCAGCCGCCAATAACTCACGCACTATGGACCTGAGCCTAAGTATTGGGGAGTAGAGTTTGAGCATTAGGGCTTGAGCTCGACCTTTATGGATGCAGGCTCCTGTGCCAAGCAAAGGGCATGAGCATTAGGGGTTTGGGCCTGGCTTCGGTGGACTCAGGCATAAAGCGCCAAGGGCCTAGGCTTGGGAATCGGAGTCCCGAGCTAGCCCTAATGGACATAGGTTCAATCTCAATGGACTTGTTTCCAACCTTGATGGACCTAACCCGGGCATTGGGACTTGGGAACTAGCATTGGAATTTCTATGTTCAAACATAGTGTTTTGGAATCAAAAGCAAGTACTTAATTATATTTTCAAAAATGTTTTCTAATTATTTTAAAGAGAATCATTTTTCTGAGTTTAAGCATAGTTTTCTATCGAAAATATTTTCAATAGACTCATTTTCTTATGCAAACGGAGCGCCAAAATATGAGAAAAGTATTTTTTTTATGAAATGGACGAAATCTTAAATTATTCTTAACTTAAAGTGTTTACAAATAAATAACTTACCTTACAATCGGGGTATAAACTGAGCACGCGCCAAGTTTCGCTTGAACTCTCCTCAATCGCCCTCCAAGTGCCACGCGTGCTGCTCTCTGACTTCTTCAGCCCAACAATTTTTGTGTGCCTCTTTTATTTCGTCAGCCTCCGCTGGGACCATCTTTACCCGGTCAAAATTGGTATTTATTCCAACAAATCAACACACACATATTTTTACACGATCCGGGAGATTCTTTGGAATCTTTTCTAACAAATTTGACTCTAAAACTGATCTAGATCCTCCAGTCAGCTCAGATTTCATACACAACTTCGAACTTGAAATACAATAATAACAACTCTCATCAGGTGTCTTCCCAAATGCCTGTTGATGGGCGAGCCACCGACTATCGGGCCTAGAAGTCCTTACTCATTGCCTCCAACGAGATTAAACCAAGGCTAAATCTGTCATTCACATATCTGTTGACATTTTTCTTGGTTTCTTTTCTCAAACTACTCTAATAGGTTCTCCTTGGGCAGTATGGAGGGACGGACTAAGATCCCCTTGCAGTATGCAGGCAAGGCTAAGTGCATGTCTCCTATCCCACATCGCTTAGGGAGGAGTCATGGGCTGGCTTATAAGACTTGGGTTCCTTTAATTATATACATGCGTTTTTTTTTTTTTTTGGGTAATATGAACTACCTTGATAAGAACAAAAACTGTGAGAACTTAATTTCCAAAGTAGACAATATGTGTACCCTAGAGACTCAGGGCATTACAAGTGGTATCAGAGTTCTTGTCCCACGTCACTTTGAGGGGAGTCTTGGGCTGACTTATAGGGCTTGAGTTCTTCTAACTATATACACGCGTTTTCTTGGAGTAGTAGGCTTTGCCATGAGAAGAACAAAACTGTGAAGACTTAGGGGGCATTTGTTTATTTTTGTTTCTATTTCCCAGAACAAAAATTTCTGTTCTTTTGTTCCGGAGAATAAAAAAAGAACTGAAACGCGTTTGTTTACACTTTTGTTCCCGGGAACAAGAAATCTATTTTTTTGTTCCCGGAACAGATTTTGAACATAAACAAAAAGTAGAAAAAACTTTTTTTGTTCCTGGGAACACTTTCGAAAAAAAATTTTCTCTTCTTTTTTTTTTCTTTTTTCTTTGGCTAGTCGCCAGAGCGTCGCTGGCCCCGGCAAGTCCGAGCTCGCCCAGCCAAGGCGAGGCCGACCTCGCGCTGGCCGGCGAGCCTCATCGTGGCTGGGCGAGGCAGCTGGCCCTCATCGGCTGGTTGCCGGCCATGGTCGAGGCCGGTGACCGGCCAAAAGAAGAAAAAGAAAAAAGAAAAAAGGAAAAATAAAATAAAATAATTAAAAATTAAAAGAAACAAAAAAATTATACAAGTTTACTAAACATGTTTATATTCTTTTTCTATTTCAGGAACATAAATTTTGTGTAGTTACCAAATGCGTTCTTCTATTCAAAAAATTTTTCTCCGAAACAGAAATAGTTTTTTCTATTTTTGTTCCTTGGAACAATTTTTGAACAAAAACGTTACCAACTATACCCTTAGTGTCCAAAGCGGATAATATGTGTACAATCAAGGTGGCCTAAGCCACTGGGTCCAACTTTCTAGAGGGTGACGTTTGAAACAAGATAATTGTTATAATTATTAGAATATTTAAATGATAAATCACACTTTTATCTAATAAGCTACTAGGCAAATGACAAGATCAAGTGTGAGGGGACAGTTAGAATATTTAAATAATAAACCACGCGTAGAGGGGAGTGTTAGAATATTTAAATAATAAACTTTGTTTTCATCTAACAGTTTAAAGTTTTTAGAATAATTGGTAGTTGTTACATAAAATCTCACAATAATGACTTAATGGAGGAAGCTAGAGACTTTTTTGACGGACGGGTTACCAATTTCTATCGGCACCAACCACAATTGGATGAACTCAGATTAAAAGTGGATGGAGGCCGTAATTTATAACCTCCAAATCAGAAAGATTGGTCGAAAGGCGGGTCTCTCTTAAAGTATCTCACAGGCTAAGGCGTATTTTGAAAGTCAAAAGAGACCCCCCTTACCAAAAAATAGATAAATAGATTCGCGCATTTTCAGGAGATATATTACTGGGGGAGTGTTAAACCGAATGCTTTCCCAAGCTCGAGAGGGGATGTATCTGCTACCCAGATTTGAGATGTTCTCACGAGAGAACGTGAGGACGAATAGGCTGGTCTCTATGTGCAAACTAAACACTATCTCTCCTCAATTATTTCCCATTTGCAATAAGCATAACGACGTAAGAAAAGTGTAGTCTTCTCCCTCGTCTCGTTCTATTATTGGCTTTTTTTAGTGCGAGAAAGTTCGCCCATGGTTCTCTCTATAAAATCTCCTCTGCCTGGTCCACTCCAGAGCGGGAGAGGTTCTGTCACTTCCCTTCTTTCTGGCATGCAAGTAAATTTGCTTTCTCCTTTTCTGGTTTTCGCATGACAGGACGCATTATAAGTGCGATGCCATTGAAGTTTTGTTTCACCGTCGGTCAAATCCCTTGGTAGATCCTTTCGTGTTCTTGTCTTTTGAAGTGCTTGACTGTGTGTTTCTCGTTTGAAGCAGGTGGTTTCGCTCCTCTTCATCTCTCTCTATCTCGTGTGCTGTGATTCTTGAATGGAGCGCGAGGGTATAGCAGAAGAAGAGAGGCGGAAGGTTGTCGAAGTCGACTCGCCTGACGGATATGATCGCCAGGATCAGGATCAAGACAATGATCGTGCAGAGGGAGACGAGGAGTCAAGGGACATCAAGAAACTCGATTCATTCGACATAGAGATCGCCCGATTCAAGTCAGAATATGGCCATTCATCAAACCAGGTCAGTGTTTTTCCTGTTCCCTAAGTTTTTCTTTCATAAAAAGTACTCTGGTTGAAAAATGAATTTCAAGTTACTACTTGAGATACTTAGTTCAAATAAAGTTCCTAGATTTTTTTATTTTCTTTTTGCATGAACGTGTGACTAATAAAATATTTAAAAGTTCCGGGTGCACATTGCGCACCTTACCTGCGACGTCGTAGGAGGTGGGTCCCTGCGGCACCGCCTTGGGTTTACGTTGCCGGCTGCCGGCTATACGGTGGTTCTGTGTCACCAAAAAAAAATAAAATAAAATAAAATATTTAAAAGTCGAAAGGAAACCAATTTTCGGTGAAATGGATTAATGGAAACGACAACCCTTTTTTTTTTTTCCAGTTCCTTTCCTTACACGAGTTGATAAAACTGCTTTTTAATTTAAATTCAGGAAGGGATATGTTGTTTAAAATTCGAAAATGGCATTATCATTCAAATTAGCTAAATGTAAAAATGGATAGGGAGAAACGTAGAAATAAAAAAGCGGATGGATAATGGCTGTGGGCTTTACCATTATATATTAGCTGATTAGTAGAAATCTCCTTTCGCTAGCGTGGATATACAAATATTGATCTATATATTCACAAATATTAAAGTATTGAAATTTTTAAGAAAAATTACTAGAAAAGTTCTAAGCCTATTGTAATTGTGCCATTTCAGTTATAATTTTTTTTTTTTGTGCCGATTCAGTTCTAAACATTTTTACATTTGTTCAAATTCAGTCTATCCGACTAATGTTACCATGGCAATTTTTTCAATATTTTTTTCTAAATTTTATTAATTTTTTTCCCATAGTGGCCGGTTGGCCATTGGGGGAGGCTAGCCCCCGATCTGGGCGCAAGGCCATGGTTGCTTCACCCACGTTGCGAGGGCCTCATAAGTTGTGGGCAAAGGCGGCCATGGCCTTGCTCTATGGGAAAAAATAAAAGAAGAAAAGAAGAAAAAGGAAAAGAAAAAGGAAAAATAAACAATATAACAATTTAAAAATTATTGTGTAAGTGTTGACCGAAAGTTAGTGCTGGCTAACATCCACATCAACGTCGGCCAACAAAATTGGCTGGATAAACTGAATTGGCACAAATGAAAAATATTCAAACTGAATTGGCATAAAAAAATGTTTATGATTGCATTAGCATAATTGCAACAAGTTTAAGATTTTTTTGGTAATTTTCCAGAAATTGTTATAAGGCATAAAAATTGAAAAATTTTATTAAGAAAAAGTTTAATGTTTATCATTCTCTCGAATTGTTAGTTTACATCTTTCCTTTCCTATGTTTGTTTTGTTCTTATAACCAATTGAGAGTTCAACAAAATCGTAGCAAGAGTGAAGCTAAGGAAATGGTTTCATGAGAATGGTTTGGTTACGCCTTTCTAAATGCAGAATTTGCCATGGGTGATGATACTGAAGTTTGCTATTCAGAGCATTGGGGTGGTGTATGGCGATTTAGGCACGTCGCCTCTCTATGTCATGCCGGGAATTTTTCCTCACGGTATAAAACATGAGGACGATATTCTGGGAGCGCTATCTTTGATCTTCTACTCGATCATCCTCATTTTCTTGGTCAAATATGTCTTCATTGTTCTATCGGCGAATGACGATGGTGATGGTGAGCGGTTTCTCCCTCACCATGTCACCACAAAATTCATTTGTCGTAGCAGGTCCTTTTTATTTTTATTTTTCCTCCCCTTTCTCTATACCAAATCTCATACTAATGTAATTAGATATTTGGCTACAACAATATAGGAGGGACATTTGCTTTGTACTCTCTAATGTGCCGTAATGCCAAGGTGAGCTTGACCCCAAACCAACAAGCCGAAGACAAGGAAGTCTCAAATTACCGACTTGAGGTGCCGAGCCGGGGCTTCCGGCGGGCCTCCACCATGAAGTCATTTCTCGAGAATAGCGAAGCAGCCAAGTACTTGCTCTTATTTGTAACTATTTTGGGCACCGCCATGGTCATTGGAGATGGAATTCTTACACCATGCATATCCGGTAGTAATATTTTCATTAAGATTTTTTTTTTTTAAAAGAAAAGGATGCACCAATAGGTTTCTAACTTTTCCCTTAATCTACAAAGGAAATGAGACAGCACATTCAATCGGTTGTATAAAACAACAATATTCATCGTCTCAGCTTATTTATTGATACAATTACTTCTCTTGGTTGAATTTCGATAGATGGTTCTGATTCTTTTCTTCTTCTCCGGGGGCAGTGTTGTCGGCTGTTGGGGGAATACAAGAAGCTGCAAGTTCACTTGGAGAATATCAAATCATGTGGATATCTGTGGTGATCTTGATCCTTTTGTTTCAAGTCCAAAGGTTTGGGACTCACAAAGTTGGATACAGTTTTGCCCCAATTCTCTCTATATGGCTCCTTGGTATTGGACTAATCGGCATCTATAATATCGCGAAACATGACTCGGGAGTGATCAAAGCCATCAATCCGCTCTACATCGTCCATTACTTCATGAGAAACAAAAAGGAAGCATGGATTTCTCTTGGAGGGGTGATTCTTTGCCTCACTGGTAATCCAAACATCTGAATCTTTTCATCGATTTATTATTATAACTAAAAACATATAGCTAAACGTCATTCAAATGATCCATCTATTAGTTAATTCTTATTTCATTCTAACCAAGATATATAACTTCTTTTCAAGAATTAATTGTGGTTTTACTCTTTGAGCCTTTGATTATAGGTTCTGAAGCATTGTTTGCTGATCTGGGGCACTTTAATATCCTCTAAATTCAATTGAGTTCATGCCTAGTTGTCCTTCCTTCAATCATCCTCGCCTACTTTGGTCAAGCGGCATATCTCCGAAAGCACAGTGAAAATGTTGCTACCACTTTCTACAGCTCACTACCGAGTAAGCTTCCTCATGCTACTTCATCCGATGCATCATTTATCCTTTTGGGACATCCAATGAATTTATCTAATGGTTTGATGCAGAATCGGTGTATTGGCCAATGTTTGTGATTGCGGTGTTGGCGGCGATAATAGCAAGTCAAGCCATGATATCAGCCACGTTTGCCATAGTTAAGCAGTCAGTCGCGCTTGGGTGCTTCCCACACGTGAAGGTCGTGCACACTTCGCAAAAGCACGAGGGTCAGATTTACATACCTGAGGTCAACACACTCCTCATGTTGGCCTGTGTTGGAGTCACTCTTGGCTTCAAAACCACATTGAAGTTGGGCAATGCTTATGGTAAGCAAAAAGGATCACACTATATACACACATTTAGCCCACTTATGCAAATTCCCTAATTGAATAAGCTATCTAATTGGGATTATTGAAAGAAAAATTCATATTTATTCGGGAATCTCTACTACAGGAATTGCAGTAGCATTTGTTTTCGCTATCACGTCCACATTCCTCGTTATCGTGATGGTCATGATTTGGAAGACAAACATACTCCTCGTAATCCTCTATGTCCTCACCATCGGGCTCGTAGAGTACGTGTTTCTAAGCTCAGTCCTCTACAAATTCTTGGATGGGGGTTACGTCCCACTCTTCTTCGCTGCCGTGATGATGACCATTATGTTGCTATGGAATTATGGATACCGAAAGAAGTATGAGTTTGAGCTTGAGAACAAGGTATCAAGAGAAGCCCTTGTCACGATCATGTCAAACACGATCCACCGGGCCCCCGGGGTCGCCCTATTCTACACCGAGCTTGTCCATGGCATTTCCCCAATATTCGCTCAATGTGTCGCCAATGTACCTGCATTGCACTCAGTCCTTGTCTTCGTCTCAATCAAGTCACTACCCATAAGCAACGTGCCCCTCGAGGAGCGGTTCTTCTTTCGACGGGTGGAGCCGCAGGTGTCGGGCATGTACCGGTGCGTTGTGAGATACGGATATCGAGATGCAAAAATAGAGCCACAATTCTTCGAGAAGGTCTTGATTGACCAATGGGAGGATTTCATTCAAAACAACGCACCCTACGCCGACGAGCGAGGTGAGGCCAGTGACCATGGAATCGCAATGATCAATGAAGAGGGAGTGCAAAGAGAGATTGGACTGGTGGATGAAGCAATCAAGATTGGAGGGATCATGTATCTAATGGGACAGAGTGAGGTGAAAGCTTCGAGGGGTTCAGGCTTTGCAAAAAGGTTTGCAATCAATTGCTTGTACAACTGGTTGAAGAGGTGCGTGAGGCAGCCAGAGGACGTGTTCAACGTTCCCCACAAGAGGCTGCTCAAAGTAGGGATCACTTATGAAATCTAACGGAAATGTCCATGATTTAAATTAATAGTACATGATATAGATGAAGTTTGATATTTATATTTGGTTGTTTGCTTTGTCCTCCAAGAGACTATTTAAGCAAAGTTCGTGCATTACTCAGGTTGCCTCCTTTGTCCTTTTAGAGACTATTTAAGCAAAGTTTGTGTTACTTTATGAAACTCTTCATGGTAAATATGGTTAGAGTGTTTAATCATATATTTTGTAGATTTGTTCTTCAACACACATTTGGTTTAGCCATACAGTCGGTATTGATTGCAACTTACATTTATTTGATGAAGTTAGGTAACATATGCGTGCTGAATGTAAGTAGCTTTTGAGAAGGGCTTGACAGAAATTGGATGTAGAAGACCACAGCTACGTCATCAAGCTTCCATTATCTGCTTGAGTTGGTGCTTGGTATAAATTTCTCGTTTAAACACATTATAGTTCTTCCGAACTTGGCAAGAACTACTATAATTTTGCCTAGTTCCTCCTTAATTAGTGAACCGTATGGTCAAGTAGCTTCCCAATACTTTGACGTCATTTCAAACTTATGACAAATATATTAACCCATATTAAGATAATATATACACTGATATATGATGTAAGGACGTTTTACAAAGTACTTATCTCCAATGCTGATAATTAAGATATATGTACTACGATGGCTTCGTTAATGACTGGAGGAGTTGCAAGATAGCTATATTATAATTCTTTCAATTTTTACTCTTTTTAAAAAGTATTATCTCATTAATCAACTTCATTAATTAGAGGAATCAATCTAATGATATACAAATAGGATTTTGTTAAAAAGTACGTATGTATTCTATTAAGCAACTGACTCGTAAAAGTTACAACTTACAGTGCACTAACTTTTTACCGTGAGATGTGTAATTGATAATTAGCAATTCAATGTCAACTTGTTAAATATATAAATATGAGTAAATTTATTGCATTTATACGAAAACCGAATTCTGAGTGCGATTGAATATGACCACATAAGGATACATTTTCTTGGACAGGGTACGACTATGGATGAATAATTTCCACATTCTAATGCATAATTATGGTCTTATTTGATTTACTTACCATTTAAAGACCAATTGTTTCAGTAAAAATTTACTATCGAGGAATATTTTCCTTGTTTGCAGTGTTTGGATTATTTTAAAAATGAGTCAATAGAAAATCTTTACATAATTACCAAGAAATTTTATTTAAATACAGAAAATGGACTTCCTCTTTAAATAAATCAGAAACCATTTTCCAAAATATGATAATGATGGTCCATCCTATATATAATAAGTTAAAATATGATTATCGTTATGATTAGGAGTGAACGCTTCTAGGTTCTGTACAGCTTTCACTTAAAACCTTCTTGTTGGAATAGGTTCCTCATTTTTTGGAACCCGGAATTTACCATTTATACCTTGAAACCTAAAACCTACCCTATTACAGGTTCCGATTCAGTTCCATGAACTACTCATGTTCTACCTATATTATAAATTGAATGATTACGGTGAATTATAACATATAATTACTACAATTTACTATTACAATTTACTAATCATAACTTATATTAGACATACAAAAAAATATAAAACATTAACAATGTAAAAGTTTTAGTCATAAAATGGAAGCTCAAACTGATGATTCTAGATTATACACTCATTTTCAAACACGATAGAATACTGCAAGTTTTGCACGAAGATATAAACTAAGAAAAACACAAACACTTGTTACAAATTCTAGTTTCTAAGTTCTAAGTACCATCAATCTAGAACCTGGAACCTATCCGTCGAAACAAGTTTCCAAATTTTTAGAATTTGGAATCAACTCTGCATACCTTGGAACCTAGAGCCGAACAAGTTCACATGAGTCCGGTTCTCAGGTTCTAGGTTTTACCCTCATGCTCACTCCTAATTATGATGGAAAATTGTAAATTTGGAAAAGTTGAGATAATTATAACTTATGGAAAAATTATCAAAAAGTCCTAAATCTATGATACTTTAATCAATTTAGTCATAAATCTTTCAATTTTGCTAATTGAATCATAAACATTTATATGTTTTGCCAAATGAAACCATCCGGCCAATTTTAACTGGAAATCGACAACATGGACATTGGTAGTGCCACATAGGATGGCCAGCGGTGAAGTGAAATTTTTTAAAATGAAAATTTATAATTTTTTATTATTTTATCTCTTTTCTTTTCTTCTTTCTTTTTCTATCTTTCTTTTCCTTTTTTTTTTTCAACCAAGTCCAGCGCCGGCAACCTCGCCGGACTTTGGGCAAGGGTCAGTGACCCTTGCCCATGACCAATGAGGGTTGGCCTGTCCTCGCGGGGGTTGGAAAAAAAAATAAAATAAAAGAAACAAAGAAAGAAAATAAAAAAATTTGGAAATTTTTAAAAAATTATAAAGTTGTCAACATTAGCGCTAACAGCCTAGCATCTATATCAGTGATTTTTGGCAAAAATTGACCAAAATGACTCAATTGGAAAAACGTAAAAAAAGTTTAGGAATCAATTGATAAAATTAAAAAATTTAGGACTAAATTGACCAAAGCGCAATAGGTTGACTTTTCAGAAATTTTTCCCTATGACTTTTAATAGTGTCAATGTATAATTATCTTATTTCCACCTAAATCATGTTCGCTAAAATACCATTTTTTCAAAGATTTTCAAGCACGTCTTTAGCCTTCAAATAATTTTCATTTTACACTCTCATCTTCTAGAATGATTCATGTCTTCAAACATAATCAATGATATGCTAATCTGTTTAAATTTTTTGTTGTGCTAGTATGTATAGGCGCGAGCCTCCCTCGGAGGATGGATGGGGCGTCAATTACAATGATACTTGTTACGTGAGAACACTCGAAGCCTCGTATGAGGTTGTGCTAAGCGGGTATTAATTCACGACATTAGATTAATTTAGTCATTATGATTAACATGTTCTTCACTTTTGGGTGTCACCACTAACCTATTCTAGGTTGATGGAGTCAAGTGAAATATGAGAAGTCATTACACTTTCCATGAACCAGAGATCCTAAAAATTTGGATTTGGTTACACTAAGTCTAATAAGCACCATTTTGATAGATTTTCTCATTATTTTAAAATATTTGTATGTGATGTTCTTCCATTTTATAAACTTAAACCACTACGTGGTGATCATGCATGAGTGCGCAACTAACTAAATAAACAATCACAATCAAGATCGGTAACACGAAGAGAAAGCAGCAAAGTACGCATCACGAAAAGTATGACCTGAGCCGTATGGAATAAGGTTCCATGTAGATTCTCCATCGACCAAAACCTTAGAGACAGGTCTATGATTAATTTTGGCTGATATTTTAATTGTTTTGAGATTTTTGGAGTTATGCACTGTGAGTATTTCTAACTCCATCACCTCCTAATTAGTGAATTGGAACTCAGTCCTTTCTTCTTCATCGATAATCGAGTCCTAGTCTTTCGCTATTCTTATTGATGCTATTTTGAACTCCGAAGGTAGCTTGGCTTGAATCATATACCAACTTGCTGGTGCTATTGATCGCGAAAAAGATGTAGGCCTTGGCTCAGCCCTTTCCATCTTTGGAGATCCTGTTTCTTCCTGTTTCTTTGGTTCTCTATTGGCTTTTCAAGGTTCCTTTTCCAAACCATGTTCCTAGACCTAAATTACTTTGATTTGTAAGTGCCCAAGAGGCTAAGCCGGCTAATCTGAACTTGATTGACTTGGTCCTTATATCTCCCCAGCCTCAAACCATTGTCCTTTAAGCTGGTCGTGAGGCACTTTCAAGGTTTGTCGACGAGTGAGTGCAGACGAATCGCTTTCCTTAGGTGGTAGCATGTTAAACTCCTCACCCCATCCAATTGGTAAGGTGCTGGTGGCCCATAGCTGACGTAGTAATCAATTTTCCAATGCTAATGCGTACCATTATAGCAATCAATCTTTAAATCTTAATATACTTAGATGCCAAATCAGACTTAGGGGCTAAGATAAATCCTCCAATGCCAAATTGACAGCAATTCATGTTAGTTTGTTTATATATACACACACTATAATAATGAGAGGGTAAGACCCAAGCATCGAACATATTGTGATTTCCTAGTTTCACCAAAAATCTAACACAAACCCAATATAATCATGACAATGCTAAATGATCATCAACAAGTTTGTTCGCGGCTCATACCTATGACGTACAAGGGTGTAAGTCGGCATTGACAAAGCTTTGCACTACTCCGACAAGGGCGACACGCGACTTGGATGGCAACAGCGACAACCTTGATGTGTCTCTGGTTCAGCGGCGCCTAGCAGCAGGCCGAATCGAATGTCAATGAATAGAATTTCTTGGAGCGTTGTAAAATTGAAAAGAGAGAGAAAAAATCAATTTGTGGGTGCTCTCTCTGTTCGCACCAAGGATCACCATACTGAACGCCCATGCGATTCGATCCAGAAAGCCAGATACCAAACCCCGTTTGAGCTTTGAGGCCCTCCAGTCACTAGCAGCTTCGACCCCTCTTTGCTCTGCAAGGGAACGGAGGCAGTGGATGGACATCCTCCTCCATAGCGGCAAGGACCTCACCTTCAGGAGCGAGTCAAACACAGGGAGGCTGAGGTGAACAACCTGCGGGAGTGCTGTCTGGCCAGAGACCTGGACGGCGTCGTGGCGTCTCTGTAGGACCTTTTCAGAGCTCTGTTTTGCTTTGGAAACAACGAGATCTTGTTGGCAAAGATGCTTGAGAATATAACAAAGTCTTGTGAGAATACCATTTAACATTTTTGGTATTTTTTTCAAGGAATTTTCGAAAAGAAATAACTGGGAAGCAAGTTGTATATCTTTTCAGAAAAAAGGATAAAAAAATTGAATTAAAAAAATTGAGACATAAAAACTATGAAATTTCATTATTTTTAGAATCGAATGCAACCTTTTAGAAGAAGTTTTTTTCCGGACATATATGTTCTCAAAAACAAATTGAAAAGACATATTGAAAATTCGAAATAAAAATAATTTTTTTATAATTTCGAATTTCAATGAGAAGTTATGTCCAAATAAACACAACCCTCCAAATGTTAAGGGATTAGGCTAAAAAAGATGAACTTTTCAAAAAAAATGTAAGAACCCCTAATCACTGTTAGGAAAAATAAAAAATAAAAATCGAAATTAATAATAATAATAATAATAATAATAATATTAATTATTAATAATAATAATAATAACAAATTAATTATTATTATTATTATTATTATTATTAATAATAGTAGTAAGAAAATGACCAATCACACTAGTTCAATAGTACACATATGTTATTTTATAAATCCAACTTTCAATAAATAAAAATAAAACGGAGGATTAGTGCCAACAAACAGAGCAATTTACAAAGCACGATGTGAAGCAGATAGAATAACAAAAAAGGTGGCCAGCAGTTTTGCCCACAGAAGACTTCTCATTGCAGGCAAGTAATAGTGAGAGGTGGATAAAAGATCACCTATGGAACTCGGCAAAACAGATCTTTATCCCTGATATAGGCAAGCAGCTTTGCCACCCGTGCCGTAACCAAAGAAAAAGGAATGAGGAGCAGTCGAATGTAATTTGATTAGCTCATTGGTGTATAATACAAAACAGTACCTTCGCAAGCGTTTCCTCAATAGCTTCATCACTCAACTTCTCACCGCCACCTTTCTTTAGTATATTGTCACAAAAAAGTGGCCGGTAGCTATGCACTTGAGCTTCCAACGACACCCTTATTGCAGAAGACCTCGAAAGCCTCCTTTTGAGCGTACAGAAGGGCAGAGAACTTGACATTAAGCATAAACAGGGATGCCCAGAAGCAGAACTAGCAGCAGCATATCTTATGAAAAAGAGGGTGGTTCTCAAAACAATTTTTGACATATGCTAGGTATTTGTCATGTAATTCAATCACTTTCCTCACAGAAACCTGCAAAACGTGGACCTGTCTCAACTTCCCCTCGATAATCAGCCTCCTTTATCCAAAATAAGATATGAAAAAAGTAGAATTACTTAGTTCTTGCAGACAAAGTGCTGAATGGGCGAATTTATTCCCATGCACTTGAGACTTTGGTTTAAAACCATACTGTTAAAAAGTGATCCATTTTTGGAAAGCTTGAGACTACACCAGATTACACATGCTTAAAGATTCTCATATGTTGGAGAAATTTCTAGTAGTACGTGGGCAGCAAGTGTACGTGTGAAGGAAGAAAAGCCAGCTGGAAGTTGGCTGAATAAAGTCAACAAAAGTGGCAAGGAGCTGCAGAGAATAGAAAAATGGAGAATAAGGGAGAAGCAACCAGAAGATCCGGAAGAAGCCGCAACAAGCAGGAGACAAAGAAACAAGCTTGTAATTTTATATTAATTTTGTACTCAAAGTAAGTAGAGGAAGGCGGTGACTCACGCCTATGAATAGGAGTTGTGGATGTCTGTTCTATGTAGCGGAAAAACTAGAAATACTCTTCCTTTGTAATACAAACTATCATAATAAAAGTTCTATTTTTTACCTATACTCCTTTGCCGTTGTAGTCCACTTATATCCACCCATACTTCACACATACACACTTGCACACACGCACGCTTCTGCAAACACCAACACATACCAAATCTGTCTGAAGGCTGCTTCAGTACACAACATCGAGAGATATTATTTCACTTCTCAGTGCTGGACCACAAATTTTTCTATCAAATTCTTAGGACCTCCCGAATTTTGACCAATCATGTGTATTTATTGGTCACAGGAACTTTGCATGATCAAATGAGTCAGCACGAGTTTGGCAATGCACTCACCCAAAATTCTAACACAATACTATGATCAAATTCTTGAAGTTATTTCACCATCACACATACTCAAAATGAAGTGAGAATTATAAATTACCCTTCCATGAAGAACCAGTATGAAACAAGGCTGTAAAAAACCTAATTGCAGCTCCAGTTCAGAAGAAAAGAAAGTTCCGACATATTGCTGCACAACCCGAAATCAGAATACTAATTTATGTTAAGAAAAAGTAGAATCTCATTCTTGAGATTTAGGACAAAGGACAAATTAACCCAAAAATACCAATAGTCATTTGTGTGCTCCGGTATGGAATACGTTGGATGGTCCTGCTCCAAGTATCAGACAGTCATTACATGATATCTTCCAGGATGGGTGCATATTCTTTAACCATTGATACTTGGCACTCAAGGCAAAATGTACAGGTATTTTCAGCTCGTGCGCTCCCAATCGATCAAGTGGAAGAAGTACAGCTGAACTCATGGATCTTCCAAATCCTTAAGAAAGAAAATGATTGAACTCCTCTCTGCCGTTTCCCATATCTGCAGCAACTTTGGTAGGTGACGGAAGACTAGCAGTTTTTCATGCAAGATATCTAAACAAATTAGGATTTGTCTTTATCCCTCTCCAAATAGACCTGAGCGATCAAATCTTCTATCTGCTTTTTGGGAATAAGTACACTATCAGTGCCATGAATTATGTACGGCACTCACTTTGTTGCCAAAAGTTTATATCGGATTACTTAAATGCCAGAAAGTTTGAAAAACACTTACTTTGGTGCCAACTCGGATTTGGTTGGCCACGTGGCACTTTTTTATTAATTTTTGAAGCTGATGTGGCTTGTCAGAGAGTACAGTCAGCATCCTAATACCAAAACGACGCCGTTTGGTGTCTCCCCCAATTCAAAACCCTAAATCTCCGGTCGCCGTCCTCGATGGCCCCCTCGATGGCCGTGGCTTCGACCCGACCCCCGACGATGGCCACTCTGCGGCCGTGGCTCCGACCCCGACCCCGACCATGACGATGACCACTGGCCACTTGGATGGCCACTTGGCGGCCGCGGCTCCGACCCCGACCCCGACCCCGACCCCAACCCCAACCCCGACGACGGCCACTCGGCGGACCCCAAGTCGACGGCCAGGCCGAAGGCCGTGATCTAGCTGGTGCTCGGGGAGGCCGTTGACGAGTGTGCCGCCATTGATGTCTGCCTTTCCATCTCCAATCTCCCCGACGAGTGCCTAGCTTGCGTCTTCCAATACCTAGGCTCTGGCGACTGGGGCTGGTGCTCCCTCGTGTGCCGTCGAGGGCGTTCGAACAGCGCCGAGCAATGGCGGCTGAGCGAGTGACGGCGGCCCAACGACAACAGCCAAGCGAGCTAGGTCAGAAAAACCCTAATTTCAATCCCAAAATGAGTTAAACAGCATCGTTTTTGTGAGGCCATCCATATAGGACGGCAAAACGACGTCGTTTTCTTAAGGAGGACCGAAAACGACGTTGTTTAAAGGCCTTTTCGATCTGCTTTTTAAAAAAAAAAAAAAAAAACCACGTAATCATTTTGGCCAGAATCTTTCACCGGTGGCACCAAAGTGATCGTTTTTCCTCCGATTTGACACTTAAGTGATCCGATGGAAACTTTTGGCACCAAAGTGAGCACCGTACACAACTTATGGCACTGATAGTGTACTTCTCCCCTGCTTTTTGATCGCCTTGAGATCAGGCTACAATGGACAAGTTCTCAGTTAATAAAGATGAGCACACATTTGCAAGGGAGATGAGCAAAAAAACAATAATTAAGAGAAAAGATAGAGATCATCACAGACCTAAAACATGGTTCCTAACTGCTCGACACACTCCATAACCAGCTGCTAATAACCTAAAACTTTCCAACTCTTCATGATGCGCACAACTGACGCATCTATGGCCTAGCGCCGATCCTTATCAACGTCTTCAATTACTTTCTTTTTCTCATCCATAGGAGGGAGTGGAATCTGGTGATTGGCAGATGGCAGTCATTTGAATGCATAAGAATTGAAAGCTAAGGGAAAAATATGGAAAAATGTCGAGCAACAATATATACCTTGATCCTTCTCGATTTGTCAGTGAACATCGCATTAAATTGGAAGTGATCGGTCAATGATATTGTCTTTCTGTTTGGCTCTTTATTGAGAATTTTGTATTTGGCACATGACAATGAGTGCAGAAGTCTAACAACGTTGCTGTCGCTCAGATTTAACTGGTTCATGATCTCTGAATCACTTAATCTCTCTGAGGTGTTGAAAAGCAGCAAAGCAGATGCCTATTCGCATGTGTCCCTTTGTGGCAGGTGACCCCTTCTATCTATCCTGGTGACTGTGGAGGGGGAAACAAAAGGAAAAGAGAAGGGTGGAAAAAGATGGAACAATTATATTCAAGAGACCTGATAAGTTATGACAATCAGCCCCGTGGTTCTTGGCAACCATGTTACATGAACCCAAGGAGTATATCCACGTTAGTTTTCTCTCCTTCGTTTTTGTCTGATAGAATTCCTTGAGAACCTTAACGTACCTTACCTAAGATGACACAAAAACGACCAGTGATATTAGCAACTCTTGCAAAAAGCAAATTGTTAAATGTAGTGCAACAAATGGAGAAGGGGATTCACATATGCGCAGCATAGAGAACTCTTCCTTGAAGAAACAGCGAAAGATGAAAAGGATGACACGCATACCATCTCTGCTGGAAGTTTCAAATCAGGAGATTTGTAGCTCGGCCAGAAGCCAGCTGTCACAACAGTAACCGTCAAGTCAATCCCAGGATTTGCATTAGGATTGTTGCTGAGATACTCTTCAAAATTGGTTTTGTTTTCCCTTGCCAATGTCAAATCTCTCATCTGAAAGAAAAATAATTCAGCAAATTGTGGAAAATAGTTGGTCTAGCATAAAATATTGCAGAAGTCAGTTAATCAGCAGTGAAAATTGGGGCAACCAAGCGTTCCCTCCATCTATGAGGTGAATTGACTGCCGCATTATGTAGGTTTAGCTTGGTCAAAATACTTCCCTCATGATCATCATTAGCACTCTAATAAAAAAGAAATCGCCTCGCAAGCTTTTTCCTGCCAGAGTTAATAACCAATAGATTCCATCAATATGGTTTGCCCACAGAGGACTTCCGATTGCAGTCAGGGAATAGCAAGAGCTGGATAAATAATCACCTGTAGAACTCAGCAAATAGATCTTTATCACTGATATTGGCAACCAGCTTTACCACGTGTGCAATGACCAAAGAAAAAGGAATCAAGAACGGTAGAATGTGATGTGATTAGCCCATTAGTGTGTAAGTGCAAAATAATACCTTAAGCGTTTCGTCAATAGCTTCATCAGTCAACTTCTCACCACCACCTTTCTTTAGTATATTGTCATAAAAAGTGGCCAGCAGTTCTGCAGTTGAGCTTCCACCGACTCCTTACTGAAGAAGACCTCAGAAGCCTCCTTTCAAGCCTACAGAACAGCAGAGAACTTGAGATTGAGCATAAATAGAAATTCTCAGAAGCAGAACTTGCAGCAACAGCATCATACCTGTGAAAAACAGCGTGGCTCTTGAAACAATTGTAGACATATGCTAGGTACCTATCATGTAATTCAATCAATTTTCTCACAAAAACCTGCAGAACGTGCACCTATATCAGCTTCCTCTCAATATTCAGCCTCCTTTATCCAAAATAAGGTATGAAAAAAATAGATATAATTACTTGTTCTTGCAGACCAACCGGATTCTTCTTCTCAGCCTGCAAAAGAAACAACAGTCATTGGATCACCACTTTAAAGAAACAACTGTTCAACGAGATCTTAAAGCGGATTGCATCACAACAATCAAACTATATAGTGTATACATCTAACAGTTTTCCAGCTATTCAGTTTCCAGTGGACATTTGAAAACTATGCTTAGCAGCAAACAACCACTATTCCCCTTCTATGGGCCAGAGAGAGAAATTGACGTAAATGAATTTTCCGAGCCACTAATAAGCAATGGTGCTACAGGATGCTTTGCGGCAAGTTTGGTCTTAGTTCAAGTCTCTCATTCCAACTTCAGAGGTGGAGAATTAGCAACTATTCACATGCACGCCCCATTTTATCCTTCAGTCCTCGAAATTCACATCCCCACTTGACAGAAAATTAAAGCAAATGGTGCATGCACCAGTTAAACATGCTTGCTTACTCAAGGAATATGGAAACGTCATTATACGTGTGCCAAATTTAAGACAGAAGTTCGAATAGGAGAATGCATCAGATGACCTCTAATCACCTCTTAAACTCAGCTTTCTCATGACTAATTTACTGACAGTAACCAAAATGGTTCATCGTTAAGGCTCCATTTGTTTCGCAAAAAATTGATGATTTGAAAAACATTTTTCTAAGAAGAATCGCTTGTGTTACTTACAAAAATAAACGAACAAGAATTGTTATCATCATTATCCACCATAATATTTGGACATAGTTTGTTGTCGATAATAAAAACATTTTCATTAACTAACTTTTCAAATTATATAAGTGATTATTTGTAAGAAAATGTTTTTTCCAAAATAATCATTTTATGTGAAACAAATAAAGCATAAATGTCTTCTTTTTTTCCCAAGGTCCATCAATTCACATAAAAATGCATCTGCGTGTGAGTTCCACAAAATATCTACATTTCTGTCACTTCATCGTGTTGACTAGTACACTTCTTATGATTTTACTGAAGATGAAGTGTCTTATCAAACACTAGAGTCCAAAATCTACTAGTAAAAATCATTTTAGCCGAGTGATATAAGAAATCCTTGAACATAGACAATTTTCGAAGACTTACTAAGATTCTATATCTTATGGAATCCTATGAAAGCATGCACTTTAGCAGTTTTACAAGTTAAAAGAGCACGAGAAACAAAATAAATGTGCATACTTTCCCGTTGCTTGCAGCATCTTCAGCTTGTCCAAGCAAAGATGTACCTTAGCAGTAACATGCTGCGCAAATAAGACCCAAATAAGATTGAGAATACATTGAAAAACCTAATTCCCTAGAGAAAGGATAATTCTAGTGTTGTTTACCTGCTTAAAAATATTTGCAGCAGGATCCAAGCCCCCAGTTACTTCATAAAACAGCCTCATTTTTTTCTAAATCCTCCGCCTGAAACATTTGAGTCAGTTGTTAGAGAATTCATATAATACTTTGATGCGGAAATACATAACAAATCAGTGATCGTTTGATCTTCATGATTTTCACAAACAGATGAAGACATACCTTTATCCATAGTGCTTCACTTGATGATGATCGTTGTAGAAAACCGAAAGAACTCAAACCAAATGAAGAAATCCGATTTCTCTCCCTTAACCCACTAAACCTTAATGTATTCAATTGATGGAGGAGAGAATACGTTCTTTTAGTTACTGTTGTTTGTTGTGGGTGGAGAGAGGACCGGACTCTTTTATATGTTCGTTGAAAATGTGCCTTCCATCAAAGCGATATACCCTTTCGTTTTATTAGAGTCGTACCTTCTCGTAACCAATAATTATTTATAGCATTTCAATAATTATTAAACCATATAATAAATCACATAATATGGGCCACAATAATTCTTACATTCTCCCACTTGGCCCATATGATGTTCCTTTCATGGTTTAATAAAGACTGTAATGTGCACAATAAGATTATGCTATAAAATTTCATTAAATTGGCAATGACATAATAATCACAATTAAGTAAAGAAAACTAATGCGAGTCATAGCGGTTGTATGTCATTAATCGACATAGTCCCTTCTATGCACTACAACTATAGCACTTTACTTAACATGATCCATAAATGAGAAGTATAGTAATAGTCCAACCATAATGTTTCTTTAGAAACTATCCTGTTTAACATTAATTTATTTCCATAACGTATACTAAATAGAAAACAGGAAATATCAGAAATACGTAAGTGAGCTCAAAGTATCAAATATATAAACTCAATACAATCATAATACAAACATTAATGACGTCCAATAATGCCCATCCTTTCAACATGCTCATTAAATGTTTTGGGCGAGTTCTTTTGTTAAGGGATCTCGCTATCATAAGATTGGTGCTAATGTGCTCAATTGACACTCTTTGTTTCTGAACTTCTTCTTTGACTGACAAGTATTTGATCTTCATATGCTTAGCACCCTTAGAATACTTGTCGTTCTTAGAGAAGAAAACTGATGCAGAGTTATCACAATAAATTTTCAGCGGCTTGGCAATACTGTCGACAATTACAAGCCCTGAAATAAAATTCCGCAGCCATAATCCATGAATTGTGGCCTCAAAGCATGCCACAAATTCAGCCTCCATAGTGGATGCAGCAATAATTGACTGCTTCGCACTCTTCCATGAAATTGCCCCTCCGGCCCGGAAGAAACAAGTAACCAAACGTTGATTTTCTTGTATCGGCACATCCGGCTAAGTCTCGAATCTGAATATCCAATCACCTCGAGATGATCAGATCTTTTATAAGTGAGCATATGATTCTTCGTTCCTTGCAAGTATCTAAGAACTTTTTTTGCAGCTTTCCAATGATCCATTCTAGGATTACTTTGATATCGCCAAAGCATTCCGACAAAGCAAAACCGATATCCGGTCGGTGCAAGTTTGTGCATACATTAAGCTCCCCACAACAGATGCATAAGGAATGTTTTTCATTTGTTCTCGTTCCAATTCACTTTTCGGACATTGCATAAGGCTAAATTTGTCACCTTTCTGAATTGGAACTATTCCTGCTGAGCATTTACTCATATTGAATCTCTCTAAAATTTTCTCAATGTAGGCTTTCTGAGACAATCCTAATAATCCTTGTGATCTATCACGGAATATTTCTATTCCTATCACATACGTTGCCTCTCCCATATCCTTCATTTCAAAATTCTTAGAGAGAAATTTCTTGGTTTCATGTAACAAACCAATATCATTAGCAGCAAGTAAAATAACATCAACATATAGAACTAGAAAAATAAACTTGCTCCCACTAATCTTCATATATATACACCAATCAACGGTGTTTTCCTTAAATCCAAATGAAGTTATGGTATCGTTAAACTTAAGATACCATTGTTGGGAAGCTTGTTTAAGTCCATATATTGACTTCTTTAATTTACATACCATGTGTTCATTTCCTTTAACTGAAAAGCTTTCGGGTTGATCCATATAAACCTCTTCTTCTAAATTCCCATTAAGAAAGGCGGTTTTTACATCCATTTGGTGTAACTCCAAGTCATAATGAGCTACCAAAGCCATAATGATTCTAAGTGAGTCCTTCTTAGAGACTGGTGAAAATGTCTCTTTATAGGCAATGCCTTCTTTTTGAGTAAAACCCTTTGCAACAAGTCTGGCTTTATGTCGTTCAATATTGCTTTTTGAGTCGCGCTTAGTCTTAAAGACCCATTTACACCCGACCTTCTTACATCCTTTAGGCAATTCAACTATATCCCAAACTTGATTTTGATGCATGGATTTTAACTCTTCTTCCATGGCATTAAACCATTCATTAGAATCTTCACATTCCATGGCTTGGGAAAATGAATCTGGATCATTTCCAATTCCTAAATCAATTTCTGACTCTTGTAGATAAACCATGTAGTCATCAGAAATAGCTAACCTCCTTTCTCTTTGAGATCTTCTTAATACTATTTCTTGTGACTCGGCTATTGGAGGTTCAATGTTGACATCTCTATTATGGAGCATTTGTTCATTAATTTGTTGTTCTCGATTATTGTTAGGAACAACAGCTTTAGAAGCTTTGGGTATAGGAACTTCTACCCTTACTTCTTGAATGCAAGTATCACGCATTCTTTCACTCCCACCGATGTCACCATTCTCAATGAACCTAGCATTTCCAGATTCAACAATTCTTGTACTATGATTAGGACAATAAAATTTATACCCTTTGGATTTCTCTGCATAACCAATGAAATAACCACTGATTGTTCTTGAATCCAATTTCCTTTCATGTGGATTATAAATTCTTACTTCGCTTGACAACCCCAAACATGCGGGTGTCGTAAACTAGGTTTCCTTCCCGTCCACAATTCAAAGGGAGTCTTTGGAACTGCCTTACTAGGAACCCTGTTTAATAAGTACATAGAAGTCTTTAAAGCATACATCCACAAAGACAAGGGTAAAGATGAATGACTCATCATACTCCTAACCATTTCTATTAAAGTACGGTTACGCCTTTCTGCTACACCATTTTGTTGTGGTGTACCTGGCATTGTGTATTGAGCACAAATGCCATGTCTTTCAAGGAATTTAGCAAATGGACCTGGATATTGTCCCGATTCATCATACTTTCCATAATATTCACCGCCTCTATCCGATCTTACTATTTTCACTTTTCTATTTAATTGCCTCTCAACCTCTTTAATATACACTTCAAGTGCATTCACTGATTGAGACTTATCATGCAATAGATAAATGTAACCATAACGTGAAAAATCATCAATAAAGGTTATGAAATAGCTTTCCTTACCAAAAGATGGAACATCAAATGGACCACATATATCGGTATGTATAATTTCAAGAAGCTTTGTGCTTCTTGTGGCACCTTTCTTAGTGTGCTTTGTTTGTTTACCTTTAATACAATCAATACACACTCCAAGGTCAGTAAAATCCAAATTTGGAAGAATTTCATTCTTCACTAATCTTTTCATTCTTTCCTTGGATATATGACCCAAACGTTTATACCACAAGTAAGCAGAATTTTCATCCACCAAACTTCGTTTAGTGCCAACATTATGATGCAAGGTCATTAATGTCTCAACAAAAGTATAATCAAGTCTAAATTTGTAAAGACCATCACATAAAGTTCCAGTTCCAATAAGAGTATCACTCTTAAATAGACTGAAAGATTCTGATCCAAACTTACAATAAAATCCCGTCACATCAAGTCTTGGCAAAGAAACTAAATTGCGAGAAAATGTAGGTACATAAAGGGTTCAAAACAAATCCAAATAATGCCCAGTATCTAAAATTAAACGGTAAGTGCCAATGCCTTCAACTCGGAGCTTTGTTTTGTTCCCCGTAATCACATAACTTTCATTTGACTTTATAGTTTGGATCGTAAGAAATCCCTGCATCGTATTTGACACATGAGTGGTGGCACCAGAATCAATCCACCAAGTATTATGAGGAACTTCAGTAAAGTTTGATTCAAAACATACTAAAGCACAAGGCTTACCTTTCTTTTCGAACCAAGCCTTACATTTTGCAGACAATCTTTCTTCAAGTGTCCAATTTTGTTGCAAAAATGACACTTAATAAGATTGTGTTCCTTCTTGTGGATTTGAGAAGCCTTTGAAGAGTCATTCAGGATGTGTAGTCCTTTCTTCTTGCCCCTTCCACCTTTCTTCTTGAAATTCTTTCGAACTCCTTGATGACTTGAGAGGTGAACAGAATGAGCATTTTGATTCTTTATCCTTGTTTCCTCTTGAACTAGCATACTGGCCAATTCATTTACATTCCACTTATCCTTTATAGTGTTGTAATTCATTTGAAATGGCCCATATTGCTCATGAGGCAAGGAATTAAGTATAAATTGTACTAAAAGTACTCATCCACGTTCATTCCCAAAGTCCTTAACTTTGCTGCTAAATTCGTCATCTCAAGTATATGCTCATGCATGGTACGTGAACCATCATATTTCATGGTGGTTAGTGTGCTCATCAATGTACCAGCAAGTGACTTATCGCAGTTTGAGAACGCTCTTCCACAAATTTCATAAATTCCTTAGCATTGTTAGTTTTGGGAAGAGAAGTCTTTAAGTTGTTTGCAACTATCATTCGCATGAACATTAAGCTCAGTCTGTTCGATCTTTCCCAAGCTTTATGGAAAGACTTTTCATCAGTAATAGTAGCTGGTTTCTCAGCTTGAAGCGTTAAATCAAGATCCGGGACACCTAAGTGAAACCGGACTTGTTCACTCCAATCAGGAAAATTTATCCCATGGAATAAGGGAACAGATGAGGCGTGCGAATGGAGTGAAACATGTACAGATACTGCAAATGTGCAAGAAAATACTCATACATTAATGCTTTGAGAATATCACCTAATCAGATTCAAACTAAACGACATATGTACATCATAGTTCTCCTTTGGGCGATCCTATGATATACAAATATATATATACCATAATGATGCTAATAACTTTTATTTGATAATTGTAAATATATCTTATTAAAATTTATTTGTTATCTTTGGATATACAAACAAATTTAACAAGTCATATTAATTATCAACCATCATGTTCATGAATTATAAGAAAATAATTAACCTTTGGGTTAATCCCTAAGTTCTTATAATAAATGAACTTTAATATACCCATAACTCCAATAATAATATAAAACATATCAATTTCATATATAGCATCAATTAATCATGGGTAATTGAATAAAATAATTTACAATATCAAAAAATTCAAAAGACTTCAAGGTTCGGCCACTTTGGTGACTAACAAACCTTTCATAATATGAATTTTTTTTTAAATATTGTAAAATACAAATATTTACCAAATTTGCACACAAGGAAAAAAACTTAATCAAAGCATGAGGGCAAAATCGTAAAATCATAATTCCATAAGGGCAGAATCATAAGTTTAATATCCAGGGGCAAAATGGTAAATAATCAGCAATGGCAGAATTGTAATTATTAATTAAACAGGGGCATAACAATAAATAAATTGCAAGAAGGACAAAATGGGAATTTTAAAAATGGCGTAAGGGCAAAATCGCAAATAAGGCCGCGCGGGGACGTCAAGCGCTTGCCGAGCACGCGCCTTTATCCGCCGCGGGCGCGTGCCCTCACGCGCGCGTTCAGCGCGTAGGCGCGTGCTCGGCACGCGCCTGGCAACTGCCGTGGGTGCGTGTCCCGCACGCGACTGCCAACCGTCGCGCCGTTCCGCGCGCGGGCGCATGGGATCCACGCGCCTGCAACCGCAGCGCGCGCGTGGACCCATGCACCTTCTTCCCCGTGCGACAGAACGCCCCTCTTCGCCGTTTTTCACCGTTCCGCCGCAGTTTCGCCGGCCGTTTCTTCTCCGGCAGCCCATCCCAGACACAAATAAATAATGGGTTTTGAAGAGCATGCCGACACGACCACATGGCTTTAAGTTTCGGCGAAAATGACTAAGAAATTGGCCTCAAATCAAACCAAATTTCAGAGCACAAAACCTCCACCACCACGGCTTCCGCCGCTCGATTAGCCTCCGGCGAACACCAATATACCGGAAAAACTCATGGCTAATGTTCCTCATGGCAGTGCGACGGTGTGGGTCCGAAATCAAGCGGTGGATCGCCGGATTTCCCCCCGGAATCGGCGAGTTTCTTACTTGCCCTCAAAATTCCGAATTTTTTTTTTTTTTTTTTGTCCTTTTCCACTAGCGCACAGTAACTTTTCTTCACCATCTTCGTCCATGAAGAACGTTCCATCATTCGGATTTTCTTTATCCATAATCATCCGAAAACATTTTAACAACAATAAATAATATGAACAAGATCGTTCAACGAATCATCAAACATAAATCATAATATTTCTTTAAACGGAAAAATCATGAGATCACAAACCAAAAGCTCTGATACCAACTGTTAGAGAATTCATATAATACTTTGATGCGGAAATACATAACAAATCAGTGATCGTTTGATCTTCATGATTTTCACAAATAGATGAAGACATACCTTTATCCATAGTGCTTCACTTGATGATGATCGTTGTAGAAAACCGAAAGAATTCAAACCAAATGAAGAAATCCGATTTCTCTCCCTTAACCCACTAAACCTTAATGTATTCAATTGATGGAGGAGAGAATACGTTCTTTTAGTTACTGATGTTTGTTGTGGGTGGAGAGAGGACCGGACTCTTTTATACGTTCGTTGAAAAGGTGCCTTCCATCAAAGCGATATACCCTTTCATTTTATTAGAGTCGTACCTTCTCGTAACCAATAATTATTTATAGCATTTCAATAATTATTAAACCATATAATAAATCACATAATATGGGCCACAATAATTCTTACACCAGTAATAAAGCATCCTCCTTCACAAAAATTAGAAGTAACAAATGGAAAAATATCAAGTAAAGAAACAGCAAGCACCTTATCATCTCTAAGCAATGCATGACACCCTCTATACTCTTTTTCAAGTAGTTGGTAAGCATAGGCAGAGAGTAATTCATGTCGAACTATCTGCAGAAATCAGGCAGTAAAACTTGCAAATCAGAGTTGATAGACTAAATAAACATGATGCAGCACAACTCCATGCAGAATCGTCATTCCAAAGGTAACTCCAATTACCAAGCTCAAGTATCTCCTTCTCATTACTTGAATGCAGGTAATGAAAAACCCTGTCTCTCTCACGTTTCTTCAGCCTGTGATCGCCAATAACATGGATTAATAACTTCAAAAACAATTCACCGCAACATTTCAGGCTAATGGTATAAAATTGGCATTGCCTTCAGCATGTAATCTGGACAAGAGTCTTTCAGCATCCACTTTGGAGCCTTCCTAGAATACTAAGCAGCAGTATCTTCGAGCAGTGACGCTTTAAAGTCACTTTCATAAAAATCCATTTGCCCCATTCCAGTTCCAACAAATATATCCAAAACATTCTTCACTAAAGCTGGGTCAATTTGCTCTCCCTCACGTTCTTGATCAATCTAATCAAAATTCAAGCAGGTAAAAGAATTAACGAGATTCCAAGAATTAAAAAACCTGTCAAGAATCAGAGGGGATGGATACAATCATACCTGGGAGATGATAGCATCCCTCACTTCTGCATATAACTCCCTATATACCTGAAAACATCATCAATCAAGTGCATTGAAATAATTGTCAACAACATATGGAAAAAGTCAACATTATTAAACTGCAGTCATAATTATTCAGGCATATTAGAACCATAAACTTTACTGCAAATGTTCAGTACAGCTGCCATCACACATGGGAGGTCACTGGTGATGTACCAGATCACGAAAGCAAGTCAGGCCAACCTCATTAAGGGGCAGCAATGATCTTCGAGCAACGAAGTACTGATCCACATAATAGAAGAAACAAGGTAGCCAATTGACCATTACATTATGGTTTGCCCACCTGAACACAAATTCTCTCAGCGGAAACTCATCATGCTTATCCCTTAATGAAGACAACTGCTGAATCAGAGAGAGGCCTTGAAATTAATGGAAATAGAATACTCAAGAACCCAAAGGACATGTTGTCCACGGTGAAAAGTATGTATTACAGAAAGGAAAGGGTTAATAATGGAATTTCTAAGCCTTATATCATTAGAGAAGGACGTCCATGTCATGAATACTACAATCCCACTTTCAAGCATTAATGTGATTAAGTACTAAAAAAATTTCTATGCAATAATTAAAAGAAAGCTTTCATATAGCATTTCAAGAGGTCAATACGGGCTTCATAAGTACACTAATACATTTCTTATTTTCCATGAAAAAAAAAAATCAATGAATCAATTGCACTAATTATGTCAAATTCACAGTAAGGAACTATTTCGCACATTACCACACACTTGTTCGCAGATGTCGTATATACCAACAAGTCTTGGTTATTTCTCATGTCCCACAAGGAGGTGGCATTCAAATTTGATCACTTCACTATGTAGCTTAAAGCTTCTTGATAAACTCTGCCATACAACTCAAAAGTAATTGATCAATAGGGTGTCTCAGTTTCCTCAGATCATGTCCAATTGATGATCTCATCTTGGTATATTTCCCACATCAACTACAAGAACGAGTTCCAGTTTTTTCACTCAAAAGATGAATTGCCATCATTAACTAAAACTTTGATGCTCTTTTGCTATAAAAAAAAAAAACCATAATCAATCGTTTAATGCCCCCTGGCACCCTAATACCAGCATTAATATTGAGGAACATCAGCCGGGAATTTTGACACTCATTAATGGCAGGTCTTCGTAGGCTATACAATAAATAGATAGAACTTCAATTCTCACAGGAATTTTGAACTGTCGCCATATTTTTCATATAAGAAAATAACCAAAAAAGTCTTAAACATATTGCAATAGTGTCAATTCAATCCTAAATTTATTTTTTAGCTAATTGAGTCTTAAATCTTTTGCAATCGTGCCAATTCAGTCCTTCCGAAAAAATTGGCCGGCCAACAGTGACATGGCCGGCGGCCGATACCGGAGACAATTTTTAATAATATTTTAAAATTTTAATTTTTAATTTTTATTTTTTTTTTCTTTTTTTCTTTTTTTTTTTTTTTTTCCCCTCCCTCCTCCTCCCTCCTTCTTCCTTTGGCCTTGGTGACCAGCCATGCTGCTAGACTGAGGCGGCCAAGTGAGCTCCCCTCGCCGTCGCCTCACCATCGTTGGGCGAGAGCAAGTCCCCGCCGGATCTAGTGAGGCGAGCCCCCGTCAAACCCAGCAACAGCAAGGCCCCCTCTCCAAATCTGGCGAGGCAAGCCCTCATTAGATCCAGCGAGGCTAGCCATGCTAGTAGCCTAGCGAGCTCGCCCTTGCCCAGCGACGGCGAGGTGAGCTCACCTGACCGCCTCAATTCAACGACCGATCGACCCTCTAGTCGGTCGCCGGAGCCAAAGGAAGAAGGAGGGAGGAGGAGGTAAAAAAAAAAAAAAAAAAAGAAAAAAAAGATAAATAATTCAAAAAAATAAAACATTATTAAAAAATTGTCGCTAGCACCAGTCGTTGGCCACATCAACGCCGGCCGGCTAATTTTGGCCTGAATTACTGAATTGGCATGATTGTAAAAGGTTTATGACTTGATTAGCCAAAAAAATAAGTTTATGATTAAATGAACACAATTGTAATAGGTTTAGGATTTTTTTGGTAATTTTCTCCTTTCATATATCTCATATGCCCATCATATAACTAAACAAAAAGAGCACAAACAACACAATTACTAATTTCTTACCACTGAATTGGCGTACTCTTCAAAGGTTTCTCTATACTTATCATATAGTTGCTGGGACTAGTCATGAGGCGGCTTTTGAGTACACATATTGTAAACCATCTTGCAAAATAGCATCAAAGAAGTTGACGACAGTCGACAAAAGATATGATCATGCAGCTCAACCACCAGGCATACACTGAAAATGAGCAGAGCAAAGAGGCTAAATACGTGTATATATGTATCAGGCCCTCTTTTTTATTTTATATACGTAACCAGGCAAAGTGTGAACTTCCAAGTTGAGACTACCTCACCTATCAAGTCTCCTGGCAGGATGATAGGACTGTGTTCCTTATTTTAACATGCCGATACTTACACACCCAACCCTAAGCTCTCCTTTGTATATTTATCTTTATCAAGAGGAGGGAATCCCCTCTAGTTGCTTAATGTATAGGAAGCCTTGAGGTCTAGGTTGAACCTACACTTAGCAGTTTAAGAACTTACTAAGATCCAACCCTCTCTTTTTTTTTTTTTTGGTACATATGTATCGGGTTAAGTAAATATTTCCTACAATAGTATATACTTGTTGAATTTTTGAGCAACTCGTGTGCTTTTAAAAATGATGGGTGTCCTCAGGTCCTGTTTGTTCGTGAAAATTAATGATTTGAAAAATATTTTCCTAAAAATATTCGCTTGTATTGTATAAAATAATTAGCAATTAAAAAATATTTATTTTTGTTGGAAACAATTTAAGTCTAAAAATTTGTGTAAACTATGAAAGCAAATTTTGTTCATATATTTTTATAAGTAATAAACGATTCATTTTAAAAACATATTTTTGAAATCATGCATTTTCCGCAAAACAAATGGACAAATAATCACTTTTTCCTAAAAGTAAACCCTCAATGCTTATTGTATTTATGCGCTCAGCACCGAAACATGAATTTGCGAACGGTGGCAAGAAAAATACTTCTACTTCTTCCAAAAAAAAAGGCTACCGGGACATGTTTGTTCAAAAATTTGGACCACAAATACGTTAATCAACCCTGGTGCGGAAAGTAATTAATATAATAAGACTTTTAAGTTTAATTTAATAAAATAGTCAGCTCAACAAAATTAACTTATTGTTCCATTTCCCAAAAATCTAAAGGTTCAAAATTCAAATTCTCCTAAATCAAGGTTTAAAATTTAGTTTCATGTTTAATCAATGGAACACGTGACAAGAAAAGGGAAAATTGCCTACAAAATCCTAAACTTATTATATAGTTATCAATTCAATTCTAAACTTTCTAATTTAATCAATATGTTTTATATCTTTTAATAATTTTCCAATGTAGTCAATCCGAACAATTTTGGCTAGAAATTACTAATATGATATCTAATCAAGCACTAACCATTTTACGTGACATGGCCAGCACTAATGTGTATGATTTTTTTCAATTTATTTTAGAATTTCTAAATTTTTCTTTTTTTCCTTTCTTGACATATGCTAGTTGATCTACCTCATCAGTATTACCAGTGTTCATTCACATTACTTATCATAGTCGCATAGTGGCTCTAGAATGTTGCAATGAGCTTATTTGCTATTTAATATTACGATAATTCTTGATTGATTGATTGATGGAGGTTATCTCCGCTTTTTTATTTGAAAGAGTCTTACCCATTTTATTTGTGCATTTTCAAGTTCATTTACGCTAATTTGCAATTCATATCAAATGATGGACATGATAGAATATGAAAGTATATGGCTTTATTGGCTACATTAAATGGTAAATATAATATAGTAAAATTCTTGGATTTCTTATCCTATTTATCCAATCCTATCTTAACCTAAAATCTAAACAACCAAATATGACCTTAGGGCTTCACTTGTCTAGCGGTCTGCCCAACCATGTTTAAAGTCTACTCTCTGTTAATAACAACTATGCTAATCAAATTAAAAACTAAAAGATGGGGATAGATGATTGATTCGCGAAATTGATCCGTACAATGATGCAACAGCAGTATTTCGTTTGAATATATCCTATGCTTTTTATAACCTCACCGACGAACTTTCTCCATAATCTTTTCAGTGAATTACTGAAAATATAATCTTCCAAAAGAGGGTTCTTAATTTAATAATGAAGTCATCGCCTTGCTCGAAATTGGAGTTAGGTGATTGATCTCGGTGATACCCCGGCGAATGAATGACCAACGCATACGGTATCTTTTACTTCCAGAGACAGATGTTGTTCCAAAAATCGAGTCTTGTTTTTTGGCCATAAAATAAGAGTATTGTTAACATCTGGAAATTTGTACGTCCAAACGTAAAAAATCGAAAACTGCACTTTTCAAAAAAGTCGCGTGATAGGCCCGCACCGCTATTTTCAACTTTCAGACTTAATTCCTCAGGTAATGACAACGAGATAATAGCACGATTAGCCACGAAAAAGATATCATATGACTAAATTGGTAGTTTCGACGGCAAATGACTAGAAAAATGAAATGTTATAATGGCTATATGGAGGAGTTCGGAGAAAGTTTTTTAATTAATGGGTTTCCGATATTTACCAACATCAACCACGTTCAGTTAACACAGATTAAAAGCGGATGAATGCCGTAATTTTTAACCTACAGATTAGAAGGACGGTTTGAAGACGGCTCTCTCTCTTAAAGTATCTCACGTGCTAATGCCCTTTTCGAGAGACTCCATCACCAAAAAAGAAAAAGAAAAAGATTCACGCGCTTTCACGAGATAGATTTTTCTTTTTTTTTCTACACGAGATAGATTATCGATGGTATTAAATCAAACCTTTTTTTTTTTTTTCAAAACTGAAAAGCAGATTGTAAAGAGATATGTATGGAAAAATAGGGTGGTCTCCAACAGCAAACTAGGCAACACGTCTCCTTCTTGGTAATTTCCCTTTTGCAGCAGAAGGAAACGCGTGAGAAACGCGTACTCTTTTTAAGTAGTTTTTCCTAATTCGAGAAAGTTCATTAATTACTCTCTCTTCAAAATCTCCTCCATTTGATATACTTCCTTTCTTGATTTTCGCGTGACACGATGAATAGGACGAATCCTTCTTTTCCTTCCCCTTGTGATGTGGTGACTGTGTTTCTCCTATGAAGCAGGTGGTCACGTAATTATTCCCACTCACTCTCGTCTCCCTCTCTCCCTCCCTCTCTCTCTCTCTCTCTCTGATTCTTCAATGGAGCGGGACGGTATAACAGAGGAAGAGAGGCCGAAGGTCGTGGAAGTCGACTCGACTGACGGATATGAGGGAGACAAGGGATCGAGGAAAATCAAGAAATTCGATTCGTTCGACATAGAGACCTCCCGATTCAAGTTGGACCGTGGTTATTCCTCCAAAGAGGTCGGTGTTCTTCTCGTTCCCTGAAAAAGCAAAAAGAAAGAATAAAGTTTTTCTTTCATGAAAAATACTCCGGTTGGGAAAAAAAATAATCAGGCTACTCGTTGGTATAATTAGTTTGAATATAGTTTCTAGATTTTTTTTTTTTTTTTTTTTGTATGAATGAGTAGCTAATACAATTTTTGAAATATAATCGGTGAAATGGATTGAAAGAAATGACACCACGCATTTTTTTTTTCAGTTCCTTTCGATTATGTGAGTTGATAAAAAACATTTTAATATGAATTTGAAAGGGATATGTTGTTTAGAATTTGAGAATGGCATATCACTCGAATTAGCTAAATGTAAAAATGCATAGGGAAGAAAGGTAGAAATACTAAGAGGATGGTTAAATGTCGTGACGTTTGCAATTATATATCAGCTAATTAGCCAGATAAATTTCCAGTTTAATTTATTTGCAAATTTTAAAGTAATGGAATTGTTATAAGGCGTGAAAATTGAAGGCTTATGATTAGGAAAATATAGAAGGAAGTGAAAATAATGGAGTTAAATGAAGAGATATGCGGAGTTTAATGTTTACCATTCTATCGAATTGTTTGTTTGCATCTTTTGTTTCCTATGTTTATTCTTGGACTATTTATTATAACCAATCGAAACTTAAAACAAAATCACAGCAAGAGGGAAGCTAATGAAATGCTTTCATGATCATGATTTGGTTACTGTCTTTCTAAATGCAGAATTGGGTGATGGTATTGAAGCTTGCTATTCAAAGCATCGGGGTGGTGTACGGCGATTTAGGCACATCGCCTCTCTATGTCATGTCAGGAATTTTTCCTGACGGGATAAAACATGAAGACGATATCCTTGGGGCGCTATCTCTAATCTTCTATTCAATCGTCCTCATTGGCTTGATCAAGTATGTCTTCATTGTTTTATCGGCAAATGACAATGGGGATGGTAAGCGATTCCTCTCTCACCATTATACCACAAAATTTTATTTGACATAGAAGGGTTTTTTTTTTTTTTTTGTCTATACCAAATATTGCACTAATGTAGTTAGGTTTTTGGCTATAACAAAATAGGAGGGACGTTTGCTTTGTACTCTCTAATGTGCCGCTATGCTAAGGCAAGCTTGACCCCTAACCAACAAGCTGAAGACAAGGAAGTCTCGAACTACCGACTTGAGGTGCCGAGCCGCCGTCTCCAATGGGCTTCTGCAATGAAGTCGTTGCTCGAGAATAGCAAAGCAGCTAAGTATCTGCTCTTGTTTGTAACTTTGTTGGGGACTGCCATGGTCATCGGAGACGGGATTCTCACTCCATGCATATCCGGTAATAATTTATGCATATATATACTAATGTTTTTTTTTTTTTAATAGTACATCCTATCATAGAAAATTTTACAATATAACCATCACACTATATTTAACGTCGCAGCTTATTTATTGATCCATTTAGTTCTCCTGGTTTAATTTTGATAGACGATTCTGATTTTTTTTTCCTTCCTTTTTGGAGGCAGTATTGTCGGCTGTTGGGGGCATAAGAAAAGCTGCACATTCACTTGGAGATGATCAAATCATGTGGATCTCTGTGGTGATCTTGATTTTTTTGTTTCAAGTTCAAAGGTTCGGGACTCACAAAGTCGGATACAGCTTTGCCCCGATCCTCTCTTTATGGTTCCTCAATATCGCACTGATCGGCATCTACAATTTCGTGAAATATGACTCGAGAGTGATCAAAGCTGTCAATCCGCTCTACATCGTCCAGTACTTCATGAGAAACAAAAAGGAAGCATGGATTTCTCTTGGAGGAGTGATTCTCTGCCTAACTGGTAATCCAAACATCTAATTTTTTTTCATTGATTAATTATTGAATTATTGATAACTGATAACATATACCCAAACATCATTCAAATGATTCATTTACGAGTCAATTCATTTTTTCATTTTAACCAAGATATATAACTTTTTTTCAAGAAGTTAATTGTGGATTTACGATTTGAGCCCATGATTGCAGGTTCTGAAGCATTGTTTGCTGATCTGGGGCATTTTAATATCCTGTCAATTCGATTGAGTTCATGCCTAGTTGTCTTTCCTTCAATCATCCTCACCTACTTTGGTCAGGCCGCGTATCTCCGAAAGCACACAGAAGATGTTGCTAGTACTTTCTACAGTTCGATACCAAGTACGCTTCCTCATGCTACTTCATCTAATGCAGAGAATTTATCCTGTCAAGTCATACAATGAATCTATTTAATGGTTTGATGCAGAACCAGTGTATTGGCCAACGTTTGTGATCGCAGTGATGGCGGCGATAATAGCAAGTCAAGCCTTGATATCGGCCACGTTCTCCATAGTGAAGCAGTCTCTAGCGCTCGGGTGCTTCCCAAGCGTGAAGGTCGTGCACACTTCGCGAAAGCATGAGGGTCAGATTTACATACCCGAGGTCAACACACTCCTCATGTTGGCCTGTGTTGGAGTCACCCTTGGCTTCAAAACCACATTGAAGTTGGGCAATGCTTATGGTAAGCAAAATGATTCGCACTATATACACATATTAAGTCTACCCTAATTCATTAAGCTACCTAATTGGGGTTATTGAAAGAAAATTTTGTATTTATTCGTAAATTTCTATTACAGGAATTGCGGTAATATTCGTTTTCAATGTCACGTCCACATTCATGGTTATTGTGATGGTCATGATTTGGAAGACCAACATACTCCTCATAATCCTCTATGTCCTCACCATTGGGTTCACGGAGTACATGTTTCTAAGCTCGGTCCTCTATAAATTCTTGGAAGGGGGTTACGTCCCTCTTGTCTTCACTGCCATGATGGTCACCATCATGTTCATATGGAATTACGGATACCGAAAGAAGTACGAGTATGAGCTGGAGAACAAGGTCTCAAGGGAAGCCCTCGTCACGATCATGTCGAACACAAACATCCACCGGGTTCCCGGGGTCGCCCTATTCTACACTGAGCTCGTCCATGGCATTTCCCCAATATTTACCCAATATGTCGCCAATGTATCTTCTTTGCACTCGATCGTTGTCTTCGTCTCAATTAAGTCGCTACCCATAAGCAAGGTGCCCCTCGAGGAGCGGTTCATCTTTCGACAGGTGGAGCCTGAGGAGTCAGGCCTGTATCAGTGCGTCGTGAGATATGGATATCGAGATGCGAAGATGGAGCGGCAATTCTTCGAGAAGGTCTTGATCGATCGACTGAAGGATCACATTCAGAACGACGCGCCTCCCGCCATCGACAAGCAAGGTGAGGCTAGTGACCATGGAATCGCAAAGGTCAATGAAGAGAGGGTGCAAAAAGAGATTGGATTGGTAGATGAAGCAATCAAGAGTGGAGGCATCATGTACCTAATGGGAGAGAGTGAGGTTATAGCTTCAAGTGGTTCAGGCTTGGTCAAGAGGTTTGTGATCAATTGCTTGTACAACTGGTTGAAGAGGTGCGTAAGGCAGCAAGAGGAAGTGTTCAACATTCCCCACAAGAGGCTGCTCAAAGTAGGGATCACCTATGAGGTCTAGTAAATAATGCCCATGATGTGATATAGTTTAAATTAGAAATTTATATTTGGTTGTTTGGTTTGTCCTCCTAGAGACCATTAAAGCGAAGTTTGTGAATTACGTCGGCTGTTTGCATCGTCCTATTATAGACTATTTAAGCAAAGTTTGTCTTACTCTATAAACCTATGCACGGTATTCAAAATTCAATGAGTGTTTAATTTCATATTTTGTGAAATTATTCTCCAAATTGCATCTTACATTTATATGATGTAATTAGCTAACATACGCGTGCTGAATTTAAGTAGCTTTTGAGAAGGGCTGGGCAGAAATTGGTTGGAGAAGATCTTAGCTTAATCACCAATCTTCCATTGGTTACTCGAATTGAGCATAATATAAATTTCTTTTTAAAATTAGTGATTTGTTTTCCCAACCTTTGCAAGGTCTTCTATAATTTTGCTTCGTTCCTCTCTAATTAGTGAACCGTATATTCAAGTAAACATAGAAACTAGTGGATGTGCAGAACTCATAGTAATGACAAATAGTGAAAGTCCTTTACTTGATTATAAGGCCTAATAATGAACTGAAGATCATCTTATTTTCATCTATTAACATTCACTATTGATAAGAATAGCAGCGCACCAAAACATCAATGTCATTTCAATCTTATGAAAAACTCAGGAAAATTATCAAAAAAAAAAGTCCTAAATTTATTACAATTACGTCAATTCAGTCTATTCGCCAGCGAGATAATTCTTTAATATTATTTTATATTTTTGAATTTTTTATTAATGTTTTAATCTTTTCTTTTTTCCCTTTTTTTGTCTCTTTTTTTTTTTTTTTTCTTTTTCTTTTCATATCTCCTTCCCCCCTTTCAGTGATCGGCCAAAGGAGAGGGTCAGTTGCCAGACTGAGGTGGCTAACCAGACCAAACTAAGAACGAGCTCGCCCCACCGTTGGCCGCCCAACCCCTGGCAAGGCAAGCCTGAGAGAGAGAGAACCAAAGGAGAGGGTCAATCGCCAGACTAAGGTGGCTGATCAGACCAAACTAAGAACGAGCTCGCCCCACCGTTGGCCGCCCAAAAGATTAAAAATTAATAATAAAAAAATTCGAATAAAATAAAATAATATTAAAAAATTATTCGTCAGTACTGGCCTATGTCCACATCAACGACAATTGGTCAAATTTGGCCAGATGGACAGAATTTGCATAATTGCAAAAGGTTTATAACTCAATTAGCAAAAAAAAAGAGTTTATAATTGAATCGGCATAATTGCAATATGTTTAAGACTTTTTTGGTAATTTTTCCTAAAAAAACTAATTGACATGCTATGTACTGTATAAATGTTTACCAAGTACTTTTCTCTAAACCTGACAATATATATATATATTACCACAATAAAAATTATCTACTCTTTCTTAAAAAAGTTATCTCGTTGATCATGCTCTTTAATAAGAGAATCAATATAATAATATAAAGATAGGATTTGTCAAAAATAACAATTTTCTATGTAATCAATTTATGGCACACTAATTTTTATTGTGAGATATATAATCAATAATTAGCAATACAACGTTGTCCATGCCCGGGTATTCAATATTGGATCTAGGACCATAGCGGCCAAGCCCGGATACTCTAACAATGTGACATCCTAAAAAATTTTTCAGTTTTTAAATATTATTTAGGAAATTAAGATGATAAATGATTTGTATGAATTATTGATAACACAAAAAATTATGATTCCTTCATTAAATTAGTTAAGCGAGGAAAATATTTAAAAAGAACATTAGTTTTCAGCAATGATATTTACATATATGACTTTCTAGGTTTTATTAAATTTTTTAAAGGGTCAAAGAGGGCGACATAAAGTTTAAAAAAAATTGATGAAAATGCTTTGAAGGTTTATGAACATTTCAATAGTTTATTTAATATAGAATTTATTCATTTTCGTAGTATTTGAATATGGTGTAATCCAGAAAAATCAATTAGTAGGATTATTTTACTAACTTCAAGATGTATAAATGAATAAGAATTAGTGCATAAATTGTTCTCAGAGCTTGACGGTGAAAGACATGTTAACATAGTATTTTGGGCGTGACGAACGTATCCCGAAAAGCATATAGGCTAATTACCAGGAGTGAAAATTCACCGAGTTAAAGTTACTTGGGTATTCTATGGGCCTTGCTAATAGTATTGAAGGTTTCAAAATATGTTTCTAACTTATCAATGTTTAGAATGGACACTGATTTTCTTATTTACTGATACTAATATCAGGGTAACTTAACAAAGCATTTTCTTTTAGCTGCTCACATTAAGCCACTTATAGCTTTTAGATTGGAACACTTATCTTTCTCTTGCACCTGGTGTTTTTAACTCAAGATCATTATTACTTTTAACCTTGGTCAGTTATTCTTCTCTATTTGTAACTCTTGTATAGTTTTCTAAATACATCCCCTTTCTTGGCCGTATGATTGGATCTTCAAGCACTACAAGCTTCAAAAGAAAAGAGTCCCCACATTACCAACTTCAAATCTCCAACCTCCTATTTAATCTTTTACTATCCAAGCTTTGGCACTCCAAGTGTCCGGCACTCATTTTCACTCTCAACGTTAAGCCAAAAAGAGGCTGGTAGTGATAGGAGTGTGCAAAAGAATCAGGAACCGTTCGGACTACCTGAAACTAGATTAGATCGGACCAAAACCGCCAGCTCCCAAGGGAGACGGTCCGGTTCTTAGTTCCAATTCATTAGAGCTGGTGGGTATCGGTCCAATTCTCAATTCTAGGTATGGAACTGCCTAAAATATATAAATATATATTTAATTTTTAATAAGAGTTTCCGACCAAAGAATAATTTAAGAAAAATGAAAACCCAAAAATTCTTAATTTGGAGCTTAACACCCATTAAATAAGTGCTTGTCTCATCTCACTCTTAACCAATCTGAGTCGTCTCACTTTCTCGCACTCATAGCCTCCACTCTCAAGCTCAATACCCATCAACTCACAGCCTCAACTCTCAACTTTTAATATGAGTTCAATCATTTTACTAATATTGCAATCAAGAATATGGAAGTTCTTTGTTTTTTGCTTTACTTTAGCTTGCTGAAAAATATCAGACTAAACGGATAAAGTTTGATGGGACCGGTTCCATGGATCTACCTGGGAACCAGATTGGGGGGTGGTCTAGTTCCCAAATGGATCCATAGAACCAACATGCGGTTCTCTATTCTAATTTTTTTTTTTTAGCCGGTCCTTAGTGGGTGGATCTTGGTTTTAGGGTGAGAACCGCCACCCGGACCATACTCATCTCTAAGTGGTGCCCACTGTCTTTTTAATCACTGGCATTTGTTGCATTAGACTTAAAAGGTTCTTATATAAAAATTTGAATTGGGGGAGAAAAGAAACTTTTAAGAAAGATTCTTATCACAACCTAAAGCTTTCGTAGACAACGCATCAAAATCTTGCAGAAATAAGTGTATGATGCGTAGCTCCAGCTATGCATGATTGGATTGGGGATTCGCTTCTAGAAATCATAAATCAACCATGGGAAGAGGGGAAGAGCAAAAGTGGTTTTGGCCGGTGTATGGGTTTTGTTCTTTGGGCGTTCTTCTATATAACACCAATCATTCCACCCATCAAGAAACTCAAAGAAGATATCAAACAATTATTCTTGCGACAAGGAACTCTCTGCAACACCGTACGGCCAACAAGGTGGGATTGGCTAATGCTTTCTCGGGTCTCTCCTTTTGTTCCCCATTTAGTCTTTCAACTAGACCATTATCAATTTTTTATTCTTAAGCAACCACAATTCTTTTTTCTTTCTTTTTGAAATTAAAAAAATAATATAGCCCTTGTAAAGTTCAAAAAGAGAAACTCTCCACAGTTAGAAAGATTACTGTAAGTACAATACGCATTGCTTCAAGAGGAAACCCGAGAAAACAACACACTGCTCCTGTACTTACAGAAGGAGCCCCAGGAGTCTTTATCTCACTAATCAATCTATATATTGCTCATGTTCCCATGTAGGAATTAAACTCACTCGTCCTCTTCTTTTCAAGCTGAATGTTACATAACTGCAGGTTTTCTTATTTTAATCTTCAATGAATTAGTCGTAGCCCAACTAACATTGATTAGTGGTCCCCAACAGCCTCAAAGATTCAGGGTTAAACCCTAACCCCAGACAGAGATATATTAACCTCCAGTCAAACACAAACTAGGACAGAATGCTCAAGAGAGTTTCAAATTAGTGTGAATAATGGAACCCTAGACAATGACTTCATGACCATCGTCTATAGTGTCGGTGACGGCTAAGTATGATTCATAGCGTGTCTCTATACATAAAGTAGCAAACTCGATATTACTAAAAAAACCATTAGTAATGTTCCAGAAAGGAACCTATGAAAATAATAATAGTGGATTGGGGATTTGTGTGTATTATGGGTAAATTTTAGATACTTTTTGGGCTTTTTGTACGTCTCTCTTTTCAATTCTAGAGAAAATGAGGCTGAAAGTAATTTACTGACCTTATATGTGTGAATCTTCTTCTGCAAAGTCGGGTTGAATGAGGCAAAGATTCCTTGGCACAAGTCTGTGGTAATAATAGCCTAAACATCAGAGCATTTAGCAAAACTTTTCAGATCCAGATCCGCAAAGTGCCAAATCCCCATAGCTTCCACTTGCAATCAGGGATTCCCAGTCAAGAGACGAGCACAATCGGCGACTTGAGCAGCTATGAAATCGAAAGCGAAACTCGACTCAACAAACTCTCTCTTGATCAGTACCAGATTTTGAATCCAAAACAAGACACAACACACACCAAACAAAAAGAAATTGAAAAAATTAATCAGTAACCTTGTTCATCAATTCAAATAGTCGCAATCTGGTTAAAATTAGAAGGAACTAATCAAGAGCAGCTTCAATAGGGCCTTGAAGAAGAACCACTCTTCCTCCTCTGATCTGATGCGTCGAAACTCAAGAGCGAGGTTGAAGCTTCTTCCGCTCGACTATTGCTATGATGCTGATGATCAATAATCGCATGCGAGGATTGCTCGTGCCAGCGATAATGATCTGTTGCTAATCCTTCACTACCGCCGCTTGCAGCCTTCTCTTGATTCACTCTTTCCCCTTCTATTTCCCTATACCTATGCAGGTACCTCCTCAAAGCACTCGCATATTCGTCAAAGCCTAGGGTTTGCATCGCCCAGCAGATGTCGTCTCCATTCACAGTCTTCCTCCTCTCCTTCCGGCACTTATCGGACGCCTCGCTCGTGACGAAGCTGATGAACTCTGACACGCACTCCTGCATCGTCTCCTTGGCCTCCTTGGAGATCTTGGCATTCGGCGGCAAGTTCTGCTTCATGATCCGCCCAACATTCGCTATCGGAAGCAGCCGGTCTTGCTCCTTGAACTGCCCGTCATCGCCCGGGGCATTATCAGCCACCCCAGGGTTGTTATTGCTCTCTTCCATCTTTCTGTGGATACAAAGAAAGTACACAAAGGATCCTGTTGGAGTTAGACTTGCCGTTTCGGGGTCAAAGGTTTTACCTTGTATATAAACATAGACATTATACGTATATCTTAGTTTAAATAGAAACAGTCATATGATGGTTGTGCTTTCTTGTGTCTGTTTTGTTCGACGTGGCATGTGATGATGCCGAACCAAGTCAGCATCAGTGACAAATTGTGTGTATGTGTTTGGACTGGGTCCACTCTCGTGATGATGTAGACACAGCCCTAGATGGTAATACTATAACCACCAAATGAATTAATTACAATTAAATAAGGTTTAAATTACCATTTGGCTTCCAAAAGAGGGCAGTGTGATTTGATGGAGTTTTTAGTGCAAGTCTACCCCCCCGACTTTTATCTATTGTGTCCACCAATGAGCTGAGACTAGAAAAGCTCCAATAATTACGAAGATTAAGAGCACCAATCACACACAAGAAAAAAAAAAAAAAAAAAAAAAAAAGGTCGAGAATTTCTTGAATAATATCTTTTTTCCAAAGGACTCAGTCAATCGGATTTCACAAACTCATAAAACTTTCTAAAGAGCCATTAATTTGTCAGGACCTATTCGAATCTCACAAAATGACGCGGTTCTAAAAGATTTAGGATTCTTTCTGAAAATATGAATTATTAATAGAACAAGACCACTTGAAATTTTTTAGAAAATTCAGCGTCACGCAGTACCTAATGAAGTAAATTCTTATTAGCCAATTGTCTATTCTACTATTATTCTTGATTTGCGTCACCCAATACCACCTCGATAAAATCTAATATATTAGGAGGGGGTTTAGGGTTGGATTCGTGAAAGTTACCTAACAAATGATCTCATCATAGAGTTAGTTCAGGCATCATTTGCCATTAGAAATTAATTGGTATGGGATGGCCGTTGTTGAATTGTGCCCGAGAAAGGTGGTCCACCCGTTCCAGCAAGGAAGCAAGCAACCGGGAATCCATTTTTTGGATCAGAATGGAGCAGCCCCCTTTACTTTAGTTGGATCCACTCTGCTACATGAATAGCATCACCTAAAGCCAATCATTTTAGTAAAGTGGCTAAAGTAGTCATGTCGTTGATTCTTTCTACACTATGGAATTCAATTGAGAAAGACTAACCTTTCCGTTTCCCTGGAACTACTCTCTTAGGCTGCTTCAAACTCGGGGAAGAATGAAATTTTGTGATATTTTTGAAGTAGGCGTAAGGTCTTTTTCTCTCCCCCTCTTTTCTTTCTATAGTCTCACTCTATCCTCCCTTTCTTTTTTATTTTGTTTGTGTTTTCCTATTTTTCCTTATTCTAAATATAAGAGTTTAAATTCTCCTAATCTGATTCTAGATATGATAATTTAATAAATATCATTTTAGGGATTTGATATCTCTTTGCTCATTTCATGTACTAATCCTCTGCCTTTAATTTCGATGGTAGCATATTGTTAAACTATGAAGATTTGCTCTTACAAATGTTAGATTTGTGTCTATTCAACATGTTTGGGTTGTTTCTATACAATGATAGTGTAGAGGAAGTCGAATCTAAGCGTACACGCCAAAAAGCAACACCGTAGTTACTGAAGAAGAAATTTTCGACATTGTGCACATCATTGGTGAATATACAAGATCCGGTAATCAGTTGTTATTTATTTTGCTCGACAGATCTGTTGTGTGTTTAACCCTACTAGTGCTATGTTGATCCTTCTTAATTTTTGGACCTTGCTTTGCTTCGCAGTATTTTGGACTTTGTTCTATTTCAATTTGCTTTATTATAAAATCCATGTACTTCTCATGTATCCTTTTAGGTAATGAATACAATTTTCTTTCAATAAAAAGAAAATCGACAACACGATTATTTTCTCTTCGACTGGATGACAGGTTCTGAATTTGGGTAATTTCATGATGAAAATTTCCGAATGGATTCCATTTTTGCGTCCTCTAATTATACTTTAAGGAAAAACCCAAAATTTGAAATTATTTAAAAGAAAACTCCCGGGAACTAAATCAAATATAGGCATTACGTTACACTACCTTTAACCAGACAACTTGTCTTTACTATAGTCAGTTAATAAAATTAGGAGAATATGTATAAGAGAACCTGCCAAATGATGCTTTAATTTACTTTGAAATTAAGCTGACTCACAATGCTTGAGACCGCCATATCAACTGCTTTCCATCAAACTTATCAAGCACCTATTTAATTAGATAATCACAGTTACTCCATTTATGAATTAATTAATAAATAATGATTAGACCTTGCCAAATAAAAATAAGCGACTCCACTTCCACGAGAATGTACGGAGCAGTCCCATTCGTGGATGTTCCTGTGGGGAGACAGAGAAGGGATTTCATTGGGCACATAATTAGGACTACAAAGCAAAGAAAAAAGTATATTCATCAAGCAGAAAAGATTCCGCAAGATTCTCCTCAATGGACTCATCAATCAATTGACCCTTTTGATTTTTCTTTTGTCTGTTTCCCGCTTAATTATTATTAAAATCTGAAATATCAACATATATTGGGCCACCACCTAATTACATTAGCCATAGTGCTAGGAGTTATATCAAAATGAAAAAAAAAAAAAAGATTAATTAAGTTGAACAAATGGATATGCGAGTCTCAATGACCTTTTGGTCATATGTGGGGCATTTTCGTTTGTCTTTTTGTCCTTGACAAAAATGGCTGAATGAGACTTTAGTAATGTACTTAGGAAGCTTCGTTCCCCAGCAACGGGGAAAAGGGCTCCAAGAAAAAGTGACAATATGTAAATAGAAAGAGTTCAATAATTGAAGTTATAGCCTCCATATTTAAAGCAAGCTACTTTGATTTTTAAATTCTCTATTGCATTCTCATTGCCATTTTGTTTTAATTTTTCCCATTATGGCCCGGACTTAACACCATAGACATCAATTATTGGAAGATCTCGTTCCAAAATACCAATTTGTTATAAAAAAAAAAAAATTACAAAGGCCTTCCTATATAAGAATGAGAACTTTGAAATTCTATTCTAGTCTCCCATAAGTATCAACCGCAAAGGGTAATATTTTCACAAGAAGTCTTCTCAGGCAAACATTACTTATCGGGTTTATTATGTATGAAAGAACTTTTATTTAAGTGTGTAACCTCATAGACTCATGTTACAAACTTTATTGAGGTTACATGAAAATACTTCTTCCATATAATAAAGTGAGGCATTACGCAAACCACCATCTTTTTGATAATTCAATTCCTAAATTAAATAAGGTTCACGACTAGTGAAATTATTTTCACTAAATGAACAAGAGGATATTCCACAAATCTATACTTGTTCATTTTCTTCCTCGTACCTACTTTTAACTGTGAATGACACACGCATACCTTCTAGAGTTTAATAGTCGATGTAAGTAGTGGGCATAAAAAGTTAAATCGGAGGCAAGATAAAAAAAGAAATTGTAAAATCTTAATTGATGGGGCGAAACAACAAAATCTATACAACATTTCATTAAATTATATGGTAAATTACATCGTTGATGCATTTATTCATATATATATATTTTTTGAATTAGTACCAGAAAACTTCTCTTAACATGACTATCATCAATCTCAACAGTCCACGAATCAGAATATATTTTTGGACGGGCATATTGCTAATATTAAGATACATGGGCAAAAATAAAGCAACATAGAATAGAACAAAATGAAAGGTATGGGAAGAAGAGGTGGGGTGGAATCATGCGCTCATGCACGGGAGATTATCTTCTGCTAATTTTCCCAAGATTCTGCTTCCCGCTTGGATTCATATGTCTTCGTGTAGATTCCGACTTTAGACCTGTCCACCTTAGGTCAAATTTTTCCAAGCAAAAACACACCACGAATATCAAAACTTGACACGGATGGACATCTAAGTGTCAAAATTTTCAAAAGGTACACTTAAGTGCCAACTTCGACGAAGGTGGCTGGAAATCCAATGTGGCATTATTTTAAAAATAAATGTGGTCTACATGGCTTGCCAAAGTTGTCTATTCAATAATCAATGTGCAAAACATTGTCGTCTTGTCCCCAAATTTGATTCATAATATAAATATTAATTAAATTAATTATTAAAAAAAAAAAAGAAGAGGGAGACAGCATTCAATGAGAGCCTCCACAGCCCTCACCAGCAATTGGCTAGGGTCACTGGTCATTGGCTGGGGCCCGGCGACCTAGGCCAACCCTTGCCCCATTGTAACTAAGCCCTTTTCAACGATGGTGGGGCAATGGCAACGAGGGCTATAGAGGCCCTCATTGATTTGCTCCCCTTTTCTAAATTTAGTTTTTTAAATTTAATTTATATTTATATTTATATTAAAAATTAAATTTGAGGGCAAAACGATGTTCTTTTGGGACAAGCTAACCACGTTAGCATCCATGCATTTTTTTTTTTTTAAGAATTGCCACGTCAGTAAAAAATCTCATCAGAATAGGTCATGTCAGCAATTTGACCAAAAATTTTCACTATCGGCATTTAGGTATTCATTTCTTCTCTAAATTTGGCACATAAATATACACTTTGGAATTTTTGGTACTGAAGTGTTCATTCATGTCGAGTTTTGGCACTTTGGGTGCCCAACACTTAATTTAGGCATGAAATAATATGGTTATTTTTCGGTAAGTTTTTGAGCGAAACTTGTGGAACTTTTGAGAAGACCACAAAATGATTGACTCGAAGTCAACTGGTCTCCTTTTTTTTATTCCCCATGCCCTTGTCCTTCCACTTGTCAAAACCTTGATGAATACTCCATGACCCGTGAACGACTTGTCCTCCTCCTTTGATATGATACGAATTTGACTCCGGAGCTTACTTGATTGTAGAGCCAAAGTAGACAAAGAATCACACGACAAAAACTCGTGTAGAGTTCGGAGTAATTGGTTTTACGATGTGTCGTAATGATAAAAACGATCAGATCTCAATCGTCGAGAAGCGTGAGGTCTTACCCTGGGATTTCTAATTTGGCTCAATAAATGGAGATTCGTCTAGACTCTAGGAAGATTGGCTCCTCCTGCACGATGGAACGAATAACAGTATCTCACAAGATCTTCCATTAAGTGAAGTGATTAAGAATACGGTCTAGATTCAGGGTATGACTCCGGAATTAGCGTAGTTGGTGAGGATTTCTAGTAAAATACCAGAAGTCACATATTTAAATTTCACATAGTTATGTAAACAGAATCACTTGTATATAGATCTTACAAATTCCACATAAAATAAATCGCCTATTAAATTCATTTTAAAGGATCGCAAATCCACGACTACTTCCAAATAACTGCCTAATTAGTTTGCACAACGCATTCTATAATTAATAAATTAGCAATATTTAAACAAAGGAATATCTTAAAATTATAATAATTTTTTATCTCGTTAAAGAATATATCATCGAAAGAAAATTTTGTACCAAATATTATATTTTTCAACCAAAAAAGAGAAACATGATTGACACACTTATGAAATAAAGTCTCCACTATCTTGTAAATTAGGATGCTAAGTAATGCCAAAATCTGACTCATCACTTAACAAAAATTTACTATGATTCCTCGTATATTTGGTGTTAATTATTCAAATTATTTTTATATATCCTTCCAATGTAGACTATAAGGATACATAGAATATCTTTCTTCAGCATATGATACGTATCTTAGCTAACAAGACTGGTTATTTCTGTCATTTTGACTATTTCAAAGTTTTAAATTATATGATTTAGGTGCAAAAACAAAAAAATCCTTCACAGATCGGATCAAATCGGGTCGAACCAAATTCACTCGACCTGAGCTAACCCCTAGAAATCTTCAGTGTTCAAGTCCAAGTTGGGTTGGCCCGATTTTTAGACAGTTTGGCAAGAATCTACCCATTCCATTTCCTATCCTTCAGGGCAAGTTTCGATAGTCTATCACCTCCAAAATAATTTCTGTCAAGTATATATGTACAAGCAAATGACCTGAACTTAATTGGTTAATGGGGCTTTTAGGGTATTCTACATATTTTCATATGACTAGCCGTCTATGCTCGTGCTCTTTGATTTTTTTTTTTTTTTTTAAAAAGAACATAGTTTATTTATGATCTTTCTCTCATACACACATTTTAATATATCATCCATCAAATCTTACTATGAGATCAAGTTAGTGGCGGAGGAAACATGAAAAATAAAATTTTTGTGGTCCTCTTGTGGTGACCACAAGCATACAAAAATAAAGCCCGTAGTCTTTGTTCCTTTCAGCGTCAGAGATGAGTAAACAAAAGCTTCGTCCTAAGACCAAGTTCTCGTAGCCCTTGGACAGAAGATGCAGCTAGCACCAAGAAGGAAACTAGTGCATAAACGCAATCGATCGCATCACAGAAGGCAAGATGGCAGCTCACCCTCGCTCCTCCCTTTGCCTAGCTTGAACAAACCCTAGATGGGAACCAAACTCCAAGCCGTCCGAGGTCGAAATTACACACATTTCGATATCGGTTCACCTTCCTAACCTTCCCATAGATTACTACATTCTGGACATCCTCGAAAGTAATGGGAAATCTGTCAGGCCAGCTAATCAAACTCGACATCACTCTCGGTAGAACGTGGACGGTACGCTCGCATTACATCCAGATGGACATTACCAAACCTCTCGCCACGGCCATCAAAGTGTATACCCTCATCCAGGAATCGATCTACGAAAACGCTCATCTCTTATGTTTTTTGGCGCAGGTCGTGTTGGACACGCACAAACTCGCTGCAACGCCTGCCGCCACCCCGCACCACCCCCATTCCAACCAACCCGAACCTCCAAGATCGCCCGCGGTCCAGACACCAGCTCGACACATGGGCCTTGGCTCATTGTCAAGACCAGACGGAGCAGAGAAAAAGAACAATGTTGACGCCAAATTGGGTCCAAGTTCAACTTCACGTTGACCCACCTCATCAAGCCACATCCACATCCACACCCACCCCCACCTGCGCACCATGCCCCCCAATGGTCCACCCAAGTCCACCAATTTGCCCACCAAAAGATATAAAATGGGCACCCACTCCGATTGGTAATTTACCAAGAAATATAAAGCAAAACGAAGAAGGAATCACAACCATGATAACTAGCATTGAACACCCATTGACCCAGCTACATCTCCAAGCAGAGAGAAACGACTCGTGGTAAGACCTCAGCTTTGACCATTCCGCATCGTCCCTTATTTCGGCCCATGTGTGCTACGTCACGATGCGGGTTCAACGGTCCACACAATCCCTGCTTTGCAAGAAGAATGGCAACCCTCCCTTTCTCTGTCTAGTGCAACCGTTGCTTTGTAGATTTTTGGGGAAGTGGCAGCGAAATCACCGGATAAAGAGCATCCTCAAAAGGCCTTCGGTTGAACTGCGGGAAACAACCCTGGCCTTCTCTTGCCGCTCCATTCCTTTTGCAGGTACTGCTTCGTTCTCTTTGGTTTTATCTACCTAGCTAACAATGTTGCTCCGACTACAAGCGCGAGTTCATATTTACAGCGTAGCTGACTCTCCGCGTGCTGAATTCGCTGCAGTTTTCGCCGGCATTCGTCTGTGCGAGTTCGTGCACGTGAACATTTGCGAGTTGATTTTCTGATAAGATGAGAATTGGAAGGAGAATTTCGGATGTGCCTCGCCCGCAAATGTCTGGCGCTGTTTATTTTCCTTTTTTGGGGGGTCGGAAAAACCCCGTCTCATTCATTTAGAAAAAATTCCAGAGTACATAGGTTGTGCTTCTGAGCAAATTAAATCCGAAAGGACGAAAAGGATAGAAGACCCAATTCGAAGGTGAGTCCTTATTTTGTTGGGCCTTGACAACTCAATTCGCCGCTTCATTATTCTCTCTACTGCAGTGGACTAGCATTAAATTTGAGAAATTCTTCGACAGGGCCTGGGCTTCGGCGATAAGGGCGAGAGTCTCCCACTGACTGAGATCTGCACCGGTTAGAACACTTATCAGTTCTAGCTAATCTGACTCCCAACTCCAAACTCAAGTTCGATCTCCCTTAGGAAAAAACTAGAGCGGTTTATCCACGGTGCAGTCGATATGACCCTGTTATGCCCAGTCCATGGCTGATTTGTATAATTGGCTACAGTGACCCTGTTTTCCTGCGGAATAGGTGGTAAAAAACATTCTTGTATGGGTCTGAGTTCTACTTTTGGCCGTTTATATGTGTCTGTATGTATATATGTATGTACGTGTAGATCTCAATCTTATTTGTAATGTAGATGAATGAACTTTGATTTCCATACGCAAAGGCGAGGGTGATGGTATTTCTTTTTTGCTATTGAAAGAGGCAAAGCCCAAAAGTTACACCAAAACTCGCCCAACGAAACTAGATCCATATATTGTTGGTATTTCAATTGCAGTGCAAAAGTCATTATATTGTTGAAGAGCATGAAAAATTTCAGTTCCAAACCACCAGTAATTTCGATGGGTTATCGTCTGTAGATGTGCCACCGATACTCAAGATTTTGTATATTACTCTTTGCTCCCTTGTTTTAGATACCTCCATCTTGGACGTCCAATACCTTGCTCGCCCGAGGGAGAGCACTTCCAGCTTGCAGGTGTTCTTGTTAGGACCTCATCTGCATATTGCCTATTCCTCTACAAGCTAGCTTTACACAATCAATGCACATATTAGTATCGCTGTGATTATTTTGTCATTTTCGGAATAATATACGGGGCTTTCCTAACTCAAACTTCGTGGGGGAATGAGGGTCAGATTTGCATATACTCGAGGTCAACACCCTCCTCGTGTTGGCCTATGTAGGTGTCAACCTTCCCTTCAGGAAGAGCCAATGCCTATGATAAGCAAAATCATTTACACTATACTCACACATTAGTCGGGAGAAGTATACTATAAGTGCCAAAAGTTGTGTACGGCGCTCACTTTGGTGCCAAAAGTTTATTTTGGATCACTTAAGTGCTAAAAAGTTTGAAAAACGATTATTTTAGTACCAACTCCGATCGGATTGACCGGAAATCCAATGTAACACTTTTTTATTAATTTTTAAGCTGATGTGGCTCATCGGAGAGTACAGTCAACATTTAAACAACAAAACGATGTCATTTGGTGTCTCTCCCCCAATTCAAAACCCTAAATCCTCAAATTGTGAGAGAGAGAAGATAAGCCAACGATCGGCCAGTCGCCGTCCTCAACGGCCCCCATGCTCTGCGGCCGTGACCTTGACCCCGACCCCGACCCCGACGACAGCCACTGGCGGCCAAGTCGAAGGCCGTGATCTGGCCAGTGCTTGGGGAAGCCGCCAACGAGTGCGCCGCCCTCAATCTCTCCCTCTCTATCTCCAATCTCCCCAATGAGTGCTTGGCCTACATTTTCCAATACCTAGGCTCGAGCGACCAGGGCCTGTGCTCCCTCATGTGCCACCACTGGCTTGCGATCGAAGGTCAAAGCCGCCAAAGGCTCGCCCTCCACACCCACTTGAAGCTATTAGACGTGGTCCCGAGGCTATTCGCGCAGTTTGACTCGGTCACGAAGCTCACACTCAAGTGCGACCGCAAGTCGTTGAGCATCAGCGACAACGTGCTCGTGGAGGGCGTCCGAACAGCGCCGAGCGACAGCGGTCGAGCGAGCAATGGTGGAGGTCGAGCGAGCTAGGTCGGCGTTGGGCGAGGATCAGACAAAAAAACCCTAATTTCAATACCCAAATAAATAAATAAATAAATAATCCCCAAATGAGTTAAATGGCCTCATTTTTGTGAGGCCATCCACTTAGGATGGCAAAACGAGGTCGTTTTCTTAAGGAGGATGGAAAACGACGTCGTTTTAAAGCAACCGCAACTTTTTTAAGCTAGTCGGAATCTCTTACCGGTGGCACCAAAGTGATCGTTTTTTCTCCAATTTGGTACTTAAGTGATCCGACGGAAACTTTTGGCACCAAAGTGAGCGCCGTACATAACTTTTGGCACTGATAGTGTACTTACCCACATTAGTCTATATATGCGAATGCCCTGATTCATTAAGCGGCTTAAATTGAGGTAATTGAAAGAAAATGCGCTTTTCTCCAAAAGTCTCCACCCATTTTCACAATTACGTCCACATTCATCCTCATCATGATGGTCGTGATTTAGAAATTCAACATATTCCTCATAATTCTCTATCTCCCCAACATCAAGCTCGTTGTCTGCAAGCCTGAGGGCAAGGACATAGAGAATTATAAGAAATATGTTGGTCTTTCAAATCATAATCATCACAATGACAAGAAATATATATATGTGTGTGTGTGTGTGTGTGTGTGTGTGATCGCGAAAATGGATGTTACCATAATGCATATACTAAAATATAGGGATAAAAGAGAAATTTTCTTTCAATAACTAGGTTAGTGAATTAGGGGATATGCCTAAATAGACTAAATGTCTAAACATATAGCGTGAATGCTCTTCAATTAGAAGAGCATCTGCAGCAAATCACAGCGTATTAATATAAGGAAACCTATTATGTATGTCTTGAATTTTGTTTCTAGGGCCTAACAACCCAAGCCTATAATCCGATAATATAAATATTATTTTTCTCAAGTTATTAGATTTAAAAGAAATAGAGACAAATACCCATCTTTGAGTAGCGCAGTTGGTTGAGAGTCCCTCTCTCATTGCTAAGGTTAAGAATTCGAAATCCTGCATTGCTAGCGATTTAAGTAGGGGGCCATAGCGGTGGGTTGCTGTGCTAGTCTTCCTTGAGGTATAAGGGCCCGGCCCTCAGGAGCCGTTCAGGCACGGGGGCCACGTGGCAGAGTCCTCGGTCACCAAAAAAAAAAAAAAGAAGTAGAGACAAAAATAATTTTAAAATATTTCAAGGAGCCATTTATAATCCTTGGACATGCACAACAGATTTTGAAATGGCCATTTTGCACCCTTGAACCTACTCCACTTATGTTATGGAAAAAGAAAATGTATCAATTAATTTTAGCAATGACAAGTATGGTCCGTATTAACCCATACTAACTACTTCAAACGAAATGCGATTTCGAATTGGGCAGTGAAAGCATAAGGCAACCTCTACACGATTACTTTCCCATAAAGGAAGTAACAACTTTTGGTATCATATGATATGCCAGAGTCTATGAATTCCCAACATATACACACCTTTGGAACATTTTCATGTGGGTCGATTTTGTCATCTAGAAATGCCCAAATAAGCCAATCAGATCATAAACAAATAAAATGTGAGATGAATGGTTTCTATGTAGAGACTAGAAGGGTTGCTTCTCCAGCCAACCATCTTGATTTATGAATGTGTTGACATCCGTCAAACTATCTAACTCCCCGCTTGATAGAGTCTTTTCCCACTTAACTCGCCCGGACATGTCAGCCCCTGGCCCGAAGCATTTGTTTTCTGCGTAGGTTGTTGCCCCCCTGTTCATCAATTTTGAAGAAAATATGGTAATCAAATGACATTTGAATCAATTGATAATGTCATCATTGCTCTTAATAGAATCACATCAACGTTTATTGATAAACTTCCTTACTCTTGACCAGCATTTCTCCACGAGTCCCATCCCTTTGACACCACAACGTTTGAGAGTTCTGTATTGGAAAACACAACTCTTGAGTACGGCCCATATGCCCTTCCAAGGTAGACAGGCCCCGTCCCCACTACGGAACACCATGTGAAGACATAACCACCAGTGTCCGTCACGCTACTGCGGCCCTGAGCAGTGATGTAACCTGTGAATCCACCTAGAATATCCGTGGTTGCATTTATCTTGCAATTCTGCATATAATCATCCCTTCCTAAGTCAGAAGATAGATTACTGCCGTGACTATTGTTTTGTAAAGGAAAGACAGGTTTTGCATATATTATGTTTGTGTTTGACCTGATAGATAGATTGGGCATCGCCCCAGATGAAATCCGTCGCTCCCTCGATGTAACAAGACCGGAAGTAGTGACGCCCATGAAAGTCCGTCAGCGTGTCTTGCACACTAATGAACGCGCATTGGTAGAATGAGACTTTGTCCGACAATATTTGGAAAGCCGGGGCTGGCTTGATCGAACTCCAATCTCCGCGTCGTGTCATTTCATTGTAGGTGTTCTGCTAAAAATTTTATCTGGGTCAACTATTTCTCAGAATTTGAAATAAACAGAATACATGTTATGCATAAACAATCGAATTTGTACTCAATCAATCATAACATTAAGAACACGAGGTGGATAGACGTACTGAAGTCCATACAAAACGAAAGATATAGACTGAAGGATGGAGAAATTCATGAGATTAGCTATTTTTCAAAAATAAAATGTAGAAAAAACTAATGAAGGTCAACTCTTACCTTGAATCCAATATTTTTGGCTTTAAAATTTTCTGCATAAAGCGTAAAGGTAGCGCTTTCGTTAACCAGACCCCCATCACCCCACTCAATTATTGTGTCACTTGCCGAGTTCCCTTCGAGGACTATGCATGGCTTGTCTCCAGGTACCGCAACCTTTTCTCTGTAGAAAACAATCAACGCTACATTTTCTTTTCAAAGCTAGCTTAACCACTTGAAATATCACATCTTTTTTTAACCTACTTATAAATGCCAGGCTTGATCAGGACGTGAGTCCAGATGCTATTCTCTGCCGGCACAGAGTCGATGGCTTGTTGCACCGTGGTGAACTGTCCCTGGCCCGACTGATCGACGACAATGGTCGCCGAATCTTGATTTTTATAGCTACAGTCTTGGCTAAAGCTAACCTTTGACAAGCTCAACAATGCCAATAAAAGAGTAGTTAGGAATGAATACTGCATTTTGAGGTAAAGAAATGATTCAAAGAACAAAGGAACTTCAGACAAATTGAAGCTATGCGTGTGTAGCTTTATATTGAAACTTAGGCAAGCAACCTGCAAAATCTGTGATATGCATAAATGACGGGATATTATCCTTTTTTTTTTTAGTCTTAATATGCTCATTTCTGATTTTTTTTTCCTATTTTTATTATATAAAAAAGGCATTTTCCATAGGAAAAAGCCATAAGAAGAAAATGATTTTCTTTTTAAAGAAACAAATCAAAGTGATAATCTTCAAACAATAATATGCAACTTTTAAAATGGTACCAAAGAAAAGATTAAGTGGATATTATTTCCAAATAGAAAAACTTAATAACTCAAAAAAGAAAAGCAAAAAAAGAAGGAATGTAATTATCTTGTGTACTTTGAACTTTCGATTATTGTAGGATTTTGTAATTGAATAAGTCAAAATTGTAGGGAAAGGGTCCTAATCTCTAATTCTTTTATTGCAAAAAAGTAAGAGGTATTCATTATCGTCAAATATTAGTTTGCATCTATATATTTTAGACATATAATCATTAATTTTTTTTTCTAATCTCATTTAGATGGATAGAGTTCATATTGAAAGCAACTTCTATAATGAAAATCGATTCAAGAATCCAAAATAGAAGCCCCAACAAAAGGCATCCACAGAGAGGTAGATTTATCTATTTTGCATTATGGATACATTGTTATTATTGTTTGTATTAAACAGTAGACTTTAAAGCTTAAGAACCTTTTCACTATAAAATCTACTTAACACGGCCTAATCTTCTCATATATTTGTTTTCAACTTGATAGTAGTTTGCTAAATTAATGCATCTAAACTTTCTTGTAGAAGAAAACAACCCCTAATCATTTGACACGTGTTGGCTCTTGAGTGAATTTGGATCACATAATATGGTGTTTCCAAATTATTATCTAATAATTATGTAGATTTTTTTGGAAATATATCTCTTAGCATCTACCAGTTGAATTAACAAATATATTCTGCCAAGACTATGGTACAAGGAATTTCATTGATTTTCACTCAACCGGTAATTTAGATCAAATGATTCGTTGTAACTATTCTCAAAATTTGATTTGCAATCAAGAAAGAAACAGAGGGTTTTCAATCAATGTGGGTACTTATTATTATTATTATTATGTTTTCAAATAATTTACCTTACTATAAATGGACTTTATATCTGTATGAAATGATATGGGGTCAAGTGTCTCACGGTCTTGTGAATCTTCCCAATGAAACCAAATGTTGGAGCCATATTAGATTAAATTTGTATAAAAATCAATTGAAAATTGCTTTTTTAACTTTGACTTTGACTCATGTTATCCTAAATTTATTTTGTAATGTGTTAAGGCCCTTCACATTTTCATCTACAACATTTGGATCAACAAGGGAAAAAAATTTCTATACCAATTCGTTATTCTTATTTTGATTTATTTTACTTCATTTGTTTTACACGCAATCGATATCACTAATCTTAAGTTTAGGCCGTCAGAGAGTCCTTCTATAGCAATTTGATTTGAGCAAAATGAATGATGAGCCATATTATTGCATAATGATTTCATTATTAGTTGCAAAGTTAACTTTTTAAGCATTTTTTCATCTTTTAAATTTTATAGATGTTTATAATGACATTAACAATTTCAATTTAAGTAAGTGATCATATTTTTCTACTTTTAATTATATAATTTTATTTAACTTTTTCTTCCTTTCTTCATATTCAAGAAAATTGATTCTATGGCCCTCTTCTCGTCTCTAAATTTGAGCTTGCAATAAAGAAACAAAGAAGTCGGGAAAAAAAAAAAAGGAAGCATGGAGTCAAAAATTAAAACTGGTTGAAGAAGTTTATCGATTTCCTCAAAAAAAAAAAAAAAAAAAAAAAAATTGTGACTGGCCTTTCACCGTTACATCGTCATTTTGTAGTGGACAATCATGCTAGCCGCTCTCTTTGAACAGTGGCAAGAGAGCAATCTTTTCTAACCAAATTTAGAAACAAGAGTATACTATTGTCTGTCAAAGATCGTGGTTTCCAACCTTGATTGGTACATTTTCAAGAATATGTGATCTTTGCACCAAATTCCACTACGTGCGTTTTTTGGTCCACATCTCTCAAATTAACTTGACTTTCTTTTCAGATTGCTGAATAAACTCTAGAATTGTTAGTCCATTCTCACTAACATCATCCCAACAAATAGAAATTCTACATTTTTTTGCCATATAAAACTTCAAAATGAGTCATGCTAGAATCATAGCTATTTTTATACAAATACTCTGCTAAATATAAATGATCGTCCAAGAACCACCAAAGTCAATAAACTAGGATCCCAACATGTCCTCCAAAGTCTTTTAAGTTATTCTCTCTGATTCTCCATCTATTTGCGGGTGGAAACCAGTATCATAGTTGAATTTACAACTCAACTCTCCTTGTAAACTTCTCTTCCAGAAAGTAGATAACAATGAAGTCAACATGTAGACCCATTTACATGTTACCATCAAGATTATACATACACCAACCAAATTCAATGATTAGCTTCTTTTTTTCTGAAAAAAGAAGAAGATATCTATACTCACAATTAGTGGGGAAGCAAATTTCGAATACGTGCATTTGTCCAATCATAGATCATGGACTTTGTTGCGTTCGGATCATACCTGCTAATTATCTATTGTTTACAAAATTTATGGCCATTTTACTCCCATGGACTACTCCGCCAATGTCATGTAAAAAAAAAATCCAATTAATTACATTTTAAAAATGAGTGGGTATGGTCCTTGCTAACATGTACTAAGCACATGAATTGAAATTCAGTTTCTGAATAGGGTAGTAACAAATTTTTGGTATCATATTCATATTCCAAAGTTTATAAATTTCCAATGCATACCACTTCTGAACTTTTCTTGTGGATCAATTGATTCCCCAAAAAGTAAATCATATTATAAGAAAAATAAAATGAGAGATGTATAGTTTCTGCATGAGACTAAAATGGTTGCTTCTCCAACCGGCCATCTTGATTTATGAACGTGTTGACATCGGTCAATCTATATAACTCCTCAATTGATAAGTCTTTTGCCACTCGACTCGCTTGGACAAGTCAGCCCCAGGCCCAGCGCACTGATTTTCTGCATAGGTTATTGGCCCCCTGTTCATCCATTTTGAAGAAAATAAATCAATTAATTGTCGTTTTACTAAATTAATTGAATCATCATAGCTCTTATTAGAGTCACATCAATGTTTATTAATAAACTTCCGTACTCTTGACCAGCCTATCTCCAGGAGTCCCATCCCTCTAGCGCCACAATGTATGGGAGATCTGTCTTGTAAAACACAACTCTTGAATACTGCCTGTACGCCCTTCCGAGATAGACGGGCCCTGTCCCCACCACGGAACACCAATTGAAGGCGTACCTGCTGGGTCGCACTTTTATAAGGCATCTGACAAATTTCTGACAACTGCAGCGCCTTCGCAACCACGACGGCCTTTAGGTGCAGCCATTCCAAAACATATATGAATAAACACGTAGATTACAAGATTTTACGGTAGTAACAACTAAACAAAAAAAAAAAAAAAAAAAAAAACAAAAAACAACTATACAAAACAAGCAAGTACTTAGGGCATCTCTAATTATCGACTCTTGAACTTTCTTGGTCGAGGAAGCAGTTAACTTTAAGTGGAGAAGTAGGTCGAGCTTCTTTCTTCTTGACCGAGTTCTCGATTGAGGATTTCTTGGTCGATGTGTGTGTCTTTGATATCAAAATCTCGTCAGAAAATATTCGGTCGAATCTAATGATACACTGCTTGGTCGAAGTACAGTACTCATGCTTCTTTTAGCAAATTCAGCATGCAATCATCACATTACATGGCTTCAACGGCAACTTTTGTATCAAACGAAGGTAAAGGATCTTGGGCTAAAAATCGAGTGTCGACAAATTCATACTCTGATTTTTTGAAAAACTTCAAAAAGAGAAAAGAGATCGTATTTCCATGTCTGATGAAATTTACATCATCCAAGCTCTTCAAATGAGATGGGGGCATGCAGGCGGAATCGGAATGGGCTGGAGAAGACAACAGTTTGCTAAAGTAACTGCAAGCTAATGACGTGGGGGAGGAGATGAATAGTAGAATAGGAAAAAAAAAGAAAAAAAATTAGAAAACTCAAATAAAATTACAAAATGATATCATTTCGTATGGCTGTCGTTGAATTGATTTATCAAGATATGAAGGTCTTTCTTTTTGGGTAAATAGGAATAACATCTTGCAATGATTCATGTCCATTTTTAGAGGTGATCAATTCCCGGTCAATTTTCGGTCCAATGGAACTGGTCTAACACGAAGTAAAAGAGAAAAGGAGCTTGAAGAATTTCTTTGTATTCACTTTAATTGTATATGTATTATTTACGTGTATTTGTATTACAATGTGCAAAAAAAAAAGAGGAAAATACAAAGATATAAAATCATTTTGAATCACTAATTGATATCAATCTCAACCTTAGATTGATTTAAGAATCTTCAATCAAATCTATTGCACAAGTCATATCTCAAAAATAGTCACTTTTTCTTCCCACTACTTGAAATTGGAATGAGATGGTGTTTAGTTTACATTTTATTAATTTTTTTGAAAAAAGGTATATGTAGTCGGTTCGGTTCCCTCTTGGAACTGGGAACTGGATTGTCCAGACTCAATTCCACTTTTAGGAATCGGGAATTGGACCGACACTCCTAGGAACTAGACCCACATGCCAGTTTAGGTGGTTTTTGGTTCGGATACTCCATTTTGCACATTGCTACTATTTTATAGAAAATCAACAAAATGGCATTAAATCGAGGCCAAAATGTAAAAAACAAAAACAAAAACAAAAAACAAAAAAAAACAAAATGGTTTTCAGCCCTTCAAACCTAAGATTTAGGAAAATTGTTTTGCGCTCGAAATATGGCCCTCAATTAACAAAGAAGGACAAAAAAAACTAGCCTAATCTCCCATGAAAATAACACAAGCAATCTCTCAGGTTATTGCAATTTGCCACTTCAATCTGGTAACTAAAATGCAATCGTGAATCTAAAATCCAAGTAGCTTGCTCTCAATGTAATTGCTTTAACTTCATTTCTGCAACCATTTCTTTTTACACATATTGTCACTTCTTCTGAGAGCTTTTTCCCCTTGTTGGGTTGCTTATGTGGGAAGGCAGCTTCTCAAATACATTAATGAACTCTCTCATTCACCTCATTCAGCCACTTTTGGCTTGGACAAAGGATAAGTGAAAATGCCAATTGAAAAAAGCCACATGATGTGCGCTTGGTTCAGCTTTGCAAAAAAGGTCATGGAGACCATTCTATTATTTTTCAGATCCAAAATAGATGATATGTTGATCTCATTAAGCCACATATGACTAAACAATTTCTTCTTCACATATTAATTAAGCCACATCTTGTTTGCTACATGCTTTCATATTTAGGCTATTATTGCCTCATTCGAAAGCACAATTTGGCAAAGTCTAGTAGTGAATGAAAAAAACAATCAAATTTAGGTTTCGCTTGTTTGGTGGAAAATATGACATTTCTAAAATATATATTTTTTAGGAAAATGATAATATTTTTTTGTGTTTGGCTGAAATCTGAAAATGAATTAAAAAATAATTTCTACAGTTAAAAATTCTTTTTTAATCATTTTTTATTTTCTTCTTTGTTGGCCAATTGCCGGCCACAGTGATGGCCAGTGACCGATCACACGTGAACTCAAGTCTCGCTAGAGGTCACCAAAGCCTTGTCAACCTCTGGCAACCTTAGGTGAGGCTTGAGCTCCACCTAGTTCGATGGATTTGTTGTGGCTTGACTGGCAAGGTCGAGCCTCACTAACTTGTGGCATGGCTTGAGCCTACTCAACCAGTTGTCAACTAATGTTGTGGCTAGTGACCAGCCAAAAAAGAAGAAAAAAAATTAAAAAAAAAAATTAAAAACTCGAATTTTAAAAAAGGAAAAAAAATTAAAAAAAGAAAATGCATTTGGTGAAAGAAGGTGCTTGGTGTAGAAGTAAACAAAAATAGGATGGAAAATGTTTTCTACTTTTTGAAAAATGAAAAATCTTTTTCCTACTTTTGAATGTGTTTTATCTATTAGTGGAAAATGTTTTCTTTAACTAGTTTATTTTTCGTGAACTAAACGTTGCAAAATCCGAAATTTTTTTTTTTCTAAAAATTGTTTTCCGTGTGAAACCGATGTAGCCTTAGTGAATATTGGTCATAATTGCATGTAGGCCCGTGACATAACACATATCGTAGACAAAATAGAAATAGGCACGGACCATTTATGTGGAGTACTGGCCGTGCCCCCCGATTCTGTGATCTATCACACGGGGTAAAGTGAATCTTCCCATTCATATCGTTTGAGGTTACTTCGATTTTTCACTTTTTAATTTTTTATTATTTTTTGCAATTCATGCACTTTCATTCATCTTCAATTTAAACTCTATTAAGCTTTAAAGACATAAGCATTGACATGTAAAATCACATTTTTGTCATAAATTTCTGGAACTTAACCTATTTTTTTATTTTCAAAATACCAAGGAAAATTCTCAAATAGACGTGATGAGTAAAAAGAAAAAGAAATTGCTCTAAATGCTTCTATGACAAGTCCACGTATTTCGTTTTGTATGGACTACTGTGCATCTATCGACCTTTTTGCTTCAAATTATGATTATGATTGGTTGTGCTACAGAATTGTTTGAGCAATTCTGTAGTAACAATTGCTCCATTTTTTAGAGTTTCGAAAATAACCTGATCCCGGTGGAATTCTTGATGGAACACCTATAACAAAATGACACAATGTGGAGATTGGAATTCGATCAAGCAGGTGGCCCAAATACTGTCGGACAAAGTTTTGTTCTACTAATGCATGTTCATCAACGTACAAGAACAAGGGTGTCACTACTTCGGGTCTTATTACATCGAGCGTGCCATGGATTTCATTTGGGGCTACGGCCGGTCCATGTATCAGGTCAAGCACAGACATGACATAAGCGAGAAACACGTCAATTCTCCATAAACTATAGTCGCAACCATGAATTATTTCCGGACTTAGGAAAGCAAGAGTATATGCTGGGCTGCAAGATAAACGCAATTGTGGAGATCCTATGTGGATTGGCAAGCTATATCACGGTTTAGGGCGGCGTTAGCGTGACGGACACTAGCAGGTACGAGTTTTTCTCCCATTTTTGAGATGTAGTTGCTAGCGAGAAAGTTGCACCAAACAGTTCCTACTCGTCATTAATAAGGGCCACTTAACCATGCACATAGACATAAAAATCATCTCTTTCAATATTACACAGCTTGTTGTCAAAGAGGGGCAAGAGGTAAAGAAAAAAAAAATTCCTGCTTGAGATGCATTGTTGATCTTTAAGAATCCTAGACAGTTGGCTTAACAAATGAGGCATTAGTATGTTTTAAGTGGTTTGGCTCATTGCACAAGTTCAAATCCTCACACAACCAAATATGAAGTACCGCATATCTTGATAAATCCATTCATTAGTGGAAGGAAAGTGTTTCGATCAATTTCCAATTACATGCCATGACCAAATGTAATCTGATCAAATGATATTTACCGAAAATTTCTCATTTGGAGCGCTTTTTAGATCATTCGAGCAAGGGTTTTAAAGCAAACAACGGTTTTTGACAATACGAAGAGAAGGTGCTCTCCATGATGAGTTTGAGTTGTCTCAAGCCTGAAATGGATTGCGAAGACTCAGATGCAGCTCAGGTCTGGTGAAAGGTCTAATGGAAATACAAACAGAGGAATATACAAAATAAGATATGAAGTAGATAGAACTACAGAAGAGGAAATCAGGAGCGGTAGAATGCGATGTTGATTACCTTCTCAAGCGTTTCCTCAATAGCTTCATCACTCAACTTCTTACTGCGGGCCTTATTTAACATCATTGTGACAAAAAGCGGCCAGCAGTTCTGCACTTGAGCTTTCACCGACTCCCTTATTGCAGAAGGCCTCGAAAGCCTCCTTTAGAGCCTACAGAAGAGCAGAGAACTTGCATTAAGCATAAACAAGGGATGCCCGGAGGCAAAACCACCACCACCACCACCAGCATACCTCATAAAAAAGAGTGTGGTTCTGGAAACAATCCTTGACATATGCTAGGTACTTATCGTGCAACTCACTTATTTTCCTCACAAAAACCTGCAAAACACGCACGTATATCAGCTTCCTTTCAATATTCAGCCTCCTTTATCCAAAATAAAATTTGAAAATAGTAGGTAGGATTACTTGTTCTTGCAGACCAACCACATCCTTCTTCTCAGCCTGCAAAAGAAACATGATCACCAGATCAGCACACTAATGAAATGACTGTTCAACAGGATCTTTAAGCAGATTAAATCTCAACAATGGAGCTATAAAGTGTAAACATCTGACAGTTTTCCAGTAAACTGGTCTCCCGTGGACGTGTGAAAACTTTGCTCAGCAGCAACCTCTATTCTACTTTCATAGGCCAGAGAGAGATTCAGGTAAATGGAGTTTCCAAGCCACAATTAAGCAATGGTGCAACAGGCTGCTTTGACTGCTAGTTTCATTGGTCTTAGTTCAAGTCTCTCATCCCAACTTCAGAGGTTCAGGCATGGCAATTATTCACATGCATTCTCCGATTTCATGTTTCAGTCCCTCGAAATTCACATCCCCAATTAACAAAGAAGTAAAATCAAATGGCGCATGCACCAGATAAACATGCCTGCTTCTTTAAGGAATATGGAAATTCTATATAGGATGTGCCAAAGTCATGATAGAAGTTTGAATGGAAGCATGCATCAGATGACCTATAATCACCTCTTTAACTCACTTTCTCGTGACTAATTTCATGACAGCAACCAAATTGGTTAATCATAAAGTGCCTTCTGTTCTTCCAAACAAGATGTCTATCAACACACATGCAAATGCATCTCTGCATTTGCGATATGCATCCACAAAGTATCTACAATTCTCTCACTTCATTGTTATGATTTTACTAAGGATGAAGTGCCTTCTCAGACACTGGAGTCCATAATCTATTAACAAAAATCATTTTAGCTAAGTGAAACAAGATATCCTTCAAATTAGACAATTTTCAGTGACTCACTAAGATTCTATACTACATCAAGTCCTATGAAAGCATGCACTTTAGCAGTCTGAAAAGCTGAAAGAGTAACAAGAAACAAAATAAATGTGCATACTTTCTCGTTGCTTGCTGCATCTTCAGCTTGTTTGACCAAGGCTGTACCTTCAGCAGTAACATGCTGCGCCATAAGACAGAAATAAGTTTGAGAAAACATATAAGATCTACTTCCCAGATAAAGCACGATTCTGCAGCTAATGACCTGTTTAAATATATTTGCAACAAGATCCAAGCCCATAGGAATTTTAGAAAACAGCTCAAACATTCTCGACAAATCCTCCACCTAAAAAGCAAGCATTCGAGTCAGTAATAAAGCATCTTTCTTTACAAAAATCAGAACTACCAAATGGAAATATAATAAGTAAAGCAAAAGCAAGCACCTTATCATCTCTAAGCAATGCACAACACCCGGAGTGCTCTTTTTCAAGTAGTTGATTTGCATAGACAGACAGTAATTCGTGTTGGACTTTCTGCAGAAATCAGGAAGTAAACCTTGCAAATTAGAGATGACAGACTAAATAATCATGATATACCGCAACTTCATGCAGAACTGTCATTCCAAAGGTTACACCAATTACCAACCTCAAGTAACTTTGGCTCACTACTTGGATGCAGGTAGTGAGAAACCCTGTCTCTCTCATGTTTTAGACACTCTTCTGCCTGTGATCGCCAGTAAATGGATTAATACCATTAAAAACAATCAACTGCAACATTTCAGGCTAATGGTGTAAAGTGTAAGCATTGCCTTCAGCATGTAATCTGGAGAAGAGTCTTCTAGTATCCAATTTGAAGCCTTCTTAGAATAGTAAGCAGCAGTATCTTCAAGCAGTGATGCTTCAAAGTCACTTTCATAACGATCCATATGCCCCATCCCAATCTCAACAAATATATCCAAAACCTTCTTCAGTAAAGGTCGGTCAATTTGCTTTCCCTCGCGTTCTTGATCAATCTAATCAAAATTAAAACTGGTCATAATGACTAATGAGATTTCTAGAATTAAGAAACCTGTCGAGGATCTGAGGGGATGGATACAATCATACAAGAGAGATAATAGTATCCCTGACTTCTGCATGTAACTCCCTGTATACCTGAAAACATCATCAATGAAGTGCAATGAGGTAACTGTCAACACACATGGAAAAAGTCAACATCATTAATCTGACATCATTAATCTGCAAGTCAGCATAATTCAGACATATTTGAACCATGAATTCTTCTGCAAATGATCAACAGAAAGAGGACATCACAAATAAGAGGTCACTGGTGACATACCACATCACGAAAGCTGGTCAAGCCAACTTCATTAAGGGGCAGCAATGATCTTCGAGCAATGAAGTACCAGTCTAGATAACGGAAGAAACAAGTTAGCCACCTAGTCATCACCTTATGGTTTGCCCACCTTGTCACAAGTTCTGTCAGCAGAAACTCATCATGCTTCTCCCTCAATGAAGGCAATACCTAAACAAAAGACAGACCATGAAGTTAATGGAAATAGAATACTCGAGAACCCAAAGCACATTTTGTCCGCAGTGAAAATTGTGTGTTATAACATGCAAAGGTTTAATTATGAAACTTCTAAGCCTTATGTCATCAGAGAAGGATGTCCATAGCATGAATACTACCATCAGTTTGATTAAGTACTAAAAGATAGTGTCTAACTAAAGATGCAATGATTAAGAGAAAGCTTGCATACAGCATTTCAAAAGGTCCATAAGGGCTCTATAAGTACACTGCATTTGTTATCTTCCATCAGAAAAATCAATAAATCAGTCACAATAATTATATCAAATTTACACCAAGGAATTATTTGGTGCAATAGCACACGCTTCTTCATGGATATTGTATTTTCCAACAAGTCTGATTAGTTTCTCATGTCCCACAAGGAGGCTGCAATCAAATTTGAGCACTTCACTATATAGCTCAAAGTTTGCTGATAAATGCCATATAACTAGAAAGTTATTGGTCATTAGTGCCCCACCTTTCTCAGATCATGTCCAATTGATGATCTCATCTTAGCATGATTTTCCCACCTCAACTACAAGAACGAGTTCTGGTTTTTCACTCAACAGATGAATTGCCATCACAACTAAAAAATTTTGTGGCCGAAAACTTGTGAACAATGATGTATCTTTAACAATCCCAAAACCTTAATCATTGGACCAAATGCCCACTGGCGCCTCAAAACCAGCATTAATTTTGAGGAACATCACCTGGGAATTCTTTTAACACACATCAATGGCAACTCTTCATGCCCATTTGCGATACAATAAACAGATAGAACTTCAATTTCCCCAGCAGCTTCTAGTTGTCACTGTGTCTTGCATATTTCTCGTATGCCCATTATGAAAGTAAATGAAAAATAGCACAAGCAACGCAATTTTCTAATTTCTCACCTCTGAATTGATGTACTCTTCAAAGGATTCTCTGTACTTGTCATAGAGTTGCTGGGAGTAGTCATGAGGAGGCTTCTGAGTACACATATCGTAAACCGTTCTGCAAACAACATTAAAGAAATCAACGGCAGTTGACAAAAGTTATGATCATGCAGCTCAGCAGGCACTAGGCAGGCACGTGCGGAAAAAGAGCAGAGCACAGAGGCGAAATACTCGTAGATCATCATGTAGTCCTCGGAGCTGAATTGGGGCCCAGGAAGCCCTTCGATGAGCTTCGTGATACCATTCTGCACAAACTCCCATCCTTGTTCTAGGTAGATCGTCTTCCTGTCGCCCATGCCCCTAGGACCACACCCTGACTCTTGATTCCTCTGCCGGAAGAACAAATTCACAGCTCAGAATCTCGCCAATGCAAAAGCACCAAAAAACACTAAAACCCGCAAGATTCGACAACAAAGTGCCCAATAACACATAGGTAATAAGCTTCTAGTTATAAAGCAAGGATGATTACTGCAGGCCCTCAACAAATAGAAGGCGTAGGGAGAGAAAGAGTGACCTGATTGGTGGAACAGTGAAACGGAACTGCTGCCACGACGATGACGAAGGAAAGAACGAACGAGCAATGACTGAGACATCAATCTGAAAACGAGAGAGAGAAGAAGATGAACAAAGAAAAAGTCTTGGGGCTTGACTTTCTCGTTTTTTTATCTCTCGTCTCCGCTAGCCAATCGCTTTCTCCTTATTCTTTCATACAAAACAATAATTTATAAAACGCAGAGGTTGCTCTTTCTTCGTTAGAAAAAGGTTGTGTTACTGGTTACAGGCATGCTCTAGTCTTTCTCGTTGCTGGTTTTAAGAATATAGTGAAGATTAGCGAAAGAAAACCACCATCTTGATCCCCCGAGCGATATCTTGAAAGAAGTAGCTTCAGAGGCAGGGCTTCTTGATTCGGAAGCGTCGGAAGGATGACGGGGCCGAAGGAGACAGGGCCAAAGGAGAAGGTGGGGTTGGGTTAATATGTTAAATTAATGTCTCGATTTTGAATTTAGATGACGATTTGTTAAACTGAATTTTATTGATAAAGATTTCCTAAATAAAAAAAACTTTGTTGGACTCCACGAAGAATTACAAAAAAAGAAAATGAAAAGAAGATACAAATTTCTTCTTTTTTGCATAAGCTTGCCGAAGGTTGTTGACTTTTGGGCCCGCGCGCACACAGTATTCACACCTAAGTTCTTTTTTAGCCGATAGAAATTAAAGGGTGGAGTTGGAGCCGAAAAGTTGGTGGGCCCAGGTCAAATATTTGACCTTTGGGCACACGTATAATAACAAAAACGAATTCCCCCTTTGACGTGCGTGAAGTGACTGAAACCCTACGAAGAAAAGGAGTTGCACTTGGGAGTCGCACTACGTCAAGCTGAAGAGAGACGCGCGTATTTTTGTTTCAAGCTTGAATGTGCGGTAATTTTGTGCTGTGAGTTTATGTCCAAGAGAGTTGTTTATTTATAAATACTTTAGATTTTTGGTTAAATTTAGGTGTGTCAAAACACTCGAGCGTGAATGATTGTAAACTCTGATTCTCTGATTATAATGGATTATTTGCTGTTGGCTCTCCCCGTGGATGTAGGTACCGATACTCGGACCGAACCACATAAATTTCTAGTGTCTTTATTATTTCTCGTTTATTTCTCTAGTGATTTCGCGTAGACGTAAATTGCAAGATTCTGTCGTTTCCGCGTATTAATATTCTAACAATTGGTATCAGAGCTTGGGATCAAACTTTTTTATTGTGATTTGGAGCTTTTGCTTGTCTGATTATTATTTGGAAATTCTGTTATTACAATTATGTTTGAGAGGAAATCTGAAATTGAGAAATTTAACGGGAGTAACAATTTTGTGTTATAGAGCATCAAGATGCGGGCTCTATTGACAACCCAAGGTTTGGCCAAGACACTGGATGGTGAAGATGAGTTGCCTATTATAATGAAAGTCTCAGGTAGAATTAATGAAAAGAGCAAAGAGTACAATCTTGTTAAATTTGTCGGATGAGGTTTTAATAGAGGTTGTTAAGAAGAAGAATACCGTAGCATTATGGGCAAAACTTCAAGTACTCTATGTGAATAAAGGTTTGAACAATCGCTTGTACATGTTAAAGAAGATGTTTCAATTTAGATATACTATCAAAACCCACCTAGATGAATTTAATAAACTCATGATGGATCTTAAGAATGTCGGTAAGATATTTGATAATGAAGAATGGGGCATGATGTTGTTAACCTCTTTACCAAAGTCATGGGAGTACTTTACTGATTCACTGTTGTTGGGGCGTATTGCAATTACTTCAGAAGAGATAAAAATCCATCTTATTCTCTACGGAGTGGCATAGAAAGTTACGAGATAACAGTCTAACGCAAGGAGTAACACAAACACTGACGATTCGGAGTAAAGAATAACATCGAGGGCCTAGTAGCAGCATAGGTAAAAGCATATCGAAATCACGCCATAGAAAGTCCAAGGGACGCGTAAAGTGCTTTGAGTGTCACGAGGAGGAGCACATCATGAGAGATTGTCTAAAGCGGAGGAATAAAGCCGATAGACAGAATGCCACAAGCAGTGCGGCATGCATTGCCGAATGGAGCAATAGTGATGCAGAAGTTGTTTTATATGTGACTACTGTTAGGGAAATCCCTTATGATTTTTTGAAGATGACAAAATAAATCAAAGGCTACTAACGTGTTTAATGGTTAAGTAATAAACCATGCAGATGATAGAACATGTAAAGGATATTATCAAAGTCTAAAGACGACTAGAAGATTGAACGTAACACATGTCCAAAGTATATTCTAAAGATTTCCAGACTTTTGTGTCAAAGTCTGAATACTGCCAAACTTTAGTGTTAAAGTCTGCTCTACATCAGAAGTCTACCAACTCTGACAAATTCCAGACTGAACGTGAATGAAGAACCAAAAGACAGACTCTATACTGAAGCTGAACTTATTCAGACCGTGTCCAGACCTTAAAGCTAAATCTGTTCAGAAGCAGTATATGTTCAGACTCAGATTATAAAATCTATTACACTCAGACTCAGATTGTAAAGTCTATTGTACTCAGACTTTACATCCAGATTCGACATAACGTAACACAAACTCAATCATATAACGGCTAGTGATCTGGTTTGAATTCCATATCAAGATTGATTTGATTGACTCAATCAAATTGATTGATGATTGGATATTGAAGACAAGAACTTTCTATACGGAGAAGTTTTACTTATGGAAATCAAGATTCTGTTTGTATGGGCGATCGGAATCAATTTGGGATTCTACTTTTGTCACTCAACGGCTACCAAATCTTCTAGATATAGAGCTGTCCAATGGATAGATTGGAAGACGATCCTCGAGATACTGTCCAACGGCTAGTTTGGAAGTGAATGAGTATTTAAGGAAATGAATGACCGATGAGCAAGTAAGAGACGGAGCATAAAATTTATAATTCAAAATCTAAGCGATCTTCAATCATACACTTGTCTTTGGTGAGCTTAAACGTTTGTGATCGTGAAAGAAATACCAAAAGAGTGATTTAGTGAGATAGTGTCATCTACTAAGCGTTTGCACTCAAAGTTGTAATCTCTTGTTGATTGCATAGTGGAATCCAGCCAAGAAGGCTATTAGCGTGGGAGAGTGGACGTAGGCTTGGATTAAGCCGAACCACTATAAACCTTGTGTTCTTATTCTCTTCCCTGAATCTCTTTATTTTGTTCGTAGTTCTATTTAACTGCTAAAGTCTGATTTCGCTCAAAATCTGCTGCTCTTCAGACTCAGTTTCAAAAGTCTGTTGTTATTCAGACTCAGGTTAAAAGTAAAGGTTTTCACTGCATTTTGTAGAATATGTTTTTACACCTATTCACCCCCATCTATGTGTTCATACTAGCACTTTCAACTACTACTTCGTCAAGAGACGAATGGGTGCTAGATTCAGGGTGTTCTTATCATATGACGCCTCATAAGAACTAGTTTACTACTTATTAGACTGCAGATAATAGTAGAGTTCTTTTGAGGAATAACGTAGTCTGTAAGGCTGTGAGGATATGGACAATTTGAATTCGGATGCACAATGGGATGGTGTGCACATTGACAGATGTGAGGCATGTACCAGAGCTCAAGAAGAACCTTATTTCTCTGGGGACACTCGATGACATCGGGTGTAGGTACACCGTTAAAGGTGGAGTACTGAAGATCTCTCGAGGTGCTATGACAGTGATAAAAGGTAAAAAAGTAAATACTATTTATCATCTACTGGAAGAGACCGTGACCGGAACCACTGTTGTTTCATCAAGTGAGTCAGATTCTAACTTGACTCAATTATGACATATACGTTTAGGGCATATGAGCGAGGCAGGTATAACGATGCTGAGTGAAAGAGGATTGTTGAAAGGTCAAAAGACAGGGAAGCTGGACTTATGTGAGCACTATATCTTTGGAAAGCAGCACCGAGTTAAGTTTACTACAGCTATTCATTCGACCAAATGACCAGTTGAATATATTCATTCAAACGTCTAAGGCCTGTCTTCAGTTCCTTCGAAAGAAGGTGCTCGATATATGCTGACATTTATCAACGATTATTCGAGGAAGGTATGAATATACTTTCTAAAGCATAAATATGATGTGTTTAATCGGTTCAAGAAATTTAAGACATTGATTGAGAAGCAGTCAGATAAACAAATCGACTGCTTGAGAACCAATAATGGCATGGAGTTCTATGGTAAAAATTTTATCGAATTCTGCGAGAAAGAAAATATTGTGAGACACTACACAGTACTTGGGACACCACAGCAGAATGGCGTGGCAAAACAGAAGAACAGAATTTTGCTTGAGCAAGCTCGATGCATGCTTTCGCATGCAAGACTTGGCAAGGAATTTTGGGCCAAAGCAATGAACATGACATGTTACTTGGTTAATCGATTTACATTATCTGCTATCGAGTGGAAGACTCATGAGGAAGTATGGTTGGGGAAACCTATTGATTACTCTGGATTACGTATATTCGACTGTCCTACGTATGCTCATGCAAGTGATGATAAGCTTGAGCCAAGGGCGAAGAAGTGCATATTTCTGGATTATGCACATGGGGTAAAAGGTTACCAGCCGTGATGCACCGATCCCATATCACCTAGTTTTCTAATCAACAAAGATGTGATATTCGACGAGACTGCAATTCTTCAACAGAGGAATTCTGAGACATAACCAACAAAGAAGACAGATCATGGTGTCATTAGTGAGGTAGGGCTTCAAATGGAGACTCCGGAGACCTCAAAGTTAATTGAAGTTGAGACTGCAGATGAAGCCGCAGTTTCTAAAATTGGTGATAGTGAACAACCAGCAAAGCCATAGCACATTATAGATGCAGATAGACAGAGAAGACAAATTAAATCACCGGTACGTTATGGTTATACAGATATTGCTTATGCATTGATTGTAGGTGATAAGGTGGAGACAGATAAGCCTTCGTTTTACTCTAAGGCGATGGCTAGTTCGAAGTCGTCACAGTAGCTAGGGGCTATGAGCGAAGAGATGGAATCACTCCATCGAAATCAGACATAAAAGCTGGTCAACGTACCCAAGAACCAAAAGATTGTCAGAAGTAAATGGATCTTTAAACGGAAAGAGGGCATTCTCGATGTCGAGACAGCGAGATATAAGGCGAGACTTGTGGCGAAGGGATATACACAGCGTGAGGGCATTGACTACAATGATGTGTTCTCTCCTGTGGTAAAACATATTTCTATTCGTGTTTTACTTGCCTTAGTTGATTCGCAAGAGATATGAAAACTGCATTTCTTCACAGTGAGTTGGATGAGCAGATTTACATGAGGTAACCAAAGGGATTTGCTATTCTGGGTAAGGAAGATCATGTTTGCTTGTTGAAGAAATCTTTGTATGGGCTGAAACAGTCTCCTAAGCAATGGTATAAACATTTTGAGAATGGTTCGTCCATCCATCGAACAATGGTATAAATAGTCTCCTATTCAAAAAGTCAGATGGATAACTGTGTTTACTATAGGAGATTGGAGAATGGTTATTTGATTTATCTACTCTTATATGTTAATGATATGCTGATAACAGTTAAGAATATGTCTGATATTGATGTGCTGAAGAGGCGGTTAAATGTTGAATTTAAGATGAAATATTTAAGTGTTGTAAAGAAAATTTTGGGTATGGAGATTTTACGTGACAGGAATGTGAGATTTTTACGTCTATTTCAGAAGAAATATATTGAGAAGATCGTAGCACGTTTTACTATGCAGTCGGTAAAATCTGTAAATACACCTTTAGCGAAGCACTTTAAACTTTCAAATAAATTATCACCGCAGACTAAGGATGATGAGGAGCATATGTCCCATGTTCCTTATTCTAGTGCTGTATGTAGTATTATGTATGCTATGATGTGCACTAAGCCTGATATTTCACAAACTGTGAACATGGTTAGTCGCTATATGAAGCGTCCTAGTAAAGCTCATTGGGAAGCTGTGAAGTTGATTCTCAGATATTTGAAGGGGACAATTGGGTATAGTGTACTGGAGGGACAGCAATGGTAATGAGACCACTAGTTTTGTGAATTCAGATCACGCCGATGACTTGGATGATCGCACATCTTTAGCAGGGTACATATTTTCACTAGCGGGTGGTGTACTTAGTTGGAAAGCGTCCTTACAGGATTACATTACCTTGTCTTCGACTGAGGCGGAGTACATGACACTAACTTTTATAGCGAAAGAGGCGATATGGTTACGAAATTTGCTCTCAAACTTTAGATTAGAACAAAAAAAGTGTGCATATATACTATGATAACCAAGGTGCAATATATTTGGCGTATAATCCAGTTTATCATGAGTGAACGAAGTATATCAATATCGGGTACCACTTCATCGGAGATGTCTTAGCTAAGGGTAATGTTATTGTCAAAAAGATTACTACAACAAATAACGAAGCAAACATGATGACTAAGTCTATTCCTTTGGCGAAACTCAAGCTCTGCTTGAGCTCTATTGGCATATGTGGAAAGTGAGCGCCCATCAGGACGTTAGGAGAGCAGCATGAATGATGAGCACTATAACTAAGCTTCAAACATCGAGCCAATGTGAAGAATTGTTAAATTAATGTCTCGAGTTTGAATTCGAATGACAATTTGTTAAACCGAACTTTATTGATAAAAATTTTCCAAGTAGAAGAAACTTCGTCGGACTCCATGAAGGATTATAAAAAGAGGAAATAAAAAGAAGATACGAATTTCTTCTTTTTTGCATAAGCTTGCCAAAGGTTGTTATCTTGGTGGGGCCCAAGATCTTGACTTTTGGGCGCACGCACACACAATATTCACGCCTAAGTTTTCTTTTAGCCAATGGAAATTAAAGGGTGGTGTATCTGCATGTGAAGCCGAAAAGCTGGTGGGCCCGGGTCAAATATTTGACCTTTGGGCACACGTATAATAACAAAAACGAATTCCTCCTTTGGCATGCGTGAAGCGGTTGAAACCCTACAAAAGAAAAGGAGCTACACATAGGAGTCGCACAACATCAAGCTAAAGCGAGCCGCGCGCATTTTTGTTTCGAGCTTGAATACGCGGTAATTTTGTGCCGTGAGTTTATGTCCAAGTGTGTTGTTTATTTATAAACACATTGGGTTTAAGGTTAAATTTAGGTGTGAAAAATACTCAAGCGTGTGAATAATTGTAAACTCTGATTTTTCGATTATAGTGGATTATTTGCTACAGGCTCTCCTCATGGACGTAAGTACTGATACTCGAATCGAACTACGTAAATTTCTGATGTCCTTATTATTTGTCGTTTATTTTTCTGGTGATTTTATGTTGACGTAAATTCTAAGATCCTGTCGTTTCCGCGTATTAGTATTCCAACACAATGAACCAAAACCAGAACACCATTTCCATCTTAAGCCTCAAACTCCAAGCCGGAGTGCAGATGGCATGAAGTTTTACCGCAGCAGGATATGAGCACGGGCTCATGGCGATGTGCACAAGCTTGAGAGAGTTGACAACCCTTCCGCCTGAAATTGCCGCCCCTGCTTCGAGAGGTCATCCTGAAGAAGATGATGGGAATGTCTGTGAGGAGCTAACCAATCAATGTAACTCAGCTGGTTCATCGAGTTTTTAGTATGGTCGAGAGTCCGGGACCGATATCTGCAAACCCGTAACTTCTACAACCTGCAAGAAAGCCGATACTCTCCGTGATTCCCGGGACGCTTTTGGCGAAGATCAGTGGTGAACTTCGAATTTTCGAGCTTCTGCAACCTCAGCGAGACAAGCTGCAATATTTGCCAACTTCTCTTCGGTTGCTTTTCCCATCAAATATCATTCGATCATCCCATTACATGACTTCAACACTTTAAGTTTTGCATCAAACGAACCTTAAAAGGATCAATGAGCTGAAACTGAATTTTCTTGAAAATCTAGGAACAACATCATATTTTCTCGGATTAGCAATACACGTTCTTTCTTGTGTCCCAGGAAGAGTGGCCGAAAAATTCCAGAGGCCGGATTGATACATGAGACTCAGTTCATGGCTTCATTTACTTGTCCCGACCAGTAATTCAAAGATATCCCATCAGTGTCTATCTTCAAAAGTTGTGACGTGAATGAGCATCTCTCTAAGATTAGAACGGCGGTTGGACCATCAATAAAATATAATACCTCAGAATATCACGTTAACTATTTTATTAAGTAAGTTGCTCAAAATGATTAATGCTATGTCAACAAATTTTTTTGGTACTGAAATATTCATATCTCTATTTCTATCGCAAATTTATAGAATAAACCACTTAAGCCCAGGTTCGCTGGATTCTGACAATATTTTATTTTGGACAAATACATTGCAACTACTTATTTTGGGGCAATGTACTTCAATGGTGTCAACATGTCAACTTTTTCTAGGGCACCAGCAGAATCTTTAGGCCCATCAATAAGCAGCCTTATTGGACTTAACTCACTCCCAACTTCGGCCCAATTGCATATCGTCTCCACAACATGGAATGATGATTTCTGGATCAGTTCTCCACATCGGCTACTTAGGATAATCATAGAAAAAAAAAAAGCTTTAGCAACGCACTCAATTAGTATCTTCTCGATTAATTCAAGATTTCCCCTCATATTATGACCCTCCAATAACTCTTCCTCAATGATGAAGTAAAACCCCACAAGTTTCCATTGGATGTAACTCCATACTAATATAATGATCATCACATCTAGTTTGTTGTCGTCGACGTCGTCGTTGTACACAAACTGATAATGGAAATAAAATACTTATGTTTCTTAAAATCTTTCAATTTGGCCAAAAATGTCATAAATCTATTGGACAAATGCCAATCTTTCTAACTTAAGTCCTTGATTGTATCGCTACACTGATGACCATCCCTTGAAGCATGGATTTGTATGCTTCAATAATTACCTCATATGATTGAGACAAGGGTTGCCATGAGCTCCAAATATCACACTCTTAGGGGATAATTACTACAAAAGTCATCAAATGTATTATAAGGATGCCAATTTAGCCAATTAGTCAATTTAGTAGTAAACCTTTTGATAATATCCTGATATAGTCCTTAATTTTGGCTGGAAATCATTGACGTATTCACCAATCATTCTACGTAACATAATCAACGTTCACATTGACAATTTTTGCAAATTTTGGGCTTTTTTGTTAATTAACCGCTAATATGGGGTAATTATTGAAGCATATAAATTCGTAGTTCTCAGGGATGGTCATCGATGTAGCAATTTCAATCAAGGGCTTGAGCTTGAAAGACAGACACGCTTATGACTTGAGCAACCCATTGAATGTATATTAAACTCGAGTTCTGCCATTGAATGCTCCAGCTAATGATGCGGACTAGTTCCACTATTTATTATATAAATAAATTGAAATATTACCAATCATATCCATGTTAATCAAGAAAACTACTTAGCCAACTGAACTTTTTTTTGTTAAAAACAAAATAACTATATAATAAAAAAGCGACAAGTGAGAAAATCTTTCTTTAAGAAACTTTTTTTCTAATATATTCTAAGGTTTTTCTTTTTTATAGAAGGGACTAGGTTTATGGAAAGCTCGAGAAATAAAACTAGTTCCTTATATGTGCACGTATAATTACTAAGAAATTCTAAACCAACCAGGAAAAAAAAAAAAGATGAGCTTAGTACGCAAAGATGGAGTTAAAAATATTTATATTTTTTTCATTTCCTCCTTAAAACAAAGGGCACAGAAACGGCAAGATTCTGCACCATTGACAGATACTACTTTATGGACCCAAGTCAACGATAAACAAAAGAAAATTGATAATAAAAGTAAAAATAAAAATAAATATAGAAAAGAAGTGGAAAGTCCAATGAAATTTCGGTGGGCGCGACGGCTGCTCTCACTTTTTCAGCCGTTGGATTGGGTAGATCGAGTCCGTGCCTTTAGACCGTCCTCCTTTTCTTTCTTTTTCTGGTCCCTTTTAGATTATGATGTGTATTTTATTTAAAATTGATGCCTTGAATTTTAAAAAATTGTAGATGCCAATTTGACAGCAGTTGCTTATATTTGACTTTATCTTAAAAGCAATTGGAAAAAAAATGGCTTTTATAAACATTAAATGATAGCCTTGGATTTCAAGGTCATTTTTTTTTTTTTTATCTTAAGTAATTTAATCTGTGGATAACATTTATGTACGATGATAGTGACGGGTCCTAAAGGCATGTCACGTTCAATGCCTGTTACTTTGGCTTTATTTTCCACAGTTTTCCTCCTCTTTTTGGCGTGTAAAATTAGAAAAAGCTTGATTTCGTTGAGATTTATGAAATTTCATCTTAATCCACGGGGATTTCTTGGTGAGCCATATCAGCCCGGTCGATTAGATAAAGAAAGACAGTAATTTTATCAAAATTGATCTGTAAAATTAGTGTATTACAAGTACGTGAGTAAATATCTAAACGAATAAGCCACATTTAAAATTCAAGAAGAGTCCGCGTGATGCTGAACATATTCATTTTGTGCATCATGATCTTAATACATATGACATTATATTTTTAAAATGAGCCCTTCTATTTATTTTATTTATTTGATATAATTTGCCGATTGCATGATTTCTCTGTCGCCAACTGGTTTAGTGGACAACCAGAAGTGACATTCATTGTCAGTGTTCGGAAGAATTTCTTATGCAGCTGTCATCTAATTCCGCCCATCTCCTCTATAGCTGGAAAAAAAAAAAAAAAAGAAATTTCACCACGTATTTATCATACAAAATAATAAGTACGTAATGTGCATTTACTTGCAGTCCAGCCCACTCCTGTATTTATGTTCTAGAAAATTGGCATAAAAAAAAATGCACTATCGATTCATTGAGAAATATTTAAATTATTTATTAATGAGAAAAAATCATTAACACAATATGAAGATATTACATGTATAAAGAAGAAAATTTTCTGGTGTGCTTGATGCATGCTCAGATTCACAAGTCTCGTGCCTCCCTCCTGTCGCTTTATGTATGCTTGCTCGACTTCTCATTGTCGTTTGTCTTTGTTTGGTTGATCAGGAGTTCCTTTGAATTACAGTTTAAGGTCGGCCCTGGTTATTGCTTTATTGCTCCTTGATTTATATTGTCGATCCTACAGAGCATATTCTAGAAACGCAAGACAAAGCTGAGGTGGATTGCATTAAATTTGATGTCTCAGAATATAGAAGACGTACCGATTTAGCCCACCTTTTTCGGCATAAAACACTTCTTCAAAATCACCAAATCATCCTTGTTAGGAAGAAACCGGTTCTATAGATCCACCCGAGAATTAAGACCGATGGTCCAATTCCAATGAGCGGTTCTAGTTCCAGAATGAGAATCGCTTAACTTGAAATTGAGTGCCCCTACCTGATTTAATAGTAGCCCATCGAAATGTTTTTTTTTTTTTGTTAAATGAGAAATTCTCTTTATGAATTTATCGGTATTCAGAAAATGTCCTACCTCAAGAATGATCTAGTGGTAGGAGCATTCACATGCGTTAGGCCTAGGAGTTGATGGTGTGGGTTCGATTTCTGCCCTCGGAACTCTGATTAGCAGGGAGCCATGATGGTGGGTTGCCATGCTAGTTCTCATCCAAGAATACAATTAATTAAGATCGTATTCCTCAATTATAAAAAGAAAATGATGAAAATATAACGTCCAAAATACCTTTCTTTATTTCTAGGCCAAAACGTAGAAAATAAAAGTTCCGCTTGACCAATGGCCGCACAGATAGTAAAACATCATGAAAAATTAAACTTGAGAAACAAGTTCTTACAAAAAAAAAAAAAAAAAAATCAGGCGACACACGATGACCAATTTATCACTAATATATTACAACGGTGATGTGTGTGCGTATGTGTGTATTTTTTACTCAGAAATATTTCAACACTTTAATATGTTATTTAATTATCTCCGCACAAAAATTCCTGGGATGCCTTTCTAATTGTCGCAATTTAATTAAGAGCTAGCAAAGAGAAGTTTTGCATTCCTTCCTTTGGCTTGATCACTTACTTAACCTACCAGATTAAAGTTGAAAGTCTTCGGAATAGAATACTTTTAGATGAGATAAAAAGCATAATATTTGCTATAAAGTTGTCAATCTTCATTGTTCAAGATATCAAGTTGGATTTTCCCCTCAAGTTTTACTTGATTTATGAGATTAGTGAAGTATCTCTTGGACACGGAATTTACTTGCCTAAGACGAGACTGGCTTCATCGCCAAAAAAAAAATGTCTATATAATTCATAAATTTGCCCCTGCCCTCTATTTATATATATGCTAACGCAACCTATTCACTAATTGTCATTAATGGCTTGTAATTAAATACAAATTAGCTTCGCATTATTAGCACAGAAGAATCTGCATAGTCTTTTACAATCAAATTTAGCCTGTGAGCAAACAGTGTATTTTAAATAGTACGTATGACAAGATTTTTCACCGAAAGTTGGCCCATCGGTTTGAACAAAGAGTTAGTAAATTAAAAAGTGGGTCAAAACTACCCCCACATCCTTATAAACAATTTGATAAGATGGTGTTGCTATATTGGTCAACCAAAATTGCTTGACCAGAAATTTTTTAGGTGGATCATCTCATGGTCAGCTCAAGGTAATCACCCTATTTTCAATATTATAAGAAAAAATGACATAAATAATTCTTAAAATTTTTATTCGATATATAATATCAAAAAAAAATATCCATCAAAAGATATACGCAAACGTCATGCTCAAAAAGCACGTAAAATATCCCTCCATGACTCGACAGCCTCATCCGAAAGGAATTATGGTACAGCGATAAAAATAAATAAAATAAAAATTATCAAATTGGCTAACACAACTAGATATAATTTTAAATTGAAGTCATGCAATTAAATAAGAGCCAAAAAAAAAAAAATGTGCCACATCGTTTTTGCCGGCCGCGCTTGTCCCACCTATCTTCTTATCGCCATTCTTGAATTGGGCTATTTCTTTTCTGGTTTCTAAAAAAAAAAGAAATTGAACTGATATAAATAATGAAAATGAACTTAATTTAATATCTGGGCTTTTCTTTTTGGCTTCCTATTTGATGGAGATAGAGGACCACCATTACCGCTTGTCACTAGCACGATCTATAAATAGAAATTATCAACTAAATTTGGAATTACCTCTCATCATCGAATTCGCCCGTTCTTAAGAATTTGTATACTGCGGATCCAAATTGAGCTTTCCCTTTTGGTACTGATAGAACCGCAATATCAACCTCTTTTGGTAACCAAATCCATAACAATCTAGTGTTTTTTTCTTCTTCTTTTTTGAGTGTACACTCGCTATATAAGATCATTGCAATTTGTAAATTTTTTTTATCCTGACATTGCACCTAATAGAATTTCCATCTTCTTCCCAAATTTATCATCACAATCAAGTTTTTAAACTCGTTAGCACTTTCCATTTGTCAAATTGGACAGAGCTAATGAAAGAGTTTGATTGCACCGACTTAACAAATTTTAAGACTTAATTCAATTTTTTCAAAATTTTAGGACTCAGTTGCAATTTAATAATAGGTTTTAGGTCTTGCACATTTTGAAAGTTTTTTAATTAACTTGCACTTTCGTGACATATTTAAGAAATTTTAGTACAATTATCCATTTCTTTTAAATGTGCCCTTATTATATAATTGCAATTTGTAAATTTTTTATCCCGACATTGAATCTAATAGAATTTCCACTTTCTTCCCAAAATTATTATTTTCCTCTTCAAAAGATTTACAGTCGTTGAAATCTTTTTATTTTGTAGCTGGTATACAATGTTAAATCCAACTTTTACGCGCTTGTTTTTGTTCCATTTTTTCAACCTTAAACCACGAAAGGGACCTGCTGGTGGGCCAACCAATGGTCCTCACCAAACTTGACAATCAAAAATTCATTTCATTTAAGAGGTCATCGGCTTCATTCTCAGTGATCTTTTTATTATTTGGGTGTGTTTGTTTGAGCGAAAGAACTTTCTGCGAATTAATTTTTGGGCCTTTCACGCGTTTTATTTGCTGAAAATAATCGATTTAAAGAAAATCATTTACAGTCAAATAAGTTTTTTTTTTTTTTTGAGACACACCCTTAAATCGATTTGACGATCTCATACCTATTAGATAATTATCTTTGTTCTGTGATGTTTCAAACGACTACTATCGTAACTAAAATTCAAATAAACACAAGTCCTTAAAGTGCAAGAAGTAAATATATATACATCGAGGTTTAACATTTGTGAAGGTTAACCAATGAAAATTTTCGTCGGCCAAAAAAGAATTTAAGAAACTTCCTCAATACATTGGTGTGTTCCATCGAGGTTCGACATGTACTCCAAACGAGAATTCCGAAGAACCTTTGCTTGGGAAGCGGGTCAAAGCTGAATGGCATGGTTCTAGACCACAAAAAGAACGCGAAGAAAATTTGACCAGGCGATAGAATTGTCGGTTGGGTTTCGGTATTGACTACAATAATGACTCTACAAGTCAATGAACGAGGGAAAGGACTAAACTTAGCTGTTGCTTTTTGATTGGTTAATCTCAAGAAATAAATCTATATCATATCACAAATTACATTAATTTTTGAAGGTATAATTGCTTAAAAAATCTCAAACCTACCATGCGACAGTCGATTCAGTCTAAACTTTTCAATTATATCAATTTAATCTTAAATATTATGATGATTTATTAATTTAGTCCTAAGCTAACAATTTGTCAATATATTCATTCTGGCTAATTTTGACAAGAATTCAATGACAGTGACCATGTTAAAGGATTAGAAGTTTAAAGGACAGTCATTTAATAATGGAATTACTAATAAACATAAAACCTGTTATATTACCTTTGCAGTTGGAATTGCATTACCATCTACAAATTTCTTTAAAAGAATGATATTGACAACTATTTAGTTAGAGTAATGGACTAAGATTGCAATGTAATAGCTATACGTTGTATTGTGATATAGCTGTAACAACTATTACACTGCCTAGTTTATGTAATGTATCACATGTTACACTGTTTAGATTCATAAATGAAAAATAATAAGGGAGAATAGCATTGTAGTTCCCAAAATTCCTCTAAAATCACAATTAGATGGAATGCGATGCTTATCACACTCTTGATTGGCTACTAAAGCGATAATTACTCTAATATGATATTTACTTTGATATAATCATTGTTGTGTGCTTAACTTCTAATATAATAGATTGTCAAAATATAAATTAAAACTAGATATGATAAATCATATATCTACATGAGAGCATTAAGCTCATGAACCATGAATGATTTTTCTAAAAGTAAGCAACTCATATTGTGCTAATTTTTATATCATGAATAATTTTTATTACAGGAAACAGTAATGTATGATGAATATAACATAATTATCAATGCATCAATTATCTACTTATCATTCAATACTCTTGTATTAATATTATAATAAGCGATTATGCGAAAATAAACTATATAAATCAGCTTACTTAAAAACCTTAAATTGCTAAAGTGAGCGGGAGAAAATGGACAGGGGTATTTTGAAAATAGCTATTGAAGCCAGAATGTAATAACTATTATTTCGGGAGCCATGTGATATATATTGCAACTTCGGCTGTTATATGGATTACCCGATAGGTAACAATCTATTATAAACACATGATATAATAATTATTATGTTATCAAATGTGCTGTAATTGCAACCATGGACCGTCGAATTTTTTTAAAATTATGGAATCATAAAATCGGAAGAGCAATTCCATGTGCGCCACGACCAAATTTCCTTCTCACCCAAAAGAAAATAAAAAATAAAACAAAAGAATATCTTGCATGCTTGAAAACCTTTTACGTTATAAAAAAAGGGAAAAAAGTTTAACCAAAATTTTGGTATTTCTAAATTTGATGTATGAAAATCAGGAAAAGTACTTTCTGCACCACGCGCTTGCGTTGCCCGTGTAGAAACCAAACCCAACCATTGTATTTATCCCAGTATTACTAATGCTACTAACGCTATTTAGTCCCATAGTTAGATTTGGTTTTTTCCTTCCAATTTTTAATAATTTTTCATCTCGCAAAATGGAAAAAGAAGAGGTTTATACGGAACTACGTTGCAATGCATGCTCAAATCGCGCTACAACGTACTATGTCGGCTAGTTAAATCGTGTCGGATTAATGTCCACTCGGCAAGCTCGTGCCAAACCAACGCCCACGCGGCAATCTTGATATTGTTCAATGCTTGCTACTTGTGAGCTGATCTTGCTTCATTGTATATGTATCAAAATCTGTTCCAGGTACATTATGATCAATTTATAAACTGACATATTTCGAAATGTAAGAGGATCTTATTAGTCCTAAAGTATAACTCATTTATTAGTGTGTCAAAATCATTTAAGGTAATAATCTTTTAAACCAGGTTTAGTATACCCAACATCACTCGCATCTAGGTTTCACATCTTCGGCAATATACACTCACTTTGATACGTTTGATGGGGAAACTCCATAAAAACTCAAGCACATCTTGTCGAAAATTGTTTATAATTTCCCACAACCCTATAAGTTATACATACATATTTTTTTTTTTCAGCAAAATTTTGTTACATATCGGATAATCAACAATAGTTGTTTTTGGCAAACATCCCACATTAGAGACATGCCATGGATAAATTAGCCTTATTTCTCTAATTTAAGAATAATACCATGCTTACTCGAGGCAAGCATAAATTAAACATCAATTGAACCAGCTTCAATTTTTCTACTTTATTTTCAATCATGGGTAGTCGAAATTAGTTATTTCATGTAATATACATGAAATAATGAGGGAAAAAAATTGAAGTCTAGCATATTTTGAAACAATTTTGGATGAATTTTGGAAATCTAATCATGAAAGTCGTAGAATCATAAAAACTGGAGGAGCAGCTTATAGCATATTTCGATATGTTTTGAGGACCTTTAAGCAAAAACCAGAAAAGGCAAAAAAAAAAAAAAAACCCAAAAAAGAGGAATTCTGGTAATTCCAAATAGATAAATCCAGCTTAGAAAATAAATAAATAAATAAAGTCTTCTCGCACGCGCATGCGCGACGCGTGACGAAACCGAATTGCGTATGCTAAGTATAAACTTTACTTATGGCGTGGGCTCCAGTGCGACGCGCGTGCTTGGGAAACGCTGCAACCTACGTGCATTGGCCAATCAGGTCGCGCCGATCCGCGGTCAGGTGATCGCCCTGGACGACGTGGCGCCGCGGGAGCCCATCGATCCGTTCTGATTCTGTGGGATCGAACCGCAGACGGCAAAATCCTCTCTTAATTAATCCATTTTTCGCTTCATGGGAATCAATTAAATGAATGGGGACTTCGATTAGTACGAGCGAAGGGTTGGTTAATTGTTAAATTATACTCTCTCTCTCTCTCTCTCTCTCTCTCTCTCTCTCTCTCTCTACACTTTCTTTTCCCTTTAAGTTAAGCAAATGGGCATGAATGAATTGCATAGTGCTTAGTAGGACTCCATAAGTTTCTTTCTCAATTGAAAACATTTGATATTTTTTATGAAGGTTAATCCCCTAAGAATTCCCAAATCGGATCACTGTTGAGTGTTTGCTTCGATCTAATTCTCACACTGGTCTCGGGACTTTCAGTGTGGGTTTAAATAAACTAGACCATGGTTAATTAATGAATTCTCGATATGATAAATGTAGTGGGATCGACGGTGAAAAAGACAAAACTATGCATGACCGATGATGATGGTCGGATCTGTTCGCATCATACACCAATATAAAAAAGGTCCTCCTTTCTTGATCCCTAACTACTCATCTACTTTTCTCAATGGTGATTTCTATCCTCTAACTATTAAGGTCTTTGGTTTTTTTTTTTGGCTTAATTCTAACAAAATGAATGTATTTAAGAGAATTGTGAAAGAAGTTATGCATAAATTTACTTGTAACATTTTATGTATTATGAAAGATTTGGTATTTAAATCTAAAAAGATCTAAGTGGATGTGTTGCAAGACTTGAAAGAAGCAGCTACTAGAAAAAGGTGAATATCACCCCAGGCACACCTTTAATTGATGGACTCAATTTGACAATTTAGTTTGTGCAAGTCTTTGTTTTTTTTTTTAACTTGATCAAGCTATTCATGTAGTTCTTCTCGCACTAATAACTTCGATTATCAAGTATATTTCGAGTTTGATGCGGGGGCGCGGCATCGTGACGGTCTCTCTTAACCAAATCAATGCATTGAATCAAGGCCTCTCTAGATGCAATCCGGCTATCACGATCGTGCGAAGTAAATCTACAATTTTTCAGATAAGCACGAAACAAAATTGCTCAACAATACGCGTTATCGATCTTTTTTCTGTCAAGTGAGCTGTCCTGGATAAGAGTGGCTCTCGAATGCATGCTACTAGAATTGGATCACATGGCTAGATTGGCCACGCGAATCCGTCAGACGAATAATAGTGAAAACAGCCAATACTCAAAACAATACACGACCGATGAACCAGTCTTGTCTAGTGCCGTTCAAAAACACTAATTCCAATTGTGCTTGAGGCCCAAAATTTCAATCCATACCAACAAAGTGCTATCTCTATCAATTATATGGAAAGAAAAAAAAGTTATGACATTGAAGTGAGTAGTGAATTAGATATAAGAGTTAACACAATAAAAAGTCCAAAATTTGTACATTTGTGACAAATTAACCTCAAATTAATCTTTTGATAACCAATAATTCAAAACCGATACATTATAATAAATTTATCAATGTTAGTTTCCGTTAAATTTTACCATCAAATTACTGAATTGGATGACTTGTAAGGGATGATGGGTGTATTAATTTAGGATTTTATCTATATTTGTCACAAGTGTATCAATTTGTGATTTTTTGTAATATTAATTTAATCTAATGGAAATTGAGTGAGAGTAAATTTGTCATAAATCTTCCAGTTTAGTAAATTTATCACAAATGTACGAATTTAGAATTTTTTGCAGTATTAATCCTAGACATAAAACGCCTTGAAAATTAAGGGTTAGCATGATTGTAGAATACAGCTTGGAACCTAAAAATCGGACCGATAGGAACTTATTTGATTCCAAGTTGTAACGTATGCAAGGTGGGTTTCGTGTTTCAAAAATTGAGGAACCTATTTTAATGGGTAAGTTTCAAATTCTAAGTATGTGAAATTTAAAACTTGGAGCCCAGAAGTTGGAACAAGTTTTTGTGTTTTTTTTAGGTCTATATCTTTGCATGATCCTATCGTATTCTATGACGTTCAATGGTGAATGTATAATCTTGAACCACTAGTCTAAGTTTGCATCTTATGACCGAGATTTCTAATTTATTAATGTTTCATATTTTTTTGCGTGTCTAAATATAAATCATAGTCAGTGGTTTGTAACAACAAATGATTGTTATTAGAGATGACAATTCACCACAATCGTTCAATTAATAATATAAATGGAACTTGAATAGACCTTATAATCAATTTTATAACTTATGACGGGGTAAGTTTCAAGTTTTAAGGAATGCATGATAAAATTTATATTCCAAAAAATGATTAATCCGTTCGAGTGAGTAGAGATTTAAGATTTCAGGTGAAACTTATGCGGAATCTGAGACCGCCTATCCCTACTGAAAACACGAGCGATGTCTTCCTCTCCAATCCAAACGAAACCCAACAAAGAGAAGGCAAAGAAAAAGGATACGGGGGGAGAGAAAGAAAGAAAGGAGGAGGAGAAAAGAGGAAGAAAAATCGACAAGGCCAAAAAGGGGGAAGGGGGGAGAATGAGGAAGAAGCAAGGTGGTGCCACGTGCATGAAAAATTTTGGCCCAACACTCCCCTCACGCGCCGCCGTTCCGCGAGTGGGGAAAAAACATCGCTTTCGTCCCCCCTTCACTCTCTCTCTCTCTCTAAACTCGGTTCTCATATAATCCTCCCTCTCCATAAAACCACTCTCTCTCTCTCTCTCTCTATAAAACTCCCAGCAGGGGAACGACTTCGGCGTCGTCTTTGCTCTTTTTCGCGTTTTTACCATTTGTTCCCTCTCTCTCTCTCTCTCTCTCGCTCGCTCGCTCGCTCGCTCGATTCGAAGCTGCCCATACATGAAAGCTCAAGCCTGTTCGTCGCGACCCAGGTGAGTCTCTCTCTCTCGATATGGTGGTGTTGTTGTTGTTGTTGATACGCATCTTCGAGCATACGTCTCTACGTATCCATAAGTCTCGAGTACGAATACTCTGGTCGTACCCCGCCGCGCGACGGGCGTGTGCCGCGCGGGGCGGCCGCGCCTCGTTCGCTCTGCGCAATCCGCCCGGGAGGAAGCGCCGTGCGAATCGATGCGTAAGCCGCGAGGGGGACGACCCATTTCGCTCCCTCCCTCCCTCCCTCCCTCCCTCGGTCTCACGTGGAATTATTTTCCTTCTTTTATATATTTTTTGGTTTCTGACGTTGCTCCGGGTCGACGCCTTTTACCGTCCCGAAGGTTTCAGTCGTGGAAAAATATCGTCTTTTTTTTTTGGGTTTATTTTTTTTTTCCTTCCTAGTGCGTGCTGGTTTCTTGGGCTGCTGCTGCTGCCGCTGCCGCTGCTGCTGCTTATTAATCTTGGAGTATTTATGCTTTGCTTGCTTCGCGATCTAATGTGAGTTCCTACATGTGTTTCGGCGGCGGTTCCCTTCGTACGGTGAACCAACGTGTTTCCCACCTTAATTCCGCGGGATCACCCCGTAATTCCAACTCTAATCCACGGTCCATTCTTGTTTCTTGTTTCTTGTTTTCCACCCCCTCGCTTTTGTTTCTTCTTTTCTTGGCGTTCTGCTTTTTTTTTTTATTATCGTGGATTGTTTCGGCCGCTGTAATAAATGCGCTTATGAAGTTGTTTTGCTTTTCTTTTATGTTGCGTTCGAGTTCTTGATTTTGGGAGGTGCGGCTGGTTTTTGGCGGAGTTGGGTTTAGCTAATGGATCTGAGTCGGGTCAGATTCTTGGGAGTTCGAGTAACGCGCATTGCCTCTATTTTTGGTTCTCTGTTGCTTGCTTTTTCACTCTCTCGAGGTTTTTCAAAAATTTTCCCTTTTCTTTTACCATCTTTTGTGTCTGAATTTCCGTTCTTCTTTTTTTTTTTTTAATTTCTTTTGGGTACGAATTAAATTTGTGTCCCTAATCAACTACCTGAGATTACTGTTGTTTAGTCAGAGTGCGGGTGAGTTTTTATTTTTTATTTTTCCTGTTATTTTGATGAACTATTGCTTGCTTCTATAATTTTTGCGGAAATGGGCGTGAAGATTTCTTGTGGCCGGAGAAATTTTCTGAGCTTTATTTATTTATTTATTTTATTTTGTCTGGTGGAATGAAAATTGGAAGATGCATTTCTGGGTAGCTTTCATTCCGTTCGCTTGAACGAGCTCTACATATAATATGTATAGTTGTGAACTCTGTGAAAGATGATAAGATGATTGCTTTATCTCAAATGAATCCGCTCTTGTTTCTAATCTTCCCTACAAGTTAAGAAGGCTTTCCAGAAAAATCTCGGAACGGTTGCTTGACATTTTCTGTGATCAAACATTGCAGTTAAAAGTTCTGAAACTCCTAATTGGAGTCAATAGATTTAGATAATCAACGTGTCAAATTAGTATGTCCAAAAATGTGAGAGCTTTAGATGGGTTGGTTGCAGCCTTTCAATATATCACCAGTCAAAACATCATTCTACAAGTCTCTAGCCCTGCCCTTAGTTGCCCGATTTAGGGTAAATAACCCAATTTTAGGGGATTGACATCATAGACTCATGGGAGAAGATTGTCCCACAATTTGCTATCTATCTTTGTATGAGGTGTACATGAAGATTTTGGTATAGCATCCAGTGTTCAATTGTTATAGGATTGTATCGATTCTTTTGGTGTGAACTTGATTCGATATTGCTTGCTGGCATCAACTCTGCACTTCTGCATCTTGTGTTTATATCTGTAGATTGTACTTCTAAAAACATTCTCTCTTTGGTTTGGCTTTTACAGATGAATTCAGTTGAAATGAGTTGCAATGGGGAATGCATTGATGAAGCAGCAGCCGAGCTATTGGTTCCTTCTAATATGTATGATGTGTTTGGAGAAACGGAGATAATTCCTCGTGTTGGAGATGAATACCAGGTTGAAACTCCAAGGATGATTTCCAAATCTGATTATCTGTTGCTTCAAAAGGATCCCACTGAGGAAGAAGCTTTGGCTGGTGGTCCCCTTGGTTTCCTAATGGGACGGCCCATATCCATCATGTGGATAAACGGAGGAGTTGAGAATTTTAAGCACAACGACGACGCACATACTAAAGGAGTTTCTGTTGACTCAGAAGGCGTAGGAGGAACCAATGTTTGTGTAGAAGATAATGGCTTAAAAGTCAAAGTTGAGCCCATGGATGTCGACTTGGATGGTAAATTGGGAAAATCAATGTCTCAAGAAGAAGTAAAAATGCAAATGAAAGATGGAACTAAAAGCTGCTTTCCTGTACCGGGTTCCCTGAAGAATTTCTTGAGCAAAGAAGAAGAGGCAAGTTTCATCCTTGGATTGTATATATTTGGGAAGAACCTAGTTCAGGTGAGAAGATTTGTGGAGAGTAAAGATATGGGGGATGTAATGGCACATTACTATGGCAAGTTTTATGGGTCTGTCATGTACCGTAGATGGTCGGAATGCCGGAAAATGAAGAGCAGAAGATGCATATTTGGACAAAAGATATTTGTAGGACTAAGGCAACAGGAATTTTTATCTCGCTTGCTGCCTCAGGTGTCAGTCGAAAATCAAACCAGAATACCTGAGGTAAATTTCCCTGTGAGCAAATAATATCTAACTCATGGTCAGCCTCCTTATTTGCAAACAACCTATGTTCCTCAATGAATTGATGGAGTGCTCCCATTCTGTTTCCCTTACTCCCTGAGCTCTATAATCTGTTTTCACACTTGTTCTGCTCTGGCAGCTCGGCATTTCTTAGCTCTGTTAGTTTGTTCCTGCATCATAATCTCAGCAATATAAAAGTATTGTGTGGGTGATTTCAAATCTGAGCATAAGTTTGTCTTTATTGTGGAAGATGATGTTTCTTGAATGAAATACAATGGTACAAGTAGTTCGTGTTTTTGTCAAAATCTGATTAGAGAGATTTTGACTGCATTCCACTAAATTTTTTCAGTCGATAGATTTAGCTTGTCTCTCCATAACTTGTGGTTCTTAGTGCAACAATTTTTTACGTAGAAGAAACTGGGGGAGGGTGCCTCCAAGCTTCTTTTATTGGATTTGAATGATGTGATCAAGACAAGTGGGCTGAAACTGCTGATTCTGATCATGATGGTCTGGGGTTTCTTACTAAATTCTGTCCTAGGAAAATAGGAAACCTCAAACTGCAGTGACTCTCCATTACCAGTATTACTAATTAAAATGCTTATGCATTAGGTGATTACATCTTTCAGTAGCTATTCCCGCTGCCATTTGTTGCATGCATCAAAACCATTGATTCAACTAGTGCAATGGATCTGTCAGTATTTTCAATGCCATTTCCTTTCTCTAGCTTTTTACTTGCTATATCTCAGCCTCCGATCCAGTGTTCACATTCCCTTAATCACTTATTTGAGGTAACACTTGGAGAAGCGGAACTTTGTGAAGAAAAAGTCTATATGGTTATGTACTTGGTAATGGTATCTAAACAGAGAAAAAAGATAAATTTCAAGAATGCAGTGATTAAACTGTCATTCAACACCAGCTGAGATGAGATTGATGGACAATTCGGGATAGAAGAATTAGGCTATTAAAGAGTTGTTCTATATCCCCTCTTTATACCTAATCAGCTGAGATAAGATTGATGGACAATTTACTTATTTCTACCAAGTTGTATCACAAAGAACCCTCACCTGCATAATCATTAAGATCGTAAAGTGCTTTTCTTTGCTCATCTGTTAGCCATGCAATTCTGTAACTCAAGTGCCCTGAAAGGCATGATATCCATGTGAACTGGTGAGAAGTATCAGAGGCATGTCTCTGGACTCTGCGTTCAGGCATCTCTTTTGTCGGCTAATGTCATTTTCCTGGGATGCTATAATGAGGCTCTTAATTGCGTCATTCATTTCAATTTCTTGATAGGTGTCTAAGTCATTCGGAGAAGGAAGAATGTCACTTGAAGAATATGTCTTCACCCTTAAGGCCACAGTTGGTCTGGACAAACTGGTAGAAGCCATAGGAATTGGTCAGGGGAAGCGAGACCTCACTGGCCTTGTTGCGGAGCCATTGAAATCTAATCAAGCTATTCCTGCCTGCCCAGATATACCTATTGGTAAAGCGTGCTCGAGGCTTACAACTGCACAAATTGTTGATTTTCTTACTGGGGGTTTCCGGTTAAGCAAAGCCAGATCTAATGATCTCTTCTGGGAAGCCGTGTGGCCCCGCTTGTTGGCTAGAGGGTGGCACTCTGAGCAGCCTGAAAATGGTTCTGTTACTGGTTCCAGGCATGCTTTGGTCTTTCTCGTTCCTGGTGTTAAGAAATTTTCAAAGAGAAGATTAGTGAAAGGAAACCACTATTTTGACTCCGTGAGTGATGTCTTGAGTAAAGTCGCTTCAGAGCCGGGGCTTCTTGATTTGGAAGTGACTGAAGGATACGGAGCCAAAGGAGAAGATGGGTGGGCTAATGGACCAAAATCAGAAGATGAAGATTCAGCTGATGAGGAGCGCCATTGCTATCTCAAGCCTCGAACTCCAAGCCGAAGTACTGATGGCATGAAGTTTACTGTGGTGGATACGAGCATGGCAAACGGTGATGCGCACAAGTTGAGAGAATTGAGAAGCTTACCGCCTGAAATCAGTGTCCCCAGTTTGAGAGGTTATCCTGAAGAAGATGAGGGGATTATCTGTGAGGAGCCAATCAATCAATCTGGCTCAGCTGATTCGTTGAGTTTTAGTATGGACGAGACTGATATCTGCAAAACTGTAAAATCTACAGCCTCTAAGAAGGTCTCTTCCGAGAGGAACTTTGAAAATATTGCTTCAAGCTGGGGATCAGCTGATACTCTCCGTGATGCTGTGGACAATTCTGCCAAGATCCGTGGTGAACGCAAGAACATTTCTAAAGGCAGCCGTCTTGGAAAAGCTCCAAAATGTGAACAGAAGCTGAAAGCGAGACCTAAGAATAGGACCCGCCCGGCTGGTGCAGAGAAAAAACTTCAAAAGTTGAGTTTCTGCAATCTCAGTGAGACAAGCTGCAATATTGTCAATTTGTCTGCTAATTCCAGATTTAAACAAGAGGAGGCCAGTAGCTGCTCAAGCAATCCTAACGGTGCTGAGAAGATGCACCTCACTCCGGATCCCTCCCCAGAAGTCCCATTTACAAGTTTTTCCTTAAGCCATCCTAACGGTTCCGAGAAGATGCACCTCACACCAGGTCCCTCTCCAGAAGTTTTTTCATTCACAGATTTGCCCCCGAAGGACAGCCAGGTTGTATTTAGCAGCTGTGACTATGCTAATTCTCAATTGGGTTTCGGTGTGTCGCACGAGAACTTTCAGCCTGGGCAGGAATTGATAGACTTGAACTTGCCTGTCCAGCCAGATGCCGAATTTAGTGACAATGGAATAATGGCAAATTCACATAATGACATAAATGCGAGTAACACCACCTCGTCAGGTTTAGCTAATCTTGAGCAGCAGCCTCACAGTATGAATTCCAGGAGGCAGAGCACACGAAATAGGCCACTCACCACTAAAGCACTGGAAGCTCTTGCGTTTGGACTAATGGACACGAAGAAAAAGCGAAGAACCAGGGACGAGTTCTCCTCAGACATGATGCCGCGGCCTTCCAGGCGTCCACCAGGCAGGGCCCAAGTTGATGAAAATAAGACAATCCCTCCTGTGAGTTTGAGCCCAGAGGAGCAAAGGAAGGACGATCTGGGAGGCATCACAAATGACAGTCTCTAGAATTGATTCAAGAAATAACTGGCGAAGTCATTGTTCATTCTCAGTGGTTGCTAATTCGCTGGTTTCTGACGTGAGAAGTGCCTTTCTTCAACGTGGCCTTCATTGGGATAAGCAGTGAAGTCAGTTCTAATTTGGAGCTGAGCAAAGTATTGATCTCTCCATTTGGGTTCACTGCTCTAGCCGGTCAGCCGGTCATAAGTTCTAGTCCGACCTTCCGGACCGGAAGCTCTGGATTTCACAGAATTGTTGTTGTCATATATTTTTAAGTCAACTGTATTTTGATTAGCATGAACTGAAGTAGGATTGCTGCAGAAGAGTTTATAGAGTTTTTTTTTTTTTTTTTTAAAACATAGGCCAACAAATTCTGGGATTGTTTCTGCTTTTTATGTTCATGACAAAATCATCTGTCAATACAATCCATCAGTTCTTTTTCCTTATAATTTATTCTGGTGTTGAAGGTGATCTTAATTCATGTGTAGAAAGAAACATGTTTGCCCATGATGCAGTTCATTAGTTAGACCAGAAGACTTGACCCACATATAAATACATGATATGCTTTCATCCCTCAGTTGACCTTGTGTACTCTGGATAACCTCTCAGATCTGTCACAACTTGCCTCCCAAGAAGCAGGTTGTAGTTATATGCCTGAGAAAGGGGTTTATTAAGCCAGTGCTAGAGATACTAATGGAGCAAAATTTATTAGAAGAGCAAAGGTCTACTTTTAATGATACTGGTTGTACATTTTATATTTTCCAACCAATCACTTCAGAAAAGAACACATGACAATCATTCATTGAAATCTAAGGTAAGGAGAGTGAATAGCTTTTTGCAGAAGAAGCTGCACCAACTTGAGAAGACAAGACTGAGATTTAATGCCGCATAAGGAATTCTAGAAGAGATAGCTAAACATCCGAAGATGATTTTTTTTTTAATTGTCAGGAAATTCTAGAAGAGATAGCTACCAGGAAGTAAAAACTTTGATTCCAATCAATTTATGTACTAAAATTTTTTTGTTTCATTTTTTTTTTGTAATCAATGTACCTTTGTTTAAATTTGACTAATTTTTTCTCATGAAAGGCTAACATGCCCAGTCAAGTGTCATTGAGATGGTGTCTAGAGAATTTGACACGTTAACCACCACGCCACGTCTACATTTTGTGGGAAGCTTGGTTTGGATTAGTATTGCAATCAAAGTTCATCGATTATAAAAGAAGCGTGAGTTCAATCGATTGAGCGATTGAAATCAAAGCCAAAAGAATTAATTGTCGATTTCATCAAGGGCACGTATTTTTCAAGAAGAACTCGAGATTGGAAATACATCTTTTCAAAAAATAATTGGTTATGTTGCTTAGAAAAATTAGTTAACCAAAAAGCATTTTCATTATCGCCAGCAATTTACGTGGATAATTATCCATTTTTGTGAGCGATATGGATCAATTTTTTTGGAAAAACATTTTTCAAATCTTGAGTTTTCAGGGAGGAAATTCATCGAAAGCCTAACGTGTAACACATAGAAAATGTCTTCATTCAAGAAAGCGGCGGTGTTGAATCTACGTGGCTTGCGAATCTCCCGTTCAGGGCGCCCCTCTATCTCTCTCTCTCTCTCTCTCTGAGTGCAGAGAATCGCCAAAAGCTCTGATCTTTCTGGTTGAAGTGATCGAGCGTAAGTTCCCTTTGCTGCTTTGGCAAGGCTCCATTGCCTTCCGTCGGACCGAATTTCTGGTGGGGCGCCGCCCGAAGCGAGCCGGGAGCGGGAGATGGGTCAGGCATTTCGTCGAGCAGCTGGAAGGATCAAGGCGCCGCCGGGTTCCGACGTGGCCCCGCCTCCCCAACCGAAGCGCGCGGCCGATGCGCGGCCGCCCGCCGCCTCCGCCGACTCGCCGGTCGCCGCCTCAGGTTACGTCCCGCGCCCTGATCCCCCCCGTCGGTTTCTCTCGAAATTTTCTTGCTTTTCTTAGGGGGAGAGATTTTCTCTCTCTCTCTCTTTCTTCGCGAGCTGGTTTTGGTTTTCTGCTTGCAATGTCGCTTCTGGGCATTGTTTGTTTGCTTGAGATTGCTTACCTGGGAAATGTCGATGGAGTTACCCGCGTTCTTTGTTCATTGTTTCTGACTGAAAAGAAGAGCAGAAATGAGTCTTTGTTCTTGTTTCGTGGGGCTAAAGAGTAGGCGATACTGATTGCTGGTTATCGTGCACTTGATGGCGTTTAGCTATTTGTTTCTTCAAGAAAAGGTTATGGGAGAGATGGTCGATCGATTCTGTTTCCGCTTTTCCGATGGAATTGTCAAACTTGCGTTTATTGAGTGGTTCTTGGGCTTAACATGATGTTGTTGGCATGTTCTAATTCTATTCAGTTGGTGTTCTGAATCATGTTCTCGTTCTCAGACTCTACAATGATGTGATTTTCCTGCGTATCTTCATCGTTGTGGATAAAGAATGTCTCTTTAAAGTATCAAGCGATCGGCTGACAACCCCCTCTTTGCATTTGCATTTGCATTTGCTTGAAATCGTGATCATCTGATTGTATGCTATAAGACTAATGATAGAAATGCATTGGAATCTTGTAGACGCGGCGGCTAAAGCTAATGCGGATATTGTCCTCGAAGAACGCGATCCCCAGTATGATACTATGCTTAGCCAGATGGTGGGTCGAATTCAAACAAAACCTGGAGGCAAACCTGAGATGGGTGAGGTTCGTAAGTTGATTTTCTTTCTGTAATTGTTGATGATTGTGAAGTGTGTTATTCGCATTCTGCCCACGAACTGTAGGAGCGGTACGTACCAAACCTTTTCTGGTGAACTAATAATATAGAGGGCACAATACAGCTTTGATACAATTCTTGACTTGACTGAAAGTTGATTATCACACTCGAGTAACTCACTCCTTTGACAAAGTGAACTACCTTTCAAACCTTTCCTCCTTTGACACTCACTATGGTGCCACTCGAAGTATCTTTACGGGACTTAGGTTTGTTTGTTAACTGATCAAATAGTAACCGATTCTATTATTTTGTTTTCTAGAACATAAATCCGTTTGGTAACCTTTTTGTTTCCAAGAACAAATTTGTTCCTAGGAATGGATTTGAAATAAAATCAAAAAGTAGAATAAAGTTGCTTTTTTGTTCCAGAAAATAATTCTAGAATCAAGCCAAAATTTTTTTTTCTCTCTTTTCTTTTCCTTTTCTTTTCTCTTCTTCTTCCTCATTGCCGGTCGCCGGCCACCGCGATGGTTGGCAACCTTGCCGGAGCCTATCCTAGCCGATGACCGGTTGGGTGAGGTCCGACGACCTCACTAGAGCCTCGCCCTAGCTTGGTGAGGGTCAGTCTCATGTTGGCTGGGAGCCGGGCGTCACCGCCATCTGTCGTGAGACTTGGCCTCGCTAGGCCAGGGCGAGGCCGGCCTCACACCTACTGGGCATGGTTGAGCCTCACCAGACCTTGCCCAGCAGATTGTGGGCCACGCAGGCTGGCGACTGGCTGGAGAAGAAGAAGAGGGATGGAAAAAGAAAAAGAAAAAAACAGAAAAAGAAAAGAAAAAAACAGAAAAATATAATAAAAGTATTAAAAAAATTAAAAGAAATTCTAATTCACAAAAGAATTTGAGATTTTATCAAACGCATTTCTATCTTGGAAATAGAAATTTTGAACAGTTATCAAACGCCTTCAAATACTTAAAAACTCGTCTAGGAAAGAAAATAAAAAAGAATTATTCTTAAGCAAAAATTATTCTCGAGAACAAAATGGTTATCAAATGTGCCCTTATTGTCTTTTAGGAAAAAGTTCACTGAGTTTTAGGTAGCTTGCCCTCTTTTACTTGCCGGAAGGCATGATTAACTCATTGTGTCTTCCTTGCTAATTATGTGGTGCAGCATTGCTTTAGGATGTTAATGGAGTTACTCTTTTTCTTGTTGCTCCTCGTGTGCTCACTTAGTCCACTATCCGTTTCTACACTTTAGTTATGGACATTTACTTCGGATGATATATAAGTCGTTTGGAACTAATCTGTTAGAGACTAGGCATATCTGACTCATGAATTTGCCAACTAATGAGGCTAATGATGCTTGCGAGGCTCCAACTTCATTTGACGTATCGACCATAGAATATTACTCATTGGCCTCACACATCTTTTCTGCTCGGTAAAAGGAAAACAGAAGAGAACATCTTTGACCATCTTCCTCATTTACATCATTCCTGCTTTCTCTGAAAGGCGATACAAATTGCTTGAGTTATCTTCTTTTGAATTGACATACAGCCTACCTTATCTTGTTGTGCAGTCTACCGTCACATCACTCGTGTATCTTGAGTATTTCCCCTGCATTGATTTTGCAACTTCACTGATATCTTCCTTAAAATATGCAAGCAGGCCTTCGTGGTGGAAAAGTACAATAGGCCGATGCCAAAACTACGAAACACAAAACCGGATTCTGGTAGATATGAGGAGCGGCCAGTTCCTGAGGGGACTCTCAATGTAGCACAGGTACGCTATATCATCCTCTTGCATCAAGGGAAAGCCGAGGATCATGACGGCCCCATGGACATCCAGCAGATCGCAGAAAAGTTTCGGGTGGATGTCGCACGTGTTCAGAAGATCCTGCAGTTTGTGTCACTGCCTCCAGAAGACAGCAGCAAAGGGAGTGCCAATAAGGACAGTTGACGGTCCCCATGGACTTCGAAACTTAGCTCGTGTATTATCAGGCAATTTTCCTTAAATAATAGATGATGGAATGACGGATACACCTTCTATACCGGGCATAGTTGTCTTCATAGTCATCGTATCAGTGTACAAGTCTGTTTATGGCATGTTTGCTGATGTCGAGAGAATTTTTGTATGGTTTCCGTTTATAGAACTGATCTGTCCTTTGACACATGGGGGACGTAAAACCGACTCCAAAAATTTCAAGGTTCATTCATTTTTTTTGGCTTCCATGGCCGACATTCGCCTGTGTAAATTGTGCATTGCTAGATACGGCCAAGATTTTTGGGACTGTGCTTGTCAAGCATTAGCATCAACACGCGACACGATAAGATAAGCGTATACGCGACGCATCATTTCTTAAAAATAAAAAATAAAAATATTATATATGTTAAAACATATTATATATATATCATAAGTTATCATTTTTTAAATTAATTTGATTCAAATTCACAAATAAATAAATAATAATAAAAATTTAGAATGAATTTATACTAAAAATATTAATATATCATTTCTTAATATTATTCTTTCTTTTAATTTAACAAATTCAGTTCTATTCCAATAATCCATAAAATTTGAAGAAAAAAATCAACCTCATGCATTTCTAAATTACATGTTGGAATACCAATATTCTAGACTCGAGTGTCGGAAAATAGAGGAAAAGTTGATCAGGTGTTGAATTTTCATTTTCTAATATATGTTGATCGAGTGTCAAGACATGTCTTAAGTATCCAACAAGACACGAAAGCTTCCGGGAAGTGTTGATGCTTCGTAGCTTATCAATTACTCCAAGAGTGTTGGCGATGGTGCCGGGCATTGCACAAAGTCATAAGTAGGAGACGATAAGCAGATCATTTCTTTACCTCGATCAATCTTTGAGAAACTTTACAACATCCTCTGAAAAATGTGCAGCATAGTATCAAAAGCAAAAGGCTTGCCTACTGCGCGCGACTCGACATATATTTATAGTTGCCTTACATCACGATTGGAACCTCTGCATTGAACACTATTGACTATTTTAGAATAATTTTTAGTCCCTTCCCTGGGGTGGGGGACATTGACATATCTTTTTCTAGGGAAAAGAATAATGGGGAAAATATGAACATCTATATCTTAAAAATGAATAAAAAAGGTAAAAAAAAAGTAAAGAAAATAATCAGCTAAAAGTTGACTCAAACCAATGCGATGTTAATTCAAAAACGAAAAATGTTACAGCACCAGCTGGTGCAGCCTTGATGGTAGAAGGTACTATGCCCTTATAAAGACCTGACCAACCCTCCAACCGTGGGATTCGGTTTAGAGCATCAAACATATTACGGTAAGTACTTGGCTCGACTCGAGCCCCATATCTCGGATGCCTTGGAAGTCCCTCAATCTGCAAGCCAGTTGAAAAAAATTACAGACTGATGTCTAATAGCATGAAGTATGCCCGGACTGCCAAGCATTACTATATTTTTCCATAATGAAAATGTCATAATCCAAGTAATCTGGTGCCAGTCAAATGATTCCAGGGTCAAACATTCCAAACAAAGTCATTGGCCGCTAATTGGGTATATTTATTGAGAGATCTCAACGCTAACTGGAACTACAGTATGCTGAATGCTAAAGTTTTGGCAGTTCTAAGAAGATATATACCTGGAATCTCTTCTTGACAACGTCCAGAGGATGACAGACAAGTTTGGCACATGTCCCAGCAGCTAACCCACAAAGAAAAAGCTGAAAACTTGAAAGGCTATCATCCTGGCTCTGTAAGCCTGTTTTGGAGGATCTGTTATGGTTCCAATCCTACACGTGGAAGAAGAAAACTCATTACACATACTGAACTTACACAGCCAAAAGAACGGAGAGAACATCCAATTAGCTCCCCCAATATTTTGGAACATGGCACTCCTAACTCCCAAGCAACTGACATTAAATACTTCTACAAACAACCAACAACCAGCATTAATGTAACTAAAATCAGCATAAAGAAAAGAAAGGAAAGCTAACAAAAGCTAAATACCACTACTCCTCTGGGTCTCAAAGACAAAAGTGAAAACAACCCCCATCCGAACAAAGAGAAGAAAAAGAAAAAAAGAATCTCTTAATACATGGAAAATGCATTATATCCAATGTGAGTATAATGCCTTGATACTAATGTAGATTATTTTCTGAGCATTAAAAATAGTTTTAACAGAATAGTCTCATACAATAGGAGATTATGAAAAAATAGAAAACAATGTCCATACCATTGCCCAGCGCTTAAATGTATCATATGTGCCAAACTGCAGGCCAGCATATGGAACAATCTCGATAAGTGTTGGAGTTAATCCAGCGTACAATCCTCGAAACCCACGATTTCTGAGTATATCCAGAAGTGCAGATCTCATGTTCGGGTATACCTACATGCATAGAACCACATGTCAAAGCCATCAATTACCTACTAAAGCCTCAGATCTTCGTAAATGTGACCAAAATCCACAAAAAACAGGAACCCTTTTGCATGGGTATCCACATACAGGCAGTAGCTATGCAATAGCGATTGATTTCCATGACAAATTTTAGAGAAGAGAACCAACAATTTCTCATGAGAAACAGTGCATGTAGAAGTTCAAACTACACAAAGAGAGGTCACAGCACTGTCCTTGTTTATTAATCAGTGTAGACCATTACTTTTCACATGATCCCTAGCGGGAATTCACCAGCAATCTTCAGATGTTTCTCAATCACGCACCCAGCATCTTTCTCCAGGATGACTACTATCATTTATGTCAGGTCTTCCAAAGAAAAATAAAAGAATGTGAAGAAGTAACTACTGCCAGCATTGAGAAATGATTTCTGCTCTCTATGATAATAATTCAACCATTTCCTAAACAAACAGGTACACATGTAAACTATATTTCTTGTCGACTTAAAAAAATGCTAACAGAAACAGAATGTTCTATGCCCTATCCTATAAGAGAAGCTTTACCTTAGGTTCACCCTGCGAAGCTAATATTGTTCTTAGGAGATCGAATGGATACGAACCAACTGTAGCTGCACAGCCAGCCAATGCCCCACTGACATACGACAAATAGGGACTCAAATGCACTTGATCCTCTGCATCACAAAAGCAGAATATGTTTTAGAGAGACAAGACATGCGGGAAAAGCAAAAGCTCACACAATGGAACAAACAAAAATACTATAATATACCGGCACATCGTTATGCAGGATTTAATAGATCTACATATATACACGTAATTATTAATTTTAAGCCATATTAACAGGGCATTTTGGCTAGGTTCAAAAATCATGGAATTGACTCGATATCAGGAATTGCAAAATGTTCTGATAGTCAGTAGTTAACTGTAACGTACCTGCCTTTGAGGAACCAGCTGCAATAGTTTTCAGTTTTTGCAAGACTGTAAACTGTATCGCTGTATATGGCACAACCATTAGTAAAGCTGGGACATTGCCACGCCAGAAACCCTATTACACAGGCTATTAGATGAGGAAAAACGAAAAAGAAATGTTCCACACATCACTCTAGTAAGTCATTTCAGAGGGCATATAGCCTCTTCAAGAACTTAACATAAAGTCAGAAGACTGGAGAATGTGAGGGCTTCACAATCTATCTACTTTTTCTACAAACCTATATACATTTGCTTTGAGTACTTAAACTGAAAGCATATCATATCTGTGATAACAGTAGGGCAATCTGCTACTGTGATTGATTTAATTCATCTGGACAATTCCATGACACTCATGGACATGGAAAAAAACTTTAGTATAAAAATAACAAGGCCAAAGTCAATCTCCTACTGTCTTCACAAGCTTCCACTCAATATTCATATCACCGAACAAGTCAATTAGCTCAGGTGCTATGTTTCACTCCCATCGAAATTAATCACAAGTAGCCTATGAGTACCCAATTACTGAAGGGTCTTATTCACTAATTTATATATCGAGGGAAGCGGCATTCAATGGCAATAACTAATCAGCACAATACAAATTTTCCACTAATCAGCACAAAGTAAAGATACAAATTTTCCACTGATAAAGGGAAAATTTAGCACCTCAAGGTATCATACCGGCAAACCTTCCTCCCTAAAGATGTCCTTCGTCGCTTGGAAAATCCCCGTGTACTTCGACCTCGAGGGCAAATTACTCCCCACCAAAGCCCATGTCGATGTCGGCTCCAGCTGAACCTGCAAAGATACACAGAATAAACCTTCAGCATTGCCCGAACCGCCGAACCTCTCCGACACAGGAGCAAACTCTCGCCACAACTCGCGCTGCGGAAACGAACGTCAATTGCGCTAAAACCCCATGCTCCCCACCGACGAACAGTAACACAAAGGGCAAAAGAAAACAAGAAAGAACAAACCGGCGTTCCGAAAGCGCGACCTGAAATCGGATTTTGATGACGTCGAGCGGCGACGTCACCGTCCGCGACACCGCTCCGGCGATTGCCCCGGCGGCGGCGTCCATCAGGGCGCGCTTGACCTGCCCCGGCTCCTCCATTCGCCGGAGACCGATTCGGCGGCGCCCGAACGCGGGAACCGGCGCCGTAATCTGTCGGAGCGACATCAAAAAAGCATCGAGAATTAGGAAGGGAACGTCCGGAACGGGGAGCGGAATGCGCGGGCGAAATCTCCGGTCCGGCCTGCGGCGGAGGAGCTCGCCGGCACGCTCGCCGGAGCAGAAGCAGAATGGAATTCGTCGTTCATCGATCGATCGAGGACTTACCGGAGAGAAGGAGGGAGGGAGGGAAGGGGGTTGGGACGAAACCCTATTTGACGAGGCGGTTTATTTTATACAGACATAAGCTTTGATGCCTGTGGAAATGAAATTGTCAAGAGATGCTCTTTATTGACCCAAAAAATGAAAAAAGAAAGATGCTCTTTTTTGACCAAAAAAAAAAAAAAAAAAAAAAAAAGAGAGAGACATGCTCTTTTCCGACCAAAAAAAAAAAAAGAGAGAGACATGCTCTTTGGCCCCGATGGACTGGTTCCGCCCCCACGATGGACCCGGTGCGGGCGATGGGAGTGGGGGCAAAGGTGCCGAATTTTAGGGCAAGGTGTCGAGGACCGACCACCGGTGCTGTTCTCCTAAGCCCAACCTCATGGACCTAAGGTCGGGCGACGGGGTCCTGAGCCCTGCTTTTTTAGACTTAAGCTTAGCCTCGATGAACTTCAGTGGTCTTGGCCCTAGCCTCTAGACTCGAATCCGCTATATATGGCTAGGAAACAAGTGTTGGGGTTTCTATACACAAATATAGTAGAGTTTTAGTACAAGTGTGCCAATATCTATTCAAAATTTAGAAAATGATTTTCGACATTTTTTAAAGAGGAAATTGTTTTTTCAAATATAAACATAAATTAGGAAAATATTTCCATTAATTTACTATCCTAATCAGAAAATTGAGAGAATATTTTCAAGCGAAATAAAGGGAACTTAAATATAGTCACGAAGGATCGGAAGATATTGACGAATATGGAAGCGAGCTTTAGGAGTTTATGCCATTGTCGTGGAACATATTCTATAAGCAGCGAAACACGTTGCTTGGTTTGTGCAATTGAACGGTCTGGTCCATTCACACGCCTGTCACTTCAATGGGAGTTCGTGACGCCGCAATGCCCACAGGGGAAAGGGCACTGACGAGGCGTGCAGACGGCCCCGCCAGAGTAGGTAAAGACATGGAAATTTTCATATAAGAAAGTAAGAGGAGGCGTGCGCACCTCCAAAGAGAAGGGCGGCGGCGATGGCTAAGCCGTGGCTCTGCGAGGGCAGGGCGGGCCATGGTTTTAGGCAAGGGTCCACGCTTCATGATGATGGCACACGCGCACCACCATGAGGAGGAGAGAGGTCCTAGTCAGCCCTCAATCTTCAACCTTTTAATTTTATCTAAAAAATTTTAAATTTTAATTGAACTTTTACTACTTCAATCTTCAATCTTTTAATTTTACTAATTGAATTCTAAATCATTTCATATTTATCAATTTAATACTAAACTTTTTAATTTTATCAATTTAATTCTAAGCCGTTTTATGTATTGTCAATTGAGTTTATCTAAGTAATTTTAGTCGGAAATTACTAACGTAGATGTTGACCATCTTATGTGGCACATATGACATTAATAAGGATAAATTTTATTTTTATTATTTTTATTATTTTTATTATTTTTTTTTCCTTTCCCTTTTATTTCTTTTCTTTGTTTTTTACATCTCTAGCCAATGAGGGCCTCTATACTCTCATCGGCCACAAGTGAAGGTGTCGAGCCCTTGCCTAGATCTAGGTAGAAACATGCAAAAGAACGGAGAATCGCTTGAAACCGAACTAAATTGGACTAGAATCGGTAGTTCCCAAGGGAAGTAGTTCAGTTTTCGGTTCCAATTTATTGGAATTGGCGAATACCCTCCAGTTCTCAGTTCTAGATGTGGAATTGCCTCTCGACCCACTTAGACCGGACTTGTGATATATAAATATATATTTAATTTTTAAGAAAACTTTCCCACAAAAAAAAAACATTCAAGAAAAATGAAAACCCTAAAATCCCTATTTTTAAGCTTAACATCCATTAACTGAGTGCTTGTTTTATTTCACTTTTACCTTGTATGAGTCGTCTATCTATCTTTCACTCACGACTTCAACTCTCAAGTTCAATGCCCATCGACCTATTGTATCAATTCTCAACTTGTAATATGAATCAAATTTTTTTACTAATCTTGTAATTAAGAATAAAATTTTTTTTGTCTTTTGTTTTACTTTGGCTTGCCGGAAAATGTTGCATTAAGTGCATGAAGCTCAATGAATAAATTCCATAGAACCATCCAGAAATCAGATCGGACTGGACTGGACTCGACTAGCAGTCTGGTTTTCAGGTGGGTCCATGGAACCAAAGGATGATTCCTAGTTTCAAATTTTTAGAACTGATTCTTAATGGGTGATTCTTGATTTTAGGGTGAGAAGCGTTTACTTGAACTATGCTCACCCCTAGATCCAGGCAAGGGTCAACATCCTCGCTTTATGGCTGGCAAGGGCCACAATGCCCTCGCCTAGTCTGAAATAAATAATTGAAAAAAAAATTATAAAAAATTTGTTTACATCAATGCAGATCGTATCATGTAGGACAGTCGACGTCCATATCAACAATTTCCAGCCAAAATTTGTTGGATTGACTCAATTGACAAAATTAAAAGGTTTATGATTGAATTGGTAAAAGTGCAATAGGTTTAGACTTTTTTGGACAATTTTCCTCTCAATGTTTTACTCGATTAGGCACACCTAAATCTAGTGTGCCCCTCTTGGGCATGACTTTATCTCATGACAAAAAAAACGATTGAATGGTTTTTGTTTTATTTGATTTTCCTTTTTTCTTCCCCTCCACCGGTTGTTGAGCCTTGTGACGGTCGTTTACCGGCCATAGGCGCAAATCAGCAAGCTCGAACCTCGCTAGATCGATGAGCTCGAGTCTCGCTAGTGGTCAGCAAGGCCAGGCCTCGCCAAATCGATGAGCTCAAAAAGGAAAATATAAAATAAAATAAACATATTAAAATTTTGAGAGGAACAATTCCAAAATGTTTTTTCTTCTCTTTAGATTTAGGAATTTACTTTCCTAAACTTATGCATGAATGTTTTCACTGACTGGAATGTAATGTCCGTTGACTAGCCATTTTCCACAAATTAAACTAGTGAAAGTCCAAAATATCAATTCCGGAAAAATACTTTCCCCAAATGGACGCACCATAAGTGCAATGAGAAGTGAATCGCATTAAAAGAAAAACTACAAGGAATTGAAATGTGTTGAATTGAGATGAATTAAAAGAAAAAGTGCCAAGAAATTGAACAGGCAAAGCCCTAGGAGGGGTAAGAATAGTAAAAGTGTCAAAACTTTCGTATGACACTCACTTGATTGTAATTTTTTTTTTAACTCACTTAAATGTCACATTGGAGTAAAATTGATCACCTAAGTGCCAAATTCAGCAAATCACCCTATGTGATTTTTTTTTTTTTTTTGAATATTTTATTTTTCTTTTATTTTTCTTTAGGACCAGCGAGGGTTGGGTTGCCGGCGATCCTCGCTGGTTGCAAAACCCTCACTGGCCACAAAACCCTCTCCCATTCTCAGTCCCTTGGCCCTCAGCCATGAGGGCTCTCGTTAGCTCTAGGCAGCCATGGGCGGCATTGCTAGCGGCCAACAAGGCCACAACACCCTTACCCAAGGCCTTCACAACCAAGGGCAAGGATTTCGCAGCCGGCAAGAGTAGCCGATGACCCTCATCAACCTTAAAGAAAAAAATAAATATTTTAAAATATTTTAAAATATTTTGAAAATTGTTTATGTTAACGCCGAGGTGAAACCACGTCGGATAGTCGACATTCATGTCGAATTATCTAGTGAGGGAAATTGGAATTGACACTCAAATGATCGATTTTTCAAATTTGTGTGCTCAAGTGGGCAAAAAAAAAAAGTTTTGATACTCAAGTGAGAATCGTATAAAAGTTTTGATATTCCTACCATTCTTATCCCACACTATGAGAGTAGAGAGTGTTGTTCAGGTGGCAGAAAGCCTATCCGAATGAGAAATCCACCTGTCTCCCCCAAGCTGTAACTTCGCAGTTCTTGGCATGACTCTCCCGTCTCTCTCGCTAACCTTCTCGATCACCAAAACTCCTATTAACTTCCCATGTGTCTTCCGTGCTTTGCCACCTTGAACTCATCTCCCTTTCATTTTCTTGCCTCCTCGTGCTGATTTCTCATCCATTTAGTTCGGAATTCCCACGACCAACACATAATTAGAGTGGAAAACGCAATTAACAAGCTTATCATAAGAACGCGAAGAAAAAAAATTGTAACAGAGGGATAAAGCAAAATCTAACGTCGCGCCGTCACCTCAGACGCGCGAGAGAAAAAAGGGACCTCCTCATAACAAGAGGAACTGACAAGACGTATACTACATGTCGTTATCTCAGTGTATGTTGTGTTCCTACAGATGATCTAGTCCTGGTAGATGAAAATCAAGCAAGTGTTAAACCAGAAACTCGAACTTCAGGGGAGCCAAAGCTACTCTTTGGTGGGACATGGCGATCTAGGGTTTGGTGCAATTGTTGAATGCCACTTAAAGTTTAACGGAAAGCTTTTAAAAGGCAGCGGTAAGGCCTGCCATGCTTTTATGACGTGGAGTGCGAGGCGATGAACATCGACCTTGTGTGCAAAGTGAGTGAGGGCGGAGACGAGAACGTTTCGTAAGACGAAGATCGTGAACGAATCTATTAGTGGGGAAAGATGGGTATCTGCCTGATTGGGGATAAGATAGGGGATGATTTGGTCATGTTGAACGGAAACTTTTGAACGTCCCACCAATAAAGTTGATCGGTTTCGAGCAAGAGATAGAAAACGTTGGTTAAAAGAGGCAACAGAACGCTAGGTAGGGCGCGGAATGAAGTATCTGACCAAAGATATGGAACATTTAGACTGCATTCGATAGTTTGGATTTATGTCAAGATAGGATAACAAGGTATCCTATTGGGTGTTTGGCGACGTCCTCCAGACTGGATAAACCCGGATAAAATACCGGATAAAAAATCTAGGGTAGTGAGTTGGATAAGCCCGAATTGGATAAGAAAAATTGAAAATAACTCAACGACCATGGCTCCATCAACATCACATACAACCCTCACACTGGCGCCATCTTGATCAATCACTCCTCTGCCCCTTGCTCCCTCACCAAGGATGCCCTCCTCAAGCCCATCAAGATCATCCCTTACAGCCTCTCCATCTTCATTGTCAATTCTCTCCTTGTCCCTTCCGGCCTCGACCTCATGGCATCCAATGATATGTTCTTGCTTATCTCCATGGCTATTTACTCGCTACTGTTTATACCATGCTGTTTTGTGTTTTCTACAACTAGTTGTCTTTCAAACGAATGTAATTCAGTTCCCCGAGAGATTCAAAGCACAGGGAATACCAAATCAAGCACTAAAAACAGAGAGAGCAGTAGACATGAGAGCTGCAGTGTGTCGTCCTCTTGGCATCTCTCTCCTTCACACCCACCCTCACTCAACCGCAGAACCTCGTGAGTTCATTTCAGAAAGCTACAACTCAGACTCCAAGGAAAAAAACAATTGCAGCCGATTTGGACCAAGTCCAATTTGCTGGATGTGTCCATTCTCATCAATGGAGGAAACGTTTTTCATGCTCTTCCCTAATGGCGTTTACTGAAATGGTTGTGGTGGAAAAACGAACAGCTTTCCAAATTTCATAAATCTTCTTTACAGCATTTTCAAAGATTTTGAATCCTATCATAAATTATATCAAATATACGATGAGATTTTCTAGTATCCGAATGATATTCGGAGGATTTCAAATCCCGCCTTATCCTATCCTATCCCAATCCAAATTTGGATGACCAAATGCAACCTTAGGGTTCATGGAGGATCAAAACAAGTCTTAAACTTATTGTGCTTTGATTAATTTAGTTCTAAATCTTTCAATTTTACCAATTGAGTCATAAATATTTTTATATTTTGCTAATTAAGTTTATTTAGCGAATTTTGACAAAAAAAATCGATGACGTGATTACTGACGATCCTATATAGCATGGTCGACATAAACGTGGGCATTGTTAAATACTTTTTTCAAAATTTTAGTAATTCTTTTGGTTTTTTCTCTTCTTTTTCATTTTTTTTTCTTGTTTGACATTAAGGCCAATTCTAGGCTTGAGGATTGGCGAGGTTCGTTGGTTGATCCTCGCCAGCTTTGGGCGAGGGCCGTGATACCCTTGCTAGCCCTAGTGGCCCTCATCTAGGCCAAAGCGAGGGTATGTGGCCTCCCCCAAATTAGACGAGATCGACAATGCCCTTGTCAAATCTGGTCCAAGCGAGGGCCGGCTAGCAACCCTTGCTGGCGACGTTAATGTCAACGTTAATGTTGTACAATATAAGATTGCTAGTGACCACGTCATCAATTTCCAATCAAATTTGGTCGAATGGGCTCAATTGGTAAAACGTGAAAAAAATTTAGGACTCAATTGATAAAATTGAAAAATTGAAGATTGAATTAGAAATGTACAATAAATTTATGACTTTTTGGACAATTTTTCCATAGCATCCATGTGCTTAAACCCCACTTAATAAAATAAGGTTGGGCCTGTTGGCATCGGTGTAGGCGTCGTGAACACTTACCAGATATACAAGATTCGAAAGTAGCGCAACAAATTAAGAAACTGACGAACGTATGTGGAAAATTTTATGCCCAAGTTACTGCTAATTCTGGCAAGAAGTAGAAGTGTAGAGGTGGAAGTCACAATGCAGGAATGATGTACTCCCGCTGCGGTGGACAAGGACGTTTTTTTGGTTGATGTGAGGTTGCCAAATACTGGGGGTTCTCCTTCCCTACTTTTCACCCACCAGATTCGAATATCTACTTCGTCTTTAAAATTCCTACGGGTAGTACCTAAAATGTCATGCGAATACGACGTCCCACTATGACTGAGTCATACATTATGGGAATCTTCATGGGAACTTTCTTAGGGTAGGAAAAGTTCAATCTCCCATCAACGACTCGATAAATATATATAAATATATATATGTATATGTATATGTATATAAGAGAGAGAGAGAGAGAGAGACAAAATGAACGAAAGGAAGAAGTGGACAGGCTAGAATTCTCGAGCAAGAGAAAATGCATCCGGTTGGGTGGTTCAATGTTTGACACGCGATGGATTCTGTGTCTTGTATGAATAGAGTTTGATTAGATGCCCCCGAGAAGGACGGCTTGTGTGTTTTCTTTTTTGAAATTGATAGCGAAATTATTAGAAAAGTAAAATAGAAGAAAAGACCCCATATGTGTTTTGTCGAAATGTATCCCAATCGACGAAATTTCCTTTTATCAAAATTCGTTCTTCGGTTTTGATTAAGAGGAGATGGGTTTTGTGTTGATTCCATATAAGAGTTATATCAGTGGAACGCAAGGAAACAATATGCTTCGATAGATTTTAATCAACGATAGAGACCAATGATATAAAAAGCTTTGTTGGAAATTGAGGACAAATATGGTGTTGGAATTTAATTGATTTATGGGAATTGAAAGATATTTAAATCACAGAAAAGATCAATTTCAGAAATTAAATATAAAGATAAAATTTGTGAGAATGTTAATTTTTTTCATTGACTGAGGGATGGGACAATTACAAACAGTGGTTATATATGGTGGTTACTAAATTTGAAAAAATAAATAATTTCTTAACCATCATATATGGGGAGAACCATCCTAGAATTATCTTTGTGTTGATTATCTATTGTCGATATTGATGACTTTATCGAGAAACTTCAAGGTTCTTGTTAATAACTTCATATTGTATTATTGATGACTTCATTAGCAAATTGTCAATTTCCCGCAAGTTATTGATAATTTTGTTCATAGGATGTATTTGTTTAATTGAAAATTTCATGATAAAGGAAAAAAATTTCTTGAAAATCATTTTCAAAGAAAATTATTAGTTGTAATTGTTTAGTAGTTTAAGGGAAGTGATTTCCTTTTTATTAAAATGGAAAGTCGTTTTTGTTGTTTTCAGTACATGGAAAATATTCTCTAAATATTGATTAGTTTTCTGTCAAACATCGAGAAGTCAAAAAACAATTTTCCAAGAACCATTTTCCTAGAAACAAACAGACCTATAATTTATCAAAATTTGCTTTCACCGACTAAATCTATCACTTGTCAAAAGTAACCAAGAGTTGGTCTTTTTTTTTTAATGTAAAAAATATGATATATTTCCTAGGGAAATATAAATGTCGTGTATCATAGTCCAATGTTTTTCAATGTAGGATGGATCAAGATCATTCAAGAAGACTGGGCAAGCCTTGAAGCTTTTGAAGTACTAGGGGCGGGCAATATGGGAAAGTACACTATCATGGATAATTCTTATAATTAATGTCGGTAGCGTAGACGAGGAGATAAAACTTCCATTGTTAGATTAACGAGAGATAATTTCTCTTTATATGATCCTTTGAAGAAATCTCTAAAGCCGCATGAATAGAGAGAGAGACGGACTACCGAACTGATTATTTTTTATTTGTTTATATCTATTTTTTAAATGTTTCACTCTCGTCTCTTCTCCTCTTTTAGTTTTTCCCTTACGGCCCACGATTATCGCCCTGGAGCCAGACTAAACTAATCAGTTCTGATTCGGAAATTGTAAATTGCTCCCCTCCGATGCAAATCTCGAGGTGGGGCCGGATTGAATTGAGAACCTAGAAGCCTATCGCCCCTACCCACGATCGCACGCTTAAAAGTCAAATTCAAGGACTTGGTCAACATCCCCCATAATTCTTCTTCCTCCACCAAGGCCAGGGCTGAAGAGTCCTCAACCATGGTTAGGTTAAACTTTAACCTCGCAGGCCAGTTAAAGCTCGACCGCGTTGACCTCTCCTCCTCCTTTATCTACCTCCCAAGCTTCCCATACAGCATTCCATCCATTCACAGACTCATCCAGAACATCACCCTCTCTCTCTTTACCACGATCTTCCACCGCCACCATGGAGTACAGGAACCTCGATCTGACCGTCATCTCCGCCAGGGACCTCAAGGACGTGAACCTCATCTCCAAGATGGACGTCTACGTCGTCGCCTCCCTCGACGGCGACCCCCGCGGCCCCCAGAAGTCCAAGTCCCCCGCCGACCGCCAAGGCGGCCGCAACCCGGTCTGGAACTTCCCCGTCAAGATCTACGTCGACGAGGCCTCCGCCCAGCAGAACCGCCTCACCCTCCGCTTCAAGCTCCGCTGCGACCGCGCCCTCGGCGACAAGGACGTCGGCGAGGTCGTCGTCCCCGTCAAGGAGCTCCTCGCCTCCCCCGCCCCCGCCCACGCCGACGGCAAGGCCTCCTGGGCGACGTCGCAGCCGACCACCGTGACCTACCAGGTGCGCAAGCCGTCCGGGAAGCCCAAGGGGGAGCTCCACTTCTCCTACAAATTCAGCGACAAGCTCACCGCCGCCGATCACTCGGCCGCCTCCAAGGCTGACGTGGCCGTCACGGCTTACCCGGTCCAGGCCGGGCCGAGCGGGTCTTACGGAGAAGTTTACCCGCCTCCCCCGGCCGGCGGATACCCGCCCCCGCCGCCCCCAGGATATGCATACCCGCCTCCGCCACCGGCTGGGTATCCGCCGCCGCCGCAGTACGGCGCTTATGGGTATCCTCCGCCACCCCCGGCGGGCTACGGGTACGCGCAGCCTCCACCGCCGGGCTACGGGTATAACCCGAACCAGCAGGCGCAACAGGCTCCGAAGAAGAACAAGTTCGGGTTGGGATTAGGGGCCGGATTGGCAGGAGGGCTGCTCGGCGGGCTGCTGATTGGAGACATGGTGTCCGACGCGGGCGGCTACGACGGCGGCGACGGTGGATTTGGCGATATGGGTGGATTTTAAATTTCGCCAAACTTTTTCGCTGTAGATTTTTTATTTTATTTGTAGATCTAGCTTGTCTGATGTGCATGTACGTTGGTTTTTGATAATTTCAAGGTATGTGAGTGTTCCAATTGTTTTTGTATGTCACCGTTCCAAAATTATTATTTTTTATTTGTGGACTCAAATATCATTTCCTAATCACTAGACTAGATAATAATGGGCTATCATTTTAATATAGTTTAGATTGTTTCCTATAAGATTTTACAATCATGAATTATAATATTATGGGTTCGTTGTATAGTTGTCATCAAGAAATTTATAAGCACAAGAAATTACTTACAAAAAAATGTTATTATATTATATTTTCCTAAGCGATGTGACATTGACAATGACAAAAATAGGGATAAGAAGCCATGAGCCGGTGGATATTCGTCGCTTGAATCTCTTGATACCTTCTTTGGTGTGACTTTTGGCGTTTTGAATTCGTCAATTTTCCTCATTGGAAGTCCCTAAACTTGATATCGACACTGAAAATGGCTGCCTTGTGCCCTCCATGGGTTATCTCAAGAATCTGATGAATTGCACTTAGTCCGGTTTGGTCGAAGAAGTGGATACATGGGAATTGGGAAAATTACTCGTAAAGTCCTGAACGATTTGTACAACAATAAATTCAATTTTAATATTTTAGATTTGGCCAATTTTATCTTAATTCTTTTTACGATTTGTCAATATAATCATTACAGTTAATTTTGATTGAAAATTGTTAACTTGGTCGTCTAGTCATCTCTAGCCGTCATCTTCGGTACAACTAATATTGACAATGACAATTTTTTCTCTCTCCCTCCGGCAGAACTAGAAGGACAAAAAGAAAAAGAAAAAAAAATTCATATAAATTTTTAAAAATTGCAAATACCTTCCACGTCAATACTAATGGTGCCACATAAGACGTACAATATTCATATAAGCGATTACCAATCAAAATCGGTTAAAATAATTATATTGACAAATGATCAAAAAGTTTAGAACTGAATTAACTAACTTAAAAATGAAAACACCAATATGGCCGTCACATAATAGGTTAAAGACTTTTTGAATAATCTAATTTGCCCAAAAACTTAGCTAAAACAGGTTCTTCGGCTAGCTTGGAATAGGCTCTGTAGTTCTGCAGATTTCTCGGTCGTGTGTTTGACTCCGTTCTGTGGTTTGGAAGCGGGGCAAAGTATACGTCGCTTAAGAAGAAAAAGCCCACAACTTGATGGGCGATGGGGACCGCGCTGGGTAACTTAATTTGGAGGCGATTTAATTATGACTTTTAATTACTTTCTAGTGAAAGAAGAGATGAAGAGATCCGACTTGGATTTCCAAATCCTTCTATTAGATTTCCGATAATAGATGATGACCCTCCAAGAAGGCAACAACCTATGACTGATTCAAATAGAGACACAGACATTAAATTGAATTTTATTGATAAGTGCCACAAGAATCTAGAATCGACGCGCATTTCACTCGTCACACGCATTACGCAGAAATTGTCCAGACCATGCCGAAAAGTCAGCCGATAGTCATATTAGTGATTTCCGATCAAAATTAATAAGAATAACTAAATTGATAAATCTTCAAAAAGTTATGGACTAAATTGATACAATTGAAAGATTTATAATTGAATAGGCTACTATATAATAGGTCTAAGACTTTTTAGACAATTCCCCCATAAAAATATATAACCACAATAATTTTCTTAAAAATTTATGTCTCTCTCATTTTTGTTTTATTTGCTATTCACTGACAGGAGAATAATAGCAAATGTAATTAGTGGAATAATGGCAAATCCAAATTATAGGACTGAATTACCCGCGGTACAATAAGTGTAACATTTTTATTTAATAATTATATCGATAAGGAGTACATGTTATGTAAAATATTATCACATGATCGTTAATTTTACTGTCATGGATTATATATTATATTTATATATATTGTGTGTACATATATATGCATGTAACTGCCTACATCAACAATGCGTGAAGGTTATTAATTCATATAATAATGTACGATATGGACAGTTCGTGCATACCAATATTATTTGATCAATCCAATTAGGAAGATCCAAATCTTGACTAGTCTTCCAAAGAAAAACTCCAACTTTGCTTTTTCCAAACATGACATGCCTTAATTGACTTTGGTGGCCAGTGTTCCTGGTCCCAATTTCCCATGGAATGGGCAAACTCAACCGTTCAAAGTCATGGGGGTGATGGCTCACCTTATCACGTCAATCGGTCATTACCAGTCATGCACTTTGAGAGAGAAAACTAATTTGGTAATTTTAAATTAAGATTAGAGAGTATTACGATATTCCATATGAAAGTTAGATTAACGATATGGAAAGAGGTACTCCGCTAAAGTACGAAGTTGAATACACAAGTGATCTAGACACCCGATTTAATCAAGTTCTTAAATTGGTAACCGAAGAACGATAGGTGAACATATGCATCTTTTAGGTAATTAGGTATGTGTAAAGGTTTGTCCATCAAATGGATATTTTTCTTTTTCAGCTACAACAATTTTGTTTTGTTTACATGAGAAAAAGATGTTGGGGCTGCTAAATGTTTATTTGATGTTGCATGTGGATGGCGGGTCAAAGTAACATGGTGGGGGCATTGGAAAGTATTGACAGAGTAGCAGACCAACTTGCCAAACCATTTCTTTGAATAATGATTTCATAACAAAGCACGATGCGAGCATGTAGTGATCTCACCAGCTGAGTTAATTAACCTAATTGGGACATGAACATGATTAACATACATACAAGTTCACTAATATTATTTCAGAGTTGAGTTCAATCCCATATTGTGGTGGATTTTATCTCAATAGACACCTTTAATTTCTAGGTCAAAAAATAAGAAGAAAATCTAGATTTTACAAGGAAGCACCTTGTCACTGTTGTGTGATATAGTTCACATACTAAGCACATATATTCATGTAATTAACTTTCAGAAGACAGACTCACATGATTATCCTTTGAATGGCTTTTAAGCAAAGTTATATAAAATGATGAAAGAAAGGATGGAGGAAAACGAAATATGAAAAGCATATGTCCCGGTCAATCATTTGGAATCAAGACCGATCTTAGAGAGAATTTTTTTTTAAAAAGAGAAGCTATAAACAAAGGAATAGAATTCTGACTGTGAAATGATTTGATAGATACAATGAGGGGGAGAGCACCCATTCTTATACTTGGGACTTTCGGATTACAACCATAGATTGCTTTTCGATAGTGCGAACAAGATCGTGCCTTCTAACCTACCACCTATCGGCATTTATGCCAAGAGAGTTGTAGATCCTGGCGCAATTACCGTATTGTTTGTCCCTAGGAACGTCCCGGAAGCTCTTGTGGGAACTTTGGGCGATCCTTGGAGGTCTTCCTCCATCAAGCATAGTCTTTGATCATAGGAATCTAGTGACCATAACACATACATAAAAGATATAACAAATAATTTTATAGGCACATGCCACTTGAAGGGCACAGAGAAAGTTCATTTTTATGTATTGTCAACTCATTAAAATTTATCCTATAGTCTTATTAAAGGAAGCTCATTCATAGTTGCATTCCTATAGAAAAGGTGGTACTACGTTGTACTATATAAATAATTTCCATAAACGGGATATTGCATGTGGTTTATATGTTTGCTCAAATACCCAAATGATAGAGACGTAGATAATCAAATGGAATTGGTCGAAAGAAAAAGAAAATTATATGGATAATCAAATTGAATAATTAAAGAAAGAGGGAGGCCAAAAATGGGCCTAGATAATGAACTGAAAATGGATTGAGCCTTGACAGAGGCGGGAGTGGTAACATGGCCAACTCAACATATGTTTGAGTTGAAGTTGTTAATGGATCAGGAAATTTCTCTTCATTGCTCCACCAGAAAAAGAGGGATTCAATGCAAAGAGCACATCGACCATGTTCTTCCTAATTTCTAGCTTTTCTGTTCTTTTGTGACTTTATTTTTTTTATATCAACATCAATTACATTCGAATATATGGCTTGACACGTGCTTTGGATAAGGCTTCATCGGTAGGGTGGCGATCATGACCCTAAAGATTACTTTGAGTGAAAAACATTGTGGTTCTCTGTTAATATTGACTTGTGAGTGGTTCCTTAAATAGAATATCGACTTGACAAATGATCGCATGGATTTCTCTTTTTGTGGTGCACGAATGCAGTATGAAGGAGCTCGTCATATCAAAGACCAATCAGACTAATCACACGTTAACACACGCCGTACTTTTGGAACCTATCATTTGCTATGCGATTCCAAACTGGTCTGCCATAAATCTAATATAGTATAGTTACATTCAATTTTGATGACATGGAACTTTCACTTATTAAGTTAATAAATCATCACTAAATTCATAGATTAGACAAGACATAATCCAAAATCAAAGTGGCTGTTCTAAGCACAAGATTGTTGCCGTCATCCTCGCCACAGTAGGCTCCGCCATCTCTCTCTCAACTTTCTCCGTTCTTTCGAATACCTTATCTTCGAGATTTGGATCGTTAACGGCGACGACGAGAAGCTTGATGTTGGCTGTCAATGGAGTAGATCAAAGTCGGAGTATGCCCAATTTTGTCACTCGTCACCTCTGTGGATGGGTATTTAGTCACTAAAATAAGTACCCATCATTGGAAGATTTCGACGACATCAATCTGTCCGAGAGATGGAGTCGACGGTGTAGCCGAGGTAGCGACGGTTGAACAGGGGCACAAAGCGGCGCAAGGCTGAGTAAAAGAGAGGAGATGAGAATTAGGATTTTTCAAAAATGATATTAGATTAATGTTTAACGTGGTCCTTTTCAACTATTTACTTATTCATAAATAAGATTGTGGGGAAAATTATCCAAAAAGTCCTAAACCTATTGCACTTTTGCCAATTCAATCATAAACATTTTAACTTTGCTAATTTAGTCCTAAACATTTTCACTTCTTGCCGATTCAATCCATCCGGCCAATTTTGGCCGGAAAATGTTGACGTGGATGCCGGCGGTGCCACGTAAGACTGCCGGCACTGACGTTGACAATTTTTAATAATATTTTAATATTTTTTTGAATTTTTTGAATTATTATTATTTTTTTCTGTTTTTTTCCTTCTTCTTTTTTTTTTTTTTTTTTCCTTTTCCAGTGATCGCCACTGGCCCTGGCCTAGGGTTGGCCTCGCCCGAGCGAGGCCTGGTCGAGCGAGGAGGAGCTCCGGCGAGGGGAGCCCTCGCCCAGGCGCGGCCTGGCAAGGGTCGCCTGGGCGAGGTCGACCCTTGCCCAGGCCAGGGCGGCCTCGTCGAGCGTCGGCCGGGTGACGGCGACTTCGGGCGAGGGCCGGCCTGGCCAGATTTGGCAAGGGGTGCCCTCGCCGGGGCTCGCCCTCGCCCTTGGCCGGTCGACGCCACCCACCTCGATGAAATCACCTCTCTCTCCTTCGGCGTCGGCACCGCTGCTGTCGCCACTGTCTTCGTCTTCTCCACTAAGGAAGACGCGCCTCTCACCTTACCTCTTCGCCCTGCTGTCGTTCATTGTCTTCGTCTCTATCCTCTACGGCGAGGACCTGGCCTGCATCTTCAGCCAACAGCTCCAAGTCCACTCGAGCTCGGCCAAGGGCGAGCGCCGGCCTTGCCAGATCTAGTCTGGGCGAGGCTGACGCTTGCTTGGGCGAGGGTGAGCCCTCACTAGATCTGGCGAGGCCGGCCCTCGCCCGGGCCGGGCGGCCTTGCCGGAGCTCCTCCTCGCCCGATTGAGCCTCGCCCGTGGCGGGCTAAGGCGGCCGTGGCCGGCCATCGGAAAAGGCAAAAGAAAAAGCCAAAAAGAAAAAAGGGAAAAACAGAAAATAAAAATAATAAAAATTCAAAAAAATATTAAAGTATTATTAAAAATTGTCCACACGCCGCCGTAGCGATCCTACGTGGCATCATTGGCGTCCATGTCAATATTTTCCGGCCAAAATTGGTCGGATGGACTGAATCGATAAGAAATGAAAATGTTTAAGACTGAATTTGCAAAGTTAAAAGGTTTATGATTGAATTGACAAAAATGCAATAAGTTTAGGACTTTTTAGACAATTTTCCCTAAGGTTGTGAGTATAGACTTTTAGAAGTAAATGATGGAAAGTGTTCTACGGATAAAATAGTAGGGCTTTTTTTTTTCTTTATATATTTATTCTTGTTTTCGATCTTCCTATTCATTACTTGCGGATTAATTAAGATTGCTTGTGTTATGCGTTTGAAATGGTTAGGTTTGCCAATTTCAATGCATACCATCTTTGCAGCAAGACTTTCAACGTCGAAGGAATTCACTCCCCCTACTCCTTTGCTATTGCAGCATCGCGTGACCCTTCACCAACGCTGTCGAGTGTCAACATCAAAGCCAAAAGTAATTTTCTTTTAGTACATTATCTCGAGATAAGCCAAAAGTCTCGAAATCTTTTTTTTTTTTTTTTTTGACAAAAAAGTCTCGAAATCTTCCCTAAATAATATTAAGTCGCTTTTCACACGCACATATACAATTATGTACATATAGTACACCCACTAAAGGGATGTATTCATATGTAAAAAATAAAAATCAAGAGTAAGAAAAAATTTCGTCAACAAGCGACTTTACGTATCTTTGATGAGTTGGCTTATTTTGAAAGGATTACTTATGAATGGCAACTAATAAAGCCACCAATAAATAGGATCTTATTAACAGGTGCCTTGGAATACTAATTAAGCATGCTTGATAGGGAGAACGTGACTGATTTCAAGGATTGGCTTGCTACTATTGACCCTATCACTACAATCACAAACATTGGCCGATACATCGGTTCTGCATGGATACATTAGATAGAGTCATCATGTGATAAATTCAACACATCAGATGAAATACCAAGACCGAGTTGGAGAGAGCACTAGTAGCATCGTGAGTATTCTTTTTGGAGATATGCTCAGCTCAACCGAAGTAGGCAAGGATGACTGGAGGAAAAAAAAAGTAGGCATGAACTCAATTGAATGGACCGAATATGAAAAATGCCCTAGATCTGCAAACAGTGCTCCAGAACCTATGATTAAAGGGTGAAAACCATGATTACTTCATGCAAAAAATAAAATGATATATATATATATAAATCTCTTGGTTAATAGAATTGACTTATTATAGATAAATCATTTGATTGTTGTTCAGCTATATCTTACCGTTTAACAGTAATTAATCAGGAAAAAAATGCCACGACTTTGGACTATCAAGTAGGCAGAGAATGACCCCTATAGCAGAGATCCATGCTTCTTCTTATTCCTCATGAAGTACCGAACGATGTAGAGTACATTGCCGGCCTATGATACTGAACATTCGCCTTCACTACTTGCTTTCGTGGCTCTATGCCGATCTTGGCGGACCGTGTTCTATCCCAGTGAATTTAGTTGAGTTTCTTTGAGAGAGTTGTCTCACTATTCCTAACCAAACCCTACATTTTTTTAATTTCGAAATTTTTTTAAAATTTTTTCCGGGCTGGAACGGGTCGGGTCCGGTCTGACCCGCCCGGGGCCTGACTAGGCCGGGCCGGTCGTCGACCCACTAAAAAAAGCCCACACGATTTTTTTTTTTAAAGAAATGGAGACAACTCTCGGCCCAAAGCCCATCTTTGATTTTTTTACTTTAGCCCACCTGAGGGTCCATTTTCCAATATCAATTTTAATCCAAATCTATTCAGCCCACGAAACAAAAACCAGCCCGAAGCGAAGCCCATTTCTCATTTTTCTATTTTCAGCCCTTTTGTGTTTTCTTTCTTTTTTTAGTTTTTATTTTCTTCTGCCCTTTTTTCAGGTCGTCTCCTTCGGGTCTTCTTCTCCCGCAGCCGCAGCACGCCGAAGCTTCAGCAGCTCCTCCGCCGGTCCGGCGCCGACAACGCTGTGAGTACTGACAGCGGCCGCCGGTTGGCCGGCTTTTTCGAGAGTCTCCGGGTAGACTCCGGCGAGATGCGCGCGCTTCATCTCATCCAAACCGCGCGAGGGAACCTACCGAAAAGCTAGAAGAACGACATGGACGATGCGTGACAAGAGTATGACCCCAAGCAACGCAGAAAAACCAAAAACCAAGCTCCGGTCGAGGGTTGGGTGCGGCGATTTCATTGAGGCATTTCGTCGAACAGCTACTGGGCATTACCAAATTCAGAGGTTTACGGCTCAACCGAGCCTCGAACACGCTTTAGAGGTCTTCGAACATGACTTATAAGGAGTACGGGAGCAAAATGCAGAAGCGGCGAGGGCCGGAGCTTGCGTGAGCTGGTCGGCCGCGAGCTCCGGCCCGGCGTTTTCCAGAAATGGGACAACGGGGTTCAGGGGACCTACCTCGTCCGGGGAAGAGCTGCGGCGGACAACGGCGGGCGGATGGACCTCTGTCGACAGTTAACTGCTCCCTCGAGCTTCCTTCCTCCCTCTGGTTCGCTCCCTCTCTGGTCCGGTGCCCATCTTCTCCCCTGTTCTCGCTCTCTCCGTGCTGCTGGGTTCCGGGGACTTCGGCGGCGATCAGCAGCTCACCAGCGGCAGCTGGACGCTCCGGGGCTCCTCGGCTCCTTCTCCGGCCTCTTCCCCCTCCTTTCCTCTCGGTTTCTCCCTGTGTTTCTCTCTGTGTTTCCCTTTCTCCGTTTTGTGCTTCTTCGGCTCGCGCGCGCGACCTCGTCCGACCAATCAGCCGCCTCTGCCAGCCGACTCTCGCTCGAGGATTCCAACGCTCGCCTGCACCCGCGAGATGATGCTGTCCCCTGCTGCCCTGGCGGCCCCGCTTTCGGTTTCGCCCGTTCCCCATGCGTGCGGACGGCTGCTGAGGGAGAAGACAGAGCCGCGGGCTGGGCCGAAAGGAAGAAGGGGGTTGGGCCGCGCAGGGGAAAAAGAAAAGAAAAGAGAGGGAACGGGCCGAAGGCCCACGCGGAGGAAAAAAAGAGGCAGAGGGCCGGGCCGGGCCAAGGCAGGATCCGGCCCGACCCGACCCCGCGGCCTTTTTTTTAAAAAATTTTTAAAAAAAAAAATTTTTTAATCAGGGAAAATTAATAATTAAGATTTTTGATTTTGATTTTTTTTATATATATACTTTTGAAAGATAAAAATTAGGTATCAATAGCAATGTGACAACACTACGACACAAATGGGAAAAAGCCACGAGGCGGTGGGTATACCTTGCTTGAATCTCTTGATTCCTTCTTTGGTGCAACGTTTTGAACCCGTCAATTTTCGCCATTGGAAGTCACTAAACTCAATTGATGATATTGACGTTGAAAATGGCTGCCTTGTGTCATCCATCGGTTATCTCGAGACCCGATTAATCGCACGGAGCCCGGTTTGGTTGAGGAAGTGAATATATGGGAATAGGGATAATTATCCGAAAAATCCTAAATATATTATATGGTAGCTAATTCAATTCTTATATTTTGGATTTGGCCAATTTAGTTGTAAACATTTTGATGATTTGCCAATCTAGTATTTCTAGCCAATTTTAATCAAAATCGCTTATCTTTTAAATTTGGCCAATTTACTCGTAAACTTTTTGATAATTGACCATTGTATTCTTTCCAGTTAAATCTTCATCAGAAATCACCGACATAGCAATCCAATCAAAGTTGGCCGTATGCACATATGTAACTAAGGTGACAATTTTTGCAATATTTTTCAATTTTTTTTCTGAATTATTTTTTTTTTTTTTCCTTCTTCTATTGTTTGTTGAGTCTCGATGATGATGCCAGACGAGGGCCTCAAAGGCAGAGGAAGAATGAGAGAGAGAGAGGGAGGGGGGGGGGGGGGGCAAAAAGAAAATAATTTAAAAAATTATAAAAATCATCCACATCAATGTCGGATTTGTCACGTAACAAATCCAACATCCCTGTCAATGATTATAGGCTAAAAATGGTTTAAACTAGCCATGTTAAAAAATAAAAATTCAATTTGATTGTTGTTATAATAGATTTAAAATATTTTGGACAATTATCTTCACGAAATTTAACGTAGCTGCCCAAAAACTTTGTTAAAAGCTTCTGTAGATCTGCAGGTTTCTCGGTCCGGTATTTGACTCAGTTTTATAGTTTGGAAGCCGGGCGATGTGGACCGCGCGGGGATAACTTCATTTGCAGGCGATTTTAGTTACGACTTTTAATTGCTTTCTAGAGAAAGAAGAGATGAAGAGATGCGATTAGGATATCTCAGGACCCTTCGATTAGATCTCTAATAATAGATAACGGGTCTCCAACGAGGCAACAACCTCTTACTGATTCAAAAAAAAAAAAAAAAAAAGACGGCAACATCAAATTGAATTTTATTGATAAATGCCTCGACAATTTGGAATTGATCTCTATCACGTTCGTCATGTACATATCATAAATGACTTAGATTTATCTTTTTTTCTTTAGTTAGGGGTGAGTTTTGAATCCATAATGTAACGGGTGACCGCCTATTTTTCAAGGTTTTATGATTTTAGTTTTTCGAGAGTTGTTTAAAGAGTAAAGTAGAATTCAATTAGACTTTGAAAAGGATATATCTCCTTTAAAAGATAGTGCAGATATTTTAATTTTTTAAATACTAATGCCATTTAATGCAAATAAATAACGTATTGGAAGTTTCTAACTTCCTTGTTTTGTTACTCAAATAAGTGCCCTTAAGATATTGTTTTGCAACACACGCGCGCGCCCACACACACTGACACATATATATAGTAGAAATAGGAATAATTATATAAAAACTCATAAACCTATTATACAACAATCAATTCAATTTTAAATATTTTCATTGGACCAATTTACTCCATAAGGTTTTGACATTTTGTCAATTTGCCAATAAGCTTAACATTTATTGGATGTCTATATATATATATATATAAGCTCACATATGTTATGTAAGATATTATCACCCGATTGTTAAATTTATTGCCGGATATATATATATAACCACCTACATCAACAGTGCGTGAAGGTTATTAATTCATATAATAATATATGATTTGGACACTGATGTTATCTGATTAATTCAATCAAAAAGATCCAAATCGAGACAGGTCTTCCAAAGAAAAACTCCAACTTTGCTATGTTCCAAAAATGATGTGCCTTAATTGACTCTGATGGCTAGTGTTACCGGTCCCAATTCCCCATGGAATGGGCAAACTCCCCGGTTCAAAGTCATGGTGGGTGGTGGCTCACCTTATCATGTCAATCCAGCACTTTGAGTGAGGAAAATAAATTACTAATTCGGTAATTTTAAACTAAGATTAGAGAGTATTTACGATATTCCATACCCAAGTCAAATCAACATGTGGAGTACTCCATTAAGGTACAAAATTGAATACATAAGTGAACTCAACTCTAGATATGATGAAGTCCATAAATTAGTATCCGAACAACGGTACGTGAACATATGTTCGATTAAGTAATCGGGTATGTGAAGAGGTTTGTCCAATAATTAATGTTGATATGGATATTTTTCTTTTTGAGCTACAACAATTTTGAATTTGTTTCTATGAGATTTTTTTATTTATTGGAAAAAGAAAAATATGTTGGGGGCTGCTAAATGTATATTTGATGCTGCATGTAGATGGTGGGTCAAAGCAACATGCTGGGGCCATTGGAATTTATTGACAGAGTCGTTTTCAGACGCCAGACCAACTTGCCACACCATTTCTTTGAATAATGATTTCATATAACAAAGCACTATGCGAGTATGTAGTGATCTCGCCAGCTAAACTAGTTAACCTAATTAGGATATGAACATGATCAACATACATACATAAAAGTTCACCAACATTATTATTGAGTTGGGTTGTATCCCATCTCATAGTGGATTTTATCTCAATAGGCACCAAAGAAACTCTATCTCTTAAAACAATTATGTGATATAGTTTACACACTAGGAAATTGGATGACTTAGAATATATTATTCTACAAATAATCGTTTCTATCTCTTAAAACAATTAGTCAATAAAAAATTATTTCATAATTGATAATAATTTATATATAGATATTTTCGTAAAAGATATAAATAATTTTCCTTTATTCAAGTTTATAAGCAATACAAGCGTTTAATTTTAGGAAAATATTTTCCAAATCATTAATTTTTCACGTAATATTCATTTGATTAACTTTCAAAGGAAAGCCTCACATGATTATCTTTTAAATGGCTTTTAACAAAGTATATATATAGAGACGAAGAAAGGATTTAAAAAAAAAAGAGTGAGTAAGAAAAGGAATACATAAAGATAATAATAAAATTCTACAGAAAAATGTTACTTCAAAGGCGTAGAGAAAGCCTTTTTTTTTTTTTTTTTTTGTATTATCAACCTATTAAATTCTAACCTAAAGTCCGATTAAAGGTAGTAAATTCAGTCACAATCAAATAAAAAAGGGGTGTTACATTGCACTTTGTAAATAATTGGCATAAATGGGAAATTGCATGTAGTTTATATATGATAGAGAGACGGATAATCAAATGGAAAAGAAAATTAGATGTATAATCAAATTGATTAATTAAAGAAATAGGGAAGCCAATGATGGGTCTACATAATGAATTATAAATGGACTGGGCCTAGAAATAAGAAGGAGGGCCGACATGGCCAGCTCAAAGTATATTTGACTTGAAGTTAATGATCAGCACATACGGTATATTTTGCTTTCAGCTAGGGGTGTAAAAACCTGGCCCGGCCCTGCCTGACCCTAAAATAAGGGTATTTTTTGGGTTCGGGTTGGGCCGGGCCGGGTCGGTCCAGGTCGGGCTGGGCCGACACTAGTTCTCTCTCCACTCAATGAGAAAATACTTAGGTTCATCATAGAGAATACAATAAATTTGCAGTACAATATAATAATGTTCTTTCGAAACAGTAATTTTACCCGTTTCGATGAACAAATTGGCAGAATATATGAATCAGTTGGATGGAGAGGATCACAGCGAGAAACATTAGCCACGTAATGGCTCCAATGCCGACAATTTCATACGATGGGTTGGGTTGATTATGAGGACCGCGTTCATCTCGAGGTCCGTGCTCTACATCAGTAGCCGGCGTAGCCATGGAGGGATTTGTGGCGTCCAGCTATTACAGAGAAGGTTTGATGATTAAACCGCTGCTTCTCGACGAAGAAAAAAGAGAAATAAACAAAAAGAGAGAGTGAGAGAAGAGAGAGCTGCTTCCTATAGGGGAAGTGAGGCTAGAGTCCTAACCTTCCATGCCTTTGTCAGTGATACTTTTACGCCAAAGGTCTTATAGGCGAAAGCGCAAAACAGTCTCGAATCTCGATGGACGTGCGCCATGATAGGCGCCTTTCTCTTCCATTAATTGGCTAACTGCTTCATCTTCCGTTCTAGAAATTTTTTTGTCTTTGCAGGCTCACCATTAACAAAATCCACAGGCCATTGTTGGCGGGCGATCCTTCCTCGAGGTCCCTACTTGAATCCGTTCCATTCTATGCTCGAGTTTTTTCCATGCCCATGAGTGTCATGGGATTGTCAGATAAATTAAATTAATCAAAGTAGTGGGTCACCCTCCTAGGGTCACATATATGATATACTTGCACTTTTAACATGCTCCCATTTTGAGTCAACATATAGTTTTAGGAAAGTGTCTGAAACAAATGCATTTTTGTCTTTAGTTTATATGTTTAAAGGAAGATTAGATAGATTACGAGGCCCTTATATTCATGTAATTAACTTTCAGAAGACAAACTCACATGATTATCCTTCGAATGGCTTTTAAGCACAGTATATAAAATGATGAAAGAAAGGATAGTGGAAAATGAAATACCAAAGGCATATGTTACAATCGATCATTTGGAATCGAGACCGTGCGAGAAAATTTTTAGAAAGAGAAGCTCTGAACAAGGGAATGAAATTTCGATGATTGGATGGATACAATAAGGGGGAGAGCACCCTTTTTATACTTGAGGCCTTCAGATTACAACCATAGATTGCTTTTCAATGGGGCGGATAAGATCGTGCCTTCTAACCTACCACCTATTGGCATTTATGCCAAGAGAGTTCTAGATCATCAGCGCAATTACTGTATCATTTATCCCTAGGAACGTTCCGGAAGCTCTTATGGGAACCCTGGGTGATCTTGAGAGGTCTTCCCCCATCATGCACAATCCCTTGATCGTAGGAATTTTGTGACTGGGACACATACATAAAAGATATAACAAATAATTTTATAGGCACCTGCCACTTGAAGGGCACAGAGAAAGTTCATTTTTATGTATTGTCAACTCATTAAATTTTATCCTATAGTCTGATTAAAGGCAGTTCATTCATAGTTGCATTCCTATAGAAAAGGTGGTACTACGTTGTACTATATAAATAATTTTCATGAACGGGATATTGCATGTAGTTTATATGTTTGCTCAAATACCCAAATGATAGAGACGTAGATAATCAAATGGAATTGGTCGAAAGAAAAAGAAAATTACATGGACAATCAAATTGAATAATTAAAGAAAGAGGGAGGCCAAAAATGGGCCTACATAATGAACTGAAAATGGACAGGGCCTTGACAGAGGCAGGAGTGGTAACATGGCCAACTCAACATATGTTTGAGTTGAAGTTGTTAATGGATCAGGAAATTTCTCTTCATTGCTCCACCAGAAAAAGAGGGATTCAATGCAAAGAGCACATCGACCATGTTCTTCCTAATTTCTAGTTTTTCTGTTCTTTTGTGACTTTATTTTTTTATATCAACATCAATTACATTCGAATATATGGCTCGACACGTGCATTGGATAAGGCTTCATTGGTAGGGTGGTGATCATGACACTAAAGATTACTTTGAGTGAAAAACATTGTGGTTCTCTATTAATATTGACTTATGAGTGGTTCCTTAAATAGAATATCGACTTGACAAATGATCGCATGGATTTCTTCTCTTTTTGTGGTGCACAAGTGTAGCATGATGGAACTCGTCATATCGAAGACCAATCGGACTAATCACACATTAACACATGCCGTACTTTTGGAACCTATCATTTGCTATGCGATTCCAAACTGGTCTGCCATAAATATAATATAGTATAGTTACATTCAATTTTGATGACATGGAACTTTCACTTATTAAGTTAATAAATCATCACTAAATTCATAGATTAGACAAGACATAATCCAAAATCAAAGTGGCCGTTCTAAGCACAAGATTGTTGCCGTCATCCTCGCCACAGTAGGCTCCGCCATCTCTCTCTCAACTTTCTCCGTTCTTTCGAATACCTTATCTTCGAGATTTGGATCGTTAACGGCGACGACGAGAAGCTTGATGTTGGCTGTCAATGGAGTAGATCAAAGTCGGAGTATGCCCAATTTTATCACTCGTCACCTCTGTGGATGGGTATTTAGTCACTAAAATAAGTACCCATCATTGGAAGATTTCGACGACATCAATCCGTCCGAGAGATAGAGTCGACGGTGTAGTCGAGGTAGCGGCGGTTGAACAGGGGCACAAAGTGGCGCAAGGCTGAGTAAAAATGAGGAGATGAGAACTAGGATTTTTCAAAAATGATATTAGATTAATGTTTAACATGGTCCTTTTCAACTATTTACTTATTCATAAATAAGGTTGTGAGAATAGATTTTAGAAGTAAAATGATGGAAAGTGTTGTACGGATAAAATATTAGGGCTTTTTTTAATTAATTATTTCTTTATATATTTATTCTTGTTTTTGATCTTCCTATTCATTACTTGCGGATTAATTAAAATTGCTTGTGTTATGCGTTTGAAACGGTTAGGTTTGCCAATTTCAATGCATACCATCTTTCCAGCAAGACTTTCAACGTCGAAGGAATTCACTCCCCCTACTCCTTCGCTATTGCAGCATCGTGTGACCCTTCACCAACGCTGTCCAGTGTCAACATCAAAATGCATATAAGCCAAAAGTGATTTTCTTTTAGTACATTTTCTCAAGATAAGCCAAAAGTCTCAAAATCTTCCCTAAATAATATCAAGTCGCTTTTCACGCGCACATGTACACTTATGTACATATAGTACACCCACTAAAGGGTTGCATTCATATAAAAAAAATAAAAAATCAAGAGTAAGAAAAAATTTCGTCGACAAGCGAGCTTATACATCTTTGATGAGTTGGCTTATTTGAAAGGATTACTAATGAATGGCAACTAACAAAGCCACCTATAAATAGGATCTTCTTAACAGGTGCCTTGGAATACTAATTAAGCATGCTTGATAGGGAGATCGTGACTGATTTCAAGGATTGGCTTTCTACCATTGACCCTATCTCTACAATCACAAACATTGGCTGATAAATCGGTTCTGCATGGATACATTAGATAGATTCATCATGTGATAAATTCAACACATCAGATGAAGTAGCAAGACCGAGTTGAAGAGAGCACTAGTAGCATCGTGAGTATTCTTTTTGGAGACATGCTCAGCTCAACCGAAGTAGGCGAGGATGACTGGAGGAAAAAAAAAGTAGGCATGAACTCAATTGAATGGACCGAATATGAAAAATGCCCTAAATCTGCAAACAGTGCTCCAGAACCTATGATTAAAGGGTGAAAACCACGATTACTTCGTGCAAAAAAATATATATATATATCTTGGTTAAAATAAAAAAAAAATAGAATTGACTTATTATAGATAAATCATTTGATTGTTGTTCAGCTATATCTTACTGTTTAACAGTAATTAATCAGGAAAAAAATGGCACGACTTTGGACTATCAAGTAGGCAGAGAATGACCCCTATAGCAGAGATCCATGTTTTCTTCTTATTCCTTATGAAGTACCGGACGATGTAGAGTACATTGCCGGCCTATGATACTGAACATTCGCCTTCACTACTTGCTTTCGTGGCTCTATGCCGATCTTGGCGGACCATGTTCTATCCAGGTGAATTTAGCGGAGTTTCTTTGAGAGAGTTGTCTCACAATTTGGAATGATCGCGCGTAAAGCGCCTATATGTGGCTTTCTTCCCTTAGACTATGTTTGGCAGTTGAGATAAAATTCAGGATATGATATGATTTATCATATCTTACATTTAGTGCTCGCTCAAGATAAGATAAAGTCGAATATAAATGTGATATAGACAAGATAAAATTATCTCATGGGGGAGGTGGGATAAAGGTGGATAAGATTTCTAATGTTTATAATAGGAAAATTATTTTTCTCGAATAACAAACTTATTAAATTAACAAAATTGAAATTATATTTGAATATGAATAATATTTGAATTTTAATTTAAGAAATAAAAATAAAAAAATTATTTTAATTAATCTTATTTTAAATTATATATTCAACTTTAATTCTATCTTATAATAAACATTCAATCTATAAATTAAATATTTATATTTATTATATATTTTAGGTATTTTTTTATTTTAGGTATGTTAGTATAGTTTACTATTTGGTAAAACTTTATTAAAGAATGATGAAAGGGGAAAAAAAAAATAAAAAAAAAAATGAAAAAAATGAAAAAAAAATTAAATTAAATTAAATTAAGGAATAGTGTTACGAGAGATTTTCACCATTTCCGCTTATGAAAATTTAGGTTCATTTATAATGATATGCCGTTTATATATATAAAAAAAAAATTGTACATGATATGATGTGAACATATCTGACTTTAATACTGCAATTCACCAAATAATGGACTTGATGTAAAAAAATCCCGGGATTTCATATCTTTTCTTATCCAGTCCTATCCCAATTAGAAATCCAAACGACCAAACGTAGTCTTAAGAGGTCCTGCCCGTGGAAAGGCTCTTTTCCCACCAGAAAAGAAGAAAACGAATTAGAATCATCTCTCGAAATTCAAACAAGAAAACTAGGGGTGGCCCTAATTTCCATATCATTTTATGGTAAAACACATCCGTTCTTTTTTCGGTTGATTGACCAAATTCGCTTTCAACATTATGTATATGCCAGCACATTCACTTTAAAAGGTATTGAAGCTGAGACCTCTAAGACAAATTCTTGTTCTTCAAAGCAAAACTCGAGTCCATAGCTAATTCCAGGTTCACTTGCAGTGGAGATGTTTACTCGAGCTTGACAAAGCTTGAGCTCCAGCTGCCATGGCCGCGAGCTTGAGAAGCTCTAGCTGCCTTGACTGCAAGCTTCAATCTCCTTTGTTCCGCGAGCTTGATGAAAATCGAGTGGCCATGGTTGAGCTCAACGAAACTTGAGTGTCATGCTTGTGCTCGAGGAAGTTTTACTTGCCATGGCTGCAAGCTTCAGATCTCTTATGCACAACGAAGCTTGATCAACCATGGTTGAGCTCGATGAAATTTGAGCAACCATGGCCACGAGCTTCTAAAGAAGCTCAATCTATACATCTCCTTCACTCCACAAGCTCGATGAAGCTCGAGTGACCATGATCGAGCTTGACGAAGCTCTAAGTGGCCTTTGGTGCAAGCTTGAAGAAGCTCTGGCCAACATCAAGCAGAAGAGAGCGAAGAACGAGGATAATTCAAACAAGGTTATACTTTTGGGAAACACGACATCTATTTTGAACATTGTTTCACACTTAATTTAAATTTAACAGGCATATAGGAGAGAGTCACGTTAACATTTTCTATTGAGCAAGCAAATTAGATAAAATTCAGAGGAATTTAATTATACCAATTTGATAAATTTTAGAACTTGATTGACATTTCTTAAAAATTTTAGAACTCAATTACACTTTTATGATAAATTCTAAGACATCTATATCCCTAATTCTTTTTCTCCACTAACAATGTTTATAGTAATCATATGCACTTGATTCAATATATCGCTAATGGCAGATTAGAAGGTATTATTATCCAGCAATCGGAGAGGAATCGAACGAATCCCGATGTTTCAAGTCAATAAATCTACTATTGCTTATAGAATTCAACATGGGAGCCCCACGTGAAAGTTTCTAGGAGTTGCAAAAACCTTAGAAATATTTAATAACGCGTCCTCAACCTAATTGTCTTTCCTTCGACAGCTCGAGGAGTCAACTATGGAGGTCGATTAAGTGACTTCTATAGCTTTATGAAGTACTAGCCATCATATATAGACTCGATAGCACCATTACTTTATTGTCACAATATAACTATGTGGGCCTATTCACAAAATCAAAAACAGTTAACTCCCTAATGAGGTTTTGGAGCCAAATAGCTTGAATAGCAGCTGAAAAGTATGCTACAAACTCCGCTTGCATGGTAGAAGAATATATAAATTTATGTTTCTCACTCTTCCATGATATTGCACCTCCTCTCAACATAAATATGTATCCTATCATTGACTTCTTATCATCTTGACAGCCAACAAAATTTGCATCTGAATACCCTACTAGCTATAAGTTTGAAACATGTCTATAAATCGGCATATAATCTCTTGTTCTCTTTCAGTACCTTATAGTCTTCTTGGTAGCAACTTAGTGATTGTTGGAAATCTCTTATGATGTTTTGAATATGACAAAATAAATCAAAGGCTATTAACGTGTTTAATGGTTAAGTAATAGACTATGCAGATGATAGAACATGTAAAAAATATTGTCAAAGTCTGAAGACTGCCAAAAGACTGAATGTAACACATGTCCAAAGTCTATTTTGAAGATTTCCAGAATTCTGTGTTAAAGTCTGAAGACTGCCAGACTTTAGTGTCAAAGTCTGTTCTACATCAGAAGTTTGTGTGCTCTAACAAATTCCAGACTAAACGTGAATGAAGAACCAAAAGATAGACTCTATGCTGAAGCTAAACTTATTCAGACTGTGTCCAGACCTTAAGGTTAAATATGTTCAGAAGCAGAATATGTTCAGACTTATGTCCAGATTGTAAAGTTTATTTTAGTCTGAAGACACCCAGACTCTACTTCAATCTGAAGACACTCAAACTTTACATCAGAACAAGACACAAATTCAGAACGTAACAGATTCAAAACGAATTAGATTCAGAGCGAAACAACTTAATAGAACGTAACACAAGCCCCAAACATATAACGGCTAGTGATCTGATTTGGATTTCATATCAAGATAAATTTGATTGACTCAATCTTATTGATTGATAATTGGATCTTGAAGACAATAACTTTCTATACAAAGAAGCTCTACTTATGAAAACCAAGATTTTGTTTGTATGGGCAATCGGAATCAATTTGGGATTCTACTTCTATTATTCAACGGTAATCAAATATTCTAGATACAAATTTGTCCAATGGGTAGATTGGAAGACGATCATCTAAATACTGTCCAATGGCAAGTTTGGAAGTGGAGGAGTATTTAAGGAGATCAAGACCGATGAGCAAGTAAGAGGCGGAGCGTAAAATTTACAATTCCAAAGTTTGAGCGACCTTTAATCATACGCTTGTCTATTATGAGCTTAAACGTTTGTGAACGTGAGAGAAATACCAAAAGAGTGACTTAGTGAGATAGTGTGATCTACCTCTAAGTCTTTGCACTCAAAGATATAATCTCTTGTTGATCACATAGTGGAATCCAGCTAGAAGGCTGTTAGCATGGGAAAGTGGACGTAAACTTGATCTAAGCTGAACCACTATAAATTCTGTGTTCTTATTCTCTTTCCGGAACTCCTTTATTTTGTTCATAACTCTATTTAACTGCTAAAGTCTAAATTCGTTCAAAGTTTGTTGTTCTTCAGACTTAGTTTCAAAAGTAAAATATTGAAGAAGTACATTATCAGTGCCATAAGTTGTGTACGGCGCTCACTTTGGTACCAAAAGTTTCCGCCAGATCACTTAAGTGCCAAATCGGAGAAAAAACGATCACTCTGGTGTCACCTGCGAGAAATTTCGGCCAAAATGATTTCGTGGCTTTTATATTTTTTTTAAAAAAATCGACAAAGCCTTTAAACGACGTCATTTTCCATCCTCCTTAAGAAAACCATGTCGTTTCGCCGTCCAAAGTGAATGGCCTCGAGAAAACGACATCGCATAACTCATTTGGTTATTTATTTATTTATTTTTTATTTGGGGATTGAAATTAGGGTTTTTTTGTCCAATCCTCGCCCAACGCCGGCCGCCGTCGCTCGGCCTCCGTCGTAGTAGCACCATGTCCCAATCTCGGTAATATTTCACCAGCTTCAACATCCTCAAATTCTTCGAGCCGGGATCGCGTCCAGCAGCTTTGAGTGGGCGTGGAGGGCGAGCCTTTGGCGGCTCTAGCCTTCGATCGCGAGCCAACGGCGGCACACGAGGGAGCATCGGCCCCGGTCACCGGAGCCTAGGCACTAGAAGATGCAAGCCAGGCACTCGTTGGGGAGATCAGAGATGGAGAGGGAGAGATCGGGGGTGGCGCACTCGTCGGCGGCCTCCTCGAGCATCGACCAGATCACGACCTTTGACTTGGCCACCGAGTGGCCGTCGTTAGGGTCGGGGTCGGGGTCAGAGCCGTGGTCGCCGAGCGCGGGCGCCATTGAGGATGACGACTGGCCCATCGCCGGTGGCTTATCTTCTTCTCTCTCTCTCTCTCTCTCTCTCTCTCTCAATTTGGGGATTTAGGGTTTTGAATTGGGGGAGAGACACCAAACAACATCGTTTTGTTATTTAAATGCTGATTGTACTCTTCGACGAGCCACATCAACCTAAAAAATTAATAAAAAAGTACCACGTCGGATTTCTGGCCAACCAGATCAGAGTTGGCACCAAAGTAAGCGTTTTTCAAACTTTTTGGCACTTAAGTGATCCGATAGAAACTTTTAGCACCAGAGTGAGCGCCGTACACAACTTATGGCACTGATAGTGTACTTATCCCATAAAATATTTATACTATTCTTTGCGAAAAATTGTCTTCACAGCTATTCACCCCATTTTAGGTATTCATACTAACACTTTCAGTGATCTCATCTTAGATTTAACTGATATATGCCTAGAAGTCTTGTCGAAAAAGTAATATATGGTCTAGTGCAAACTTGAACATACATAATACTTCCAAGCACACTTACATAAGGTATATCATTCATTTGAGCTTTCTCAAAATTTGAATTAGGACATTGTGAGTGACTCAATTTATCACCCTTAGGGTCCGTTCGTTTCGCGGAAAACAACTTCCGGAAAAATATTTTCTGGAATTTCCGGTGTTTGGGTGGGCGGAAAATAGACGGTCAAAGAAAACGTTTTCCGATCAATGGAAAATCTCTTCGTATATTTGTGGAAAATGATTTCCCCTTTTCAAAAGAGGAAATCATTTTCCCTTACGCACGGCTCTCGCACGGAGGAAATCATTTTCCCTTACGCACGGGCTCTCGCTTCCTCCTCCTTCGACACCGTAGCGATGGAGCAGCGCTTCTTTCCCTAAGGTTCCTCCTCCTTCGACGCCACAGCGGTGGAGAAGCGCTTCTTTCCCAAGGGTTCCTCCTTCTTCAACACCGCAGCGGAGCCGTCGACTACTGCTTCGTCTCTCACCAGGTGACGATCCTTTCCCTTCGCTGCTTCTTCTCGTCTTTCTTGATTCTTCACCTGTTCTTGTCGTTGATTCTAGCTCCGCTGTGCGGAATTGCATAGGCGCCTGGTGAGTTCATCGTTTTTGGTCTTTAGCCTCGTGGAATACCTCTCTCAGTTTGGTTCACTGTGTGCGTGAGGGTTGGTTAGCCAGTCAAGACTTCATATTCGGCACTGGCATCGCCGATTCAGCGGGCGCACGTTTTGGGGATTGGGGTCTGATATGCGAACTCGCGCAGAGCGGGCGAATAGAGGGAGTTTTCGTGTTTTGTAGCAGCGGCGTAGTTCAATTCCGTATAATCTGAATTATGAACAACGGACGATGTTGCATTTGCTGGGTGAACCTGTTGCATCTGGTGATGCGTGATTATACTAGAGGTGAATGGCTTTGAGACGATGGACAGTGCAATTGCGGTGGCATCCCTATTTAGGTGTTTGATTTCTTCCAGCAGAGCATTCGTTCAGTAGGGTCCATCGTTACTTGCTAGACTGATCGTAACTTACATGTATTGAGTGGATCCTAGTTGGTGGACTTAACAGAAAATGCAAAATATGAAATTGTGATCCTCTCAAGCACCAAAAGCTCATATACCTCATACGGCCTCTCCTTGCACCGGCAGACACGGCTCCTAGGTTGCATCATTGGCTCTCATGACATCATGTAATGAAAGTTTGCATTACTCTTTTTGAAAGTTTAGTGTGCTTGATATAATGCCTGGCTCTTTTGTTGAGCTTGATATCATATCAAGCTCGATATCAAGCTCTTGTGCTTGACGTAATGCCTTGCTCTTAGAAAGCTAGGGTGAGATAGGATATATCTGAATGTGTCAAGAATCTGAAGTAGAATGGTGGAGAAACTCTTTGTCGGTGCATTGCAAGAAGATGTGGCCATGTGATGACTGCATAGCAAAAATAGAATCATGCATTAGTAGGGTGCGGTGGATTTTGCAGGATGGGTTCTCTCTAATTCAACTGAGTAAATTGAGTTTTGGTGGAGCCATTGGACGCAAATTTAGTATTAGGCATGATTGGTCATCACATTTGGTTATTAAGCTTGTTAGAAAAATTTCACATTTGTCTGAGGGATGGATGTAGTTATGGTTTCAGTGTCCTTCCAGAGAAAAAATATTTCGGTGCCAGGTGTAGTTCTGTTTAGCATACAAAAGTTGTTGGCATGAGCATTTATTTTTGTTTATGGATGAATCGTAAATGAAGGAGCATTAATATATAGTAGGCTCAAGTTAGCTCAAAACCATGTCGTTTTTTGATTAAATGTTGGGAATGACGTATTTTGTTGGAGCAATCAATCGTGGATTGAATCCTATTTACTGTTGCAGGCTTGTGGGATGATCCAAGACCTTTCACTGCTTGTGATACTCTTTATAAAGGACGAGGGATAGTCTTGGTGAATCAGGTTCGTGAAGTTTCTAGTTGGTTTTCTGAATGGCTTGCGCATGTAGACAATCTTGTGTCATAGTGTTTAATAGAATGTACTGTAGAAAATCAGTCTCTTGTGGATGGAATTGTGCTGGATACTTCTGGCATTTTTTTTTTTATCTTAGTTCCTTGCTGCAATTTTTTGCTGTTTCAAGAGTGTTTACTTGACATAGTATGACCTTTCTGGCAGTCATTCAGTTTGACAGTGGGTTTCAAATGTTGGGCCAATGATCTGTCTTTTCACTTTAACATTACAAGAATTGGTGGATATTTCAGCAACTATACTCGTTTGCATAATTAATACATAAGTTCTATCAATTCAATGTCTTGGTATGTCCGTAGTAGCCCATCTAGGGAGGCTTCCACCATATCACAGATGGTAGTATCTTTTTGTTGTTTTCAGGATACTTTTGTCTCTTGGACTTCTGAGTTTAGTTAATGGTAGAATGTAAATGTTGGTTGCGCACCTGATTTGGTGATTGGCCAGCAACTCAAAACTCTGTATATTGCAAGCTCCTTATGTAATAATCAGAAAATATCAGTACAAATATTTCTTTTCTCGATTGTGTTACTATTAAATCCAGGCTAAGCTTCCAACGTAGAAGGGTTTTTTTTCGTATTGCTTCTGCTGTGGATCTTAAGGCCTTGGGCCAGACTGCTTGTTTAATGGCTGATAGGATCTGTTTAGCACACGAGAGTATAGGTTCTAAAGAGTATTGCCCTTTTTGTATTTCACATGCATTTTGTGTTTGAATAAAATGATTGACATGTATGATGAGATGACTGTGGTGGTTGGGAGAGATATAGCCACCGGAAGCTTTGCTAAGCAGTTTGGGGACATTGATGCAACGGAAGTTGACTCCTCACCTGTCAACTTAGGCGATGACTTCGATGAGTTGATGAAGGGCTCAAAAACATCTTCCTCTACTGTGCATTCAGAAAAGAGGTCTCACAAAAGGCGAAAATGTTCCAACAATGATGACAAGTATATTGCACTTTCAACACAACTTGGAGAGATTGCCTCGGCAATTAATTCATTGGCTCAAAGGGATGTCGATCACTCTCAAGTCTATTACTCTCAACTCTACAATGAAGTGATGAAAGTGGATGGATACGATGAAATTACCCTTGGATCAGTTTTTGACCATCTTATTGAAAATGAAAAGATTGGAAAAGCATTCATGGTGAAGAGTGCGACTCTTCGCAAAGTATGGGTTGATAAATTTCTAAGCAAAGGAGATCATCATTAGTGATATATTGTATTGAGCTTTACTGGCAAAAGACTCATGTTCTTTCTTTCTTTGTTGTTATTGTCAATGCTTCATGAGATGAAATTTGATATAAGGTTGTTTTTGCTTATTGTTGTAGTTACTCGGATTTTAGATGATGGGTAAAATTGTTTCTTGATTGAAGGAAACTATGGTGGAGGGTGGGCTATACGGCGTTATTGACATGTTGTATTGGGATATGGATGTAGAATTTTTCAGTAGCAAGATGTTGTCTTGGACTTGTCTCTGGGTGTATGGTTGGTGATCGTGATTGTGATGGTGATCGAGAACTCTTCCTTGATGCTTTGTTTCTCCTCTAGTGAGGCTTAGATGTTTGTTGGCACTTGTGAGATTGTATCCAGGAAGGACTTTGAGCTTCTGCAGCCTAGAAAAACGGATCTTTACACTGTGCAAGAATTGAGCGACTCTAGATATTGGTTGACTGAATGCTGCAAAAGCAAGAGTCAATTCGCAAGTATTTATTTGCCAAAAAACTCTATTTTAATGGCAGTAGATGCGAAACATGAATCCAAGTTCAATTGTTTGGTTTCCCAGAATAATTTTGCCAAGTGGGTTCATTCTTAGTTGAACCCATATCTTCGATCGATCAAGAAAACACCCAGAGGAAAAAAGGAAGCAACTTCCAAGCAAAAGGGTTAGAAAATATTTTCTTTACCGAACACCGGAAAACATTTTCCGAAACATTTTCAGGTTTTATCCGAACACCGGAAAATATTTTTCGAAACATTTTTAAGTTTGAACCGAACATCGGAAAATATAGTCATTTTCCTGGAAAATGACTTCCAGGAAAATGTTTTTCGGAAATGGCCCATTTTCAGCGAAACGAACGGACCCTTAATAACATGAGCATTTCCTGGATTGCAATGTTGCATATTAAATCTTTCTAAAATATGATCAATATATGCCCTCTGAGACAAACCCAATGAACGACGAGAACGATCCATATAGACCTCAATGCCAAGAATAAAAGACGCCTCACCAAGGTCTTTTATGTCAAAAATTTTCGATAACATCGCTTTGTTTCACGTAGTAATCCAATATCGCTACTTGCAAGTAAGATATCATCTACATAAAGTATGAGAAAAATATTTGTTCTCCCACTAACCTTGTAGTATATACACTGATCTACTTCATTTTCAATAAATCTGAATAAAGTGACAACACCGTGAAACTTTAAATAACATTGTCTAAAAGCTTATTTAAGGCTATAAATAGACTTTTTCAATCTACATATAAGCTTACCTGAGTCATTTGCTGCAAAACCTTTAGGCTGCACCATATAAACCTCCTCATTAAGGTCTCCATTTAGAAAATCAGTTTTAACATCCATTTGATGTAACTCCATATCAAAATGAGCTACCAATGCCAAAATTACTCTAAAAGAATCTTTAAAAGATACTAGAGAAAAAGTTGCTTCATAATATATTTCTTCTCTTTGAGTAAAACCCTTAGCTACCAATCTGATTTTAAACTTTTCAATCTTTCCTTTAGAATCACTTTTAGTCTTGTATATCCATTTGCAATCAATGGGCTTATAACTTTTAGGCAATTCAACCTTCCAAACACCATTGTATTTCATAGATTGCATCTCATCTTTCATATCATCTAGTCATAAATTTGATTGAGAACATGAAATAGCATATGTATAAGTCACTGGATCAACAACAGAGTCAATATTATAATCATGCTCCCCCAGATAGACTATATAGTCTGATGGTATAGCTGAACGTCTTTCCTTAGTGTTTCTCCTGAGTGCAGCTACTATAGCCTTATTTTGAATCTGATGGGCTTAAGGAATTTCATTAGGAACTGCCTTAACAATAGGATCCTAAGCCGCAACAGGCTCAATTTGTGGCATATGAGGCTCCATAATCGTCTACATAGGAAGAGACAAGGATCCAGTAATCTCCACTATACTATCATCTTTAATAGTTTGTGAGCAGCAATCATTTTTGGCTACATCAAATTCCAGAAATTTTGTTGTCTGAGATTCCACAATTCTTATACCTCAATTAGGGTTAAAAACCGATACCCCTTGAATGATTTGAGTAAGATACGAAGTAATACCGAGTAGTTTTAGAATCCAACTTATTCAATGTTGGATTATATAACTTCACTTATGCAGGACATTCCCAAACTTTAAGATGATTCAAGCTAGGATTACGTCTAGTTTACAACTCAAATGAGTTAATGGAATTGTTTTAGTAGGAACACTATTTAGAATATAAAGCATTGTTTTCAAAGCTTCATCCCACATAATATCAAATAAATTGGTCCTACTAATCATACTTCTCATCATATCCATAAGAGTGTGATTGCGCCTTTTGGCCACACCATTTTGTTAAAGACTTCTAGGTATAGTAAATTGAGCTATTATCTCAGAATCCTCTAAGTATTTAGCAAATGGCCCTTTAAGTTGTCCGGAATCACCATGCCTATCAAAATACTCACCACCACGATTAAATCTAACAATTTTTATAACTTTTCCTAACTACTTTTCTACTTCAGTCCGAAAAATCTTGAATTTGTCAAGAGACTTAGACTTTTCTTTAATCAAGTATAGGTATCCATATCGGGAATAATCGTCAATAAATTTGATGAAATAAAAATTTCTACACAAAGTCGCCGTGTATGAGCCACTGATATCAGTGTGAATAACCTCCAACAAGTCAGAACTTCGAACTGCGATTTGCTTCCTTATCTTAGTCATCTTATCTCTACAACAGTCTACGAAAGTCTCTAGATCACTCTTAAGAGTAGGTAGGATATAAGCATTTATAAGTCTTTCTACTATTTCTTTAGAAATGTGATCAAGACATTTATGCCATAATGCATAAGACCGTTCCTTAGGTAGAGACTTTTTGGAATCAACATTTTCAGCTAAATAAGCAACGTACAAATCATTGGGAGATAAACATAATCGATACAATCCATTGGATAAATTTCAACACCCAACCTTATTTAAATTATAAAACATAAAAACATTATTGCTCTTTATTTCAAAAGAGTATTCATGCATATCCAAACAAGACACAAAAATTAAGTTTCGCCTTAAGGAATGTATGTAAAAAGTGTTTCTCAGCATCATCTTAAAACTAGAATCTAAAATCAAAATAACATCTCCCACGAACTCGACATCAACTTTAATGTTGTTTCCCATAGTGAGCTTTGATTCATCCTGATTTAGCGTCATTGAACCCCTATATGGTAAACGTAACATGATTAGATGCACCACTATCTAGACACCAAGAACTTGACAAGGCTTTAGATAAGTTGGATTCATAAACAAATGCTAAATAATTATTACCTTTAGGCTTACTCTTAGTTCTATTGGAAAACCAAGCTTTATATTTATTGCAACATTTCTTTACTTGTAATCTCTCCCTACAAAAGTAGAAATTGACATCATCCTTCTTAAAGCATGCTTTCTTATGACCCAAACTGTTAGAAGAACCAGCAATTTTAGAATTTCCTTTATTGTTGGAAGGACCGGTAGTTTCAGAATTGCCCTTATGAGTATTATTTTTGAACTTCTTACCCTTGTCACTATTAGAAATAGAGGCATAAAAGGTAATGTGTCATTTATCTTTCTTCAATTTTTCTTATTCTACCACCACCCTTGCAATCGGGTCATTAATTGACTGGTCTCATCTTGGGAACTATAGAGCTTGATACACAATGCAAGTAATAGGAATAACAACATTGAGAGCCTGAAGTTTTTTCTGCAAATCTACTATTCTCATAACATAATCCATAACTCCACAAGAACCATCATACTTCATATTAAATATTATTTGCAAATGTGCCCCTATCTCAATATTAGATGAGACACGATTTCTACCCACAAAGGCTTCCATCATCTGTCTAGCAGTGCAGTCTACAAGCAAATCATTTTTCAAATGTTCCTGAATAAAACATTTCATGGATAGCAAGCAAATTCGATTACTCTTTTCCCAAGCAACAAAATGTGCTTTATAAGCTTATGTACTCTCGGTAGTAAGATATGACGGTTGATCGGTAGTAAGACCTATATGAACATTTGCCATCTCCATAATAAACAAAAAAATTTCTCTTAATCTCTTAAAGTTTAAACTAGCAAAAACCTTAATAGTGACTGAGTTACCGTTTACAAAAAATGTAAATGTACATAATTAGTATTATGTGAATACTGTGTAACTTGATGTATAAGTACACATCTAGAGAGTTACATGCAAAATCACATAATCACCTTTTGACAGAATACATGACATGTAGCTATACACTCCTCATATGACAGCGGTTATAAGAATATATTATAACTTTCATGAATTCATCACATTTGAATGTATGAACCACTAAGATCAGTCACTTCTCCACCACACCATCATATATCCCTCCATGAATTAATACACTTCTAGGAGTGTGACAACACATTAGATAAGGAGACATCCCATCACTATTTGAGATCGATATTTCTCAAGCCCAATCAAGTATACCACTTTGGCGATCACAACTTAATTGAGTCCTTGAAATTCTCTCATATTGAGGATATGAACTTTACTTCTCACATCACCATATACATGTGATTTTAACTTTAATGACATGGGCAATATATCACTAAAATCATATATCATGCTATTTACACTACTTTATTCATTAATAAATGTGAAACTTTATACATACATACATACATACATACATACATACATACATACATACATACATACATACATACATACATACATACATACATACATACATACATATATAAATGAATCACACTCTTTATAATATTTATGTGATAACATACTTGTAAACCAAAACCTGTATTTCCAAAATCACAACAAAATATACGAAAATATGCTAAAAACACACGTATTTAGGGTTTCGTATGTATTTTCACATCTATAATATCATCAAACATGTAAAATAAATATATCACAACGTAGAGCATAATAATACGAGCATGTAGCCACAAACCACACGGCCGCACGGGCCGCTTGAGTGCGTGGCACGTGGAGTACACGTGTAGGCATACATAAACCCTCGATCTAGTTTGACCGGTAGAGGTTTGATCGATTCCCGGCTTGACCATCCGGTCCGACTGGTTGATCAGTCCAGTCTATAGTAACCCGATTTGAGCGAGTCAACAGGTCGGATCACAAGTCACGGGTTGGGTCATCGAATCGGGTCCGCGAGGCCTCGTTTGCTAACGTCAACCTAGTGCATGCGGTGCACGCGCTAGCCACGCCTGCACATCAGTGCGCGTGGGCGTGTGCTCAATGCCCTTGGCGGCACGTGGCCATGCATGGGGACGCGTAGGACCTACCCCGGCAGCGCAGTGCCCACGGTTTTGCTCGTTTCATCGAATTCTTTCTATTTGTATAATAAAAATGGAATTTTTCTGCACAAAAGATCACGAAAATGGATGAAAAGTCTATGCATTTGAGTTCTAGGTTATGAATGCTTTGATACCACATGTTAGATGTAAAACACGCAATCCCATGATCACCATAATTAGAACAAGAGCCCATATAATTAAGTAGAAAGATTAATACATATGTTTTGGAATCAATCGTTCTTAATGCAAAAATGGAAAATCGATGATTCAAGCTCAAGTCATTCTCCTCTATTACCCTTTTTATCACTAGATCAATGAGACAACCCATTCACCCTTTAACACTAAGTAAACGCTCATTTGTGAGAATTAGGGTTAAAGGAGAGACTTGAGCACTATTTAGAGAATTTTCAACCAGGCCCTCTTATTACGGGCCGGGTTCAACTCGCCTCATACTAACCAGCCTCATATTATACTAATTAAGAAACCTTCCATCTCACTTTAAATCAATCTTGTAAAATGGTAAATTACAATATCAATTATTATAGTCCACGTTAACAAAGCCATTACAGGTTTATGCCACTTTACTTCTCTTTTCTATTTACCACTCAACATGGGTCAACTTTGTTGTTTATGCTCTTTATGTTAGAGTGAGGAAAGACGAGAAGATGAAAAGAACTGCTCCTTGGAAGACTGGATCTCTCTGCCATTGGATTTGGGGTAAATAAATTTTCCACAGTATATTAAGCTCCACATATCAATCCAGGGTTTCGACTCAGAAACCACGAAAAAAAAAAATTATTCACAAACACTTACACAATCAATGCAATCGCTACTGTGTCGGCGAAATCCATTCACTTAGGTAAATTTAAACAGTTATTAACACACTCTTTGTTGATCCAATGTCGATGATGTACATACATGTACGTCTTTGGATTTATTGTGAAGTTAATAAGAACAACCAAATTTACATTATATTTTGGTTCTCCTCTAATTTTCTGTAACAAATTAATGATGATGATATTTAGTGATACAAGTAATTATCACACAATAGTACCCGTAATATGGTCGTACAATATGTTTGATTGAAGGTTAAAGAGGAATTGCAATTTGAATAGTGATTAAGGATGTGGACGCACGAAGAGTACATGCAATATATTTAAATGGAGGATGACGAGGAATTCCAATATCTTTCCTTCGGCCCAACTTTGCAGAAGAAGGTCCACACATGCGAATAAGGTCAGTCGGTCACCTTCATCCTAAAGAGACATAAATAACCCACGAAGTATCTAAAATTTACCCATAATACACGCAAATTACCAATCCATTAGTTTCATTTTCATGTGCCGTTATTTTCTTAAACATTACTAATAATTTTCATAGACTATCCAAATTTCGAGTTTGCTCCTTTGTTTATGGAGACAAGCCATATGTCCTACTCAGCCGTCATTAACATGGTATATTATAATCATGAAGTCATTGTCCAGGGTTCTATTATTTACCCATGTTTACACAATCAATGTAACCGCTATTTTGTCAGTGACATATGTTCATTTGAGCAAAGTTCAAACGGTTATTTGCACACTTTTCGTCGATGTACACACATACATGTCTTTGGATTTATGGAAAATATTTAAGAAAACTCAAATTTACTTTAAATTTTAATATTTCTCTAATATATTATAACTAATTCACAATAATAATGTTAATCAACACTAGAAATAATTGTGCGCAAATGGAATTATTGTAGGAAAATTTTTATTGTATAGATAAGTTGACAGTCCTCAAGTTTACTATGGTCGTACCACCTGTTTAATTGGAGGGAACTGAGGAACTAGAAGCTGAATAGAAACATACTATATCAATATTGGAAATCCTATTTTAGCATCTTTTTTAGCTATCTGTCATATTAGCTTTCAACTTTATTAAGCATGTATTAATATTTACTGGCATCTTTTTCTAGCAAATTAATACTCTGTATGTAGTTACTTTCTTACTCGGTCTAATTCAAAAGTTTAATTTTTATTTTTATTTTTATTTTTTCTTGGACCTAACTTGAAGATAACCATTTACTTATCGTCATGTCTAATCCTGCTGGGGAAAATTCTCGACATGACAAAGAGAGGTGACATGCTTAAATCAGTGTACACCAACTCGATGCTTTTAATCGAGAGCTTCAACTGTTCAATATCATCCGCGATGCCATATTCTTTATTTAGGAAGACATAGTCAAGTCATGATCACGAAAGCAATTTCAGGCTTCTTTTTTGCTACAATTTTGTTGAATTTTTGATTTGTTATAATAAGTAGTCTAAGAACAAACATAGAAAACAAAGACGTAAGTTAACAATATAAGATCGCAATAAATATTAAATGTGAAATGCATTAAAAGTTCTCAATTTTGTTGTGAAAGTGTAATTGAGTTCTAATCTTTAAAATTTTTTTTTTTTTATCAAATTAGTACAATCAATTTCGTTTGTTAATTCCATCCAATAAGGTTAATGGAAATGTTGACATGATTTTTTTTTATTACTCTTTTAAGGCATGTGGCGTCAATGTGGCGCCACATCAGAAGAGAATCTTGAAAATTGAAAAGGAAGAAAAGATACAAAATTAAAAACAAAAGAAAAGGAGGATTAAAAAAAGAAGGATAATGATTAGAAAAATAAAATAAAAACTAAATTCTTCTTTAAAAGGAATGATCTTGCCAGCCACCAAGCTCGAAGAAGCTGAGCCGCCATGGCCACAAGTTGGACAGAGCTTGAGTGGCCATGGCGACGAGCTTGAAGAAGCTTCAACTGGCATGGTCACAAGGTCCTATTTCCTTTGCTCCACGAGGAAGCTCAAGTGGTCATACTCCAACTCGATGAAGCTCTGGCCGCCATCAAATCTCCTTCGTTTTGTGAGCTCAACGAAACACAAGTGGCCATGGTCAAGCTGGACGAAACTCGAGCAGTTATGGTTGTGCTCAAAGAAGTTTTACCTGCCATGGCCACAAGCTCCAAGTCCCTTTCGCGCAATGAAGCCCAAGCAAACATGGTTGAGCTCGATGAAATTCGATCAACCATGGTCGCCTGCTTTTGAAGAAGCTCCATCTATACATTTCCTTCTCTCTGTAAGCTCGATGAAGCTTGAGTGACCATGATCGAGCTTGATGAAGCTTGAGTGGCCTTGGATGCGAGCTTGAAGAAGCTCCGGCCGACACCAAGGAGAAGAGAGCGATGAAGAAGGACAATTCAAATAAGGTTATAGTTTGGGAAACACGACATCTATTTTAAGCATTAGTTCACACTTGATTTAAATTCAATAATGACGTAGGAGAGAGAATTAAAAAAAGAAGTCAAGTTAGCATTTTCTCGTGAGCGAGCAAATTGGATGGAATTCGGAAGAATTTGATCATACTAATTTGATAAATTTTAAAAATTTGATCAATCGTTTCTTCATAATTTTAGAATTCGATTATATTTTTATGATAAGTTATACGACTTATAAATTAATTATAAGGAATCATACAGCAATCGGAGAGGAAAGTCCAGATGTTTTAAGTCAATCAATCTGTTATTGCTTTTAGACTTCAATGTGGAAGCCCCACTGTAAAAGTTTCTTGGAGTTGCAAAAAACCTAAACTTGAAAACGTGTCCTCAACCTAATTGTCTGTTTCTCCGACAACTCGTGGAGTCAACCACGCGAGGCTGATTAAGCGACTTTCACAGCTTTATGAATTACAAACCCCAACTTCAATGATATATTCAATTCGGCAAGAATCTCTCCTTTTCTACATGGCCCCCCCTCCTTAGTTGAACTTGAACATCATTCCCACACTCATGGGAGAAGAAATTTTGCATACTAAATACATTACGTGACAGCGACACATCGAAAAGATAACCTAATGATACTTTTTAAAATGCAAATCATGTGATTGATAGATGAAATACTTTATAATCATAGAGTTTAAAACAATCTAATAACTAATTAATTTTTCATTTTAACCCATGAAAGCACAAACTTGCCTTTATAAATATAATCCCTATTATAGACTCAACATCACCAGTACAACCTCATCCTTAAGCTCAACCACCGCATTTCTCATCTCTCTCTATACTCCAACAAAATTCAGTTTCAGATCTCTCATCAGCTATGTCTGGCGTTTGGGTCTTCAAAAATGGGGTTGTTCGCTTGATCGAGAACCCGGGCGCCAATCCGTCTTCGGGCTTGAACTTGAGGCGCAAAGTGTTGGTTCACTCACCAACGAATGAAGTGATAACATCTTATGCTGATCTTGAGAGGAAGCTGGTTTCACTTGGATGGGAAAGGTACTACAATGATCCAGATCTCCTTCAATTCCACAAGAGTTCCACAGTTCATTTGATATCCCTTCCCAAGGACTTCAACAAGTTCAAGTCCGTCCACATGTACGACATTGTCGTGAAGAACCGTAACGTATTCAAAGTAAGGGATGCATAATTTTTATCGCATACACGACACTGCTCCATCACGTGAATTTATCTTAGCTTTTTATGATTAAATGGATGAGACTCTGGTGGATTTATGTATGAGAGATTTACAGGACTTGTTGAACAGAATGGAGTGTTGGTTTTGTAAATTAATTGCGTCCAACGTGTTTATGAAGATGATGTCATATAGTTCGAGTTTCTTCTGTGGATGAACATCAGATTTTCATGCATGCCTCGAACATTGTACCTGTGGAACGTTCTTCCGGTAGATCATTTTCTGGTAACTTTTCATTTGTGGAAAGTATTCTGTCCAAAGGATTGATATCCCATGCAATGGCGAAACAAATTAATTGAATGAATGACAAAATTAGGCAGTGAATTTGTGAGACAAAACTACACTTCTATTGATGAAATTCAAAGCTTATCATTTCATGATTTATGTGCACCACGACATGGACAAGCCTCATTCATCCCGTCGAGCTTAGAGTATGGAGATACATATCGGATTTAAATGCATGAATTTTCTAAGTGAGACTGTGGTCCATCATGATTAAATCTGATTGATCAGATCTCGTTTTGATCTGATTTTATGTGTTGTCCCGTGTTGCTTCAATCAGGTTTGGCTTACACATTGCAAGTCATGCCATTATGCCAAGTTACTGATCCCTATATCTTAAAAGCACATCACGTCTCTTCTGATCCCCAAAACTTACGAACCTTTGTGAGCACCCATCCCATAACATGCTGCGAAATCCAATCCTCTCAACATTGATAAGATAGATCAATGACATACCCGTGAATTGTCCTCATTGTATCAGTTAAGCTCGAATTATCGCGAGACTTGAAACTTCAGTTGGAGAGTCAACATACAGAACGGCCACAAACGAGATCCTCACAGCTAGATTCATGTTGCGTATAAGCCAGAAATGCCTTAAAATCAGCAAAAAAGTTTATTCCTTTCTCCCTTTCTAGGGTTTGCGGTGGGGGTGTACCCGAGCGGAGTTAAGAGCTTTATCATTTGAATATAGCAACAAGCTTTTTTGTCGTTTCTCTTTGAGAAGTGGTCTTACCCTAAAGCATGGAAAATGACAAGCCATACGAAATTGGAAATGGTTATCTCAAACTTCTGATGCCCCAAAAAGAAGCGAGGACCGGGAGATAGACGTGAAATTATTGGGTGTCTCCCACACGGTGTAAATATTTATCACATAAAGTACAATCTCATACTCAAGACGAAGAAATCACAAGTTCAAGGAACACAAGCTTCAACAAGTTCTCACTTTGAAAAAATAGCATTAGTTTGGAAATAAGTTTGTCTAAGTCCCGACAGTACAGACGAATTCGATTAGTGCGAGTGAAGCCTTTTCTCTTAAAGTCCAGACATGATATGTCAGGACCTTCCTGAAGAGAGAGTTCAGTCTATGCACGGCTTGTGGTGTATTTTACGGGCATCACCAAGCTCAAATTCTTCATCAAGAAGGTTTGAAATCAATTTCTTCCCACTTTCGGACGCCACTTTTGTTGAAACACATTGCATGCGCGGAAGCTGCTATCAAAAGTCTGTTCTTCTTTCTGATTCTTCTTTTGAATCTTGCGTTCGTCGTCGCCTGCCTAAAACTTTCATGGGGCTCGAGAAGAGAAATGCACCGTCACGCGTTGTTTGCATTAAAAATGGTCACGCATTTCAATTGTTTGTCTTGTGGTCCCTTGAGTTTGGCAAACCATGACTTTGTCATGTTTTTGAGCCATAGAGCTCAAAAGAGAAGGGGGCACTCACTGGAAACGATTTATTCTTGTTAAGTATGTTGCAAAGTCTTTTGATATATAGTAGTATATTGTGGTTTTCTGTTTGAATCATCACCAGTTTGGGGAGCAGTTGTGGAAGAATGAGTTGGAGAAAAAAATTTGTTGGAACTTGAAGCACATAATGAGAGAGATGACCATCATTAATCCTGCGTGTTGACTTCCAATTGGTGAAAATTGTCTAAAGTCATAAACCTTCGTGTGACAATCAAATTAATTTTAAATTTTTTTAAGTATACTAATTTAGTCCCAAATCTTTTGACGATTTCTCAATTTAGTTTTTTTGATCAATTTTGGATAGGAGTTGCTAAGATGGATTATAGCCATTCTACGTGGTTTGACTGACGCTGACATAGACAATTTTTGCATTTGAAAATATTTTTGGAATTTTCTTTTTTACCCTTTTGTTTTCCTTTCGCCTGTGGCATCTATCACATAGGGATGTGCAAAATGGATCGCCCAGGACCAGACCTTGGGCCCAGTTCTCGAGAGTGTTGGTCCAGTTGTCAATTCTTAAAAGTGGAATCAATGTCTGAGCGGTCCAATTCCTGGTTCCAAAGGAAAACCGGACCAAACCGACCACATATTTATTTTTAAAAAAATTCTTTAAAAATTAAAGTTATCAATTTTTTTAAAAAAATCTTTATAATAGAAAGCATCGAGTAGTGGGAAACAAATAATAATTCCATTGGATTGGACTAGAACCAAACCCAATCGATGGTCTGGTCCTCAGTTCCCAATTTTGGGAATTGGTCCTCCCAGTCCGATTCCTAGTTTCACCTTAGAACTGGACCAAACTGAGAACCGATTACCCCTACTAGGTGAAAGGAAAAAAAAAAAACAAAAAAAGGAAAAAGGAAAAATTTAGAAAATTTTTACAATAAAATGCAAAAATTATCCTTATTGGGGCTAACTATGCCATGTAAGATGATTGATATCTATGTCAGCGATTTTCGGCCAAAATTGACAAATTATCAAAAGGTTTTGGGACTAAATTGACACAATTGAAAGGTTTATGATTAAATTAGCTGTTATATAATAAGCATAGGTTTAGGACTTGCTGGACAATTATCCTTATGCAAGCACAAGGTAGGTTTAAAAAGTCCCATCTTGGAGATTTGACTTGATATAAATTAAATAATATACCATAATTAGCTTGTAACTCATCAATTTAAGTTTTGAGAGGTGGGTCCAACCGAATATTGGCTTGGACTTGATGATCTCTCTAAAGGAGCTTGATTGAAATTCAGTAGGATAAAAGTTGGCAAGTCACACTAATTCAAATTGGTGCAAAAGGGTTAGTACATATAACGATTGCTAAAATAAGCAAACAAAAGTTCATGATAGAAAACTTAGTAAATCAAAAACAATAATTAAAAGTTGGTAAGTAACTCAAATAAGGGAAAATTACCAAAATAGTCCAAACTTATTGCACATATGCTAACTCAGTTCTAAATTTTTCAATTTTCAATTTAATCTTAAACATATTACATTTATGTCAGTTCAGTTTTAAACATTCTAATTGTGTCAATTTAGTCCTAAACATTTTGTGAATTTCTTACTTGTCATTTTAGTTATGTTGGTTAATTTTAGTCGAAAATCACCAATGTGGCACGGTCAACGATGACTTGCACAATTTTTAAAAATACTTAACAATTTTCTGAATTTTTAACTTGTCTTTGTTTATTCTCTTCCTTTTGTTTTCCTAACTTAGGCCAACAAGGTTGTTGACCAATTTTCACCTGCCAGAGGCGAGACTTAGTCTAGGCAAGGGCGTTGTAGCTCTCGTTGGCCATGGGCAAGGCCTTCATGCCCTCGTCTACCATAGGTGAGGGCAACACCCTTCACCCATGGTTTGTGAGGGCGTTAGATGAGGCAAGGGTCACCGGTCCTGCTTATAGCTTGCGAGGGTCAATCAACGACCTTGTTGGCTTAGGGTCAACCAAAAAAAATCGAAAGAAGAAAAAAGAATAAAAAAATTAGAAAGATTTGGAAAAAAGTTCAACGTCGATGGCATTGTGCCACATAGGACCATCAATACTAACTAGACTGTTATGTTAGCAATTTTTTATCAAAATTGGCCAAGATAACAAAATTGGTAAATGATTAAAATGTTTAAGACTAAATTGGCATAATTGATATGTTTAAAAACTAAATTGGCATAAGTGCAATATATTTAGGACTAAATTAATCAAATTAAAAATTTAGAACTGAATTTTCACAAGTACAATAAGTTTAGGACTTTCTTGGTAATTTTTTTCTCAAATAGGCACGGCTAACCTAAAATTAGTTATTAATTTAATGTGATCAAAGTCCGTACTCAATCTAATTTAGGTAAGTGATTTCATTCAAGAGTTAGTACTTTCGAAACATTTTATGCATATAAAAATTGATTTTTTAGTTCAAAATTGGTAAATGCGAATTATTAAAAAAATAGTAATTTCATAAAAATGGAGATAAGTTACCATAAAAAAATTATCTCAAAAACGATCTTTTTCTACCAGCAATTTTTTTAACACTATCCACATTTATTTAAATTTACCAGCAGGGAAAGAAAGTCCGCAGTTTGGGAACGGAATAATAGAATTCTGGCTTCTCACGCTGCACTATCTAAATTTCATTATACCCGTTAAAGGAACGAAGATTTCGTGAAAACTTGGTTATTTGCTTGTCTTGGGCTACTGCCACTTCTCTTCTTCCGATGGAACTTTGGTGCAAAGTGACCCTTTTGCAACCTTCTTTTTCCTTGTCCAATTTTCAACATCAAATGAAGTTCCAATTTCATCCCCCTTGATTAATTAACCTTAAAGAGAACTTTAATTGTTAAACCTCACGGCCACTAGGTAAGAATTGCAAAAGGCCACGCCGGCAATTGGTAGGGGTCACAACTCTCGGCCAGTAGCTAGGAAGGGTTGCCGGCCCTAGTCAGTGGTGGCGGTCCCTTGTCATCCCTCAACACTAAAACAAGAAAATATATATAATGAAAATTATAAAAAAATTTCGCATTAGCATCAATTGTGCCATGTAAAACAGCCGGTGTCCACGTTATCAATTTCTAGCTAAAATTGGTTGAATGAACTATATTGGTAAATTATAAAAATATTTATGGCTAAATTGACTAAATTGGAAGATTTATGATTAAATTAGTACAATTATGGCTTCTTTGGTAATTTTTTTCTGCGATTATATCGATTTTCAGAAGTAAAACCTTTGAAAAATTAATTTTCCATATGAACAAGAACAGATTACAACTGTCAATACGTCTCTCCAGGTACAAGCACTCATCTGTGCGAGCGCATAAGAAGAGAAATTCGCACGATGACAAAACTCTCAAGTCGACTTGAAGAGATCGATAAAACGTATGGATTCATGGACATCGCGAGACTCGACTGTACTCGGTGTGTGCAAAAACGTGACTAATTGCTGCAATTGAACCCTTTGCATATAGAGAGCCAGATTATCAGCACGAGAAGCAGCACGATCCCCAGCACAACCAACTTGATCTTCATGTTCTGATACCACATCTTCCGCTGGATCTCTTCCCCTCGTTTCTTGAATATCTGAGCCTGCATTAGACGAATGCGCGTATTTATAACTAAGAGGCCCAAGAAACATGTAAAGGCCGACCTGCGTCACGACAGGTAGGCTGTTTTCTCAATCGTCACTGATGTTACCTCGTTATGGAGACTCTCAGCTTTGTCCTCTAGAATTGTGAGTTTTACTCCCCTGTCCATTGCCTGAAAAACACAATTAGCAGATGGTACTGTGTGAATCATTCTCCCAGTTCAAGAGGTAAGCAATAGTAAGATTTTGATCTCAAAAAACCATTGACTTCTTCATGAGTCAAACCATAAATTTATGATTGGGTCATAAGCAGAAAAACAAAACAGAAAGGCACACGGAAGTTCAAGATGAGGGCTGTTGTTATAATCACTCATTGTGACACATTTACAAGATTCTTCATGTAAAGGTACAATCTAGAGTACAAATCAAGAAAAGAATACCATGATATATAAGTAAAGGACATTGGCCACGCCTAAATCTCACAATCTATCTATACTTCTTAAATTCATGATTGAAATTATTCATATCTTAACCTGTAACCCCAGATTTGCCAGGAGGTAATTTTACTGGAGCTTAAATGGCTTTCCAGTTACTGCATCCGTAACACTCATTTGCAGTTCTCACGAAACAATTCTACACTATGTGAAACTTCGAAAAGCCATGCTACATGGTAGGACGAAAACAATTGCAGTACAAAAACAAGCGGAGATCACGGCTTTCTCAAGTACTGCCCGGAGAATTGGTAATGATTTCAGGTCCACCTAAGATTGCGAAAATACAAACATTATCGAACATATGTTCAAGCTTAGCTAATGTACCTGGTTGATGTTATTCATCATTATGTTCTTGACTTCTGAAACTTGAACCTGCACTTTCATCAGCTTATCAATCTCCTCAGCATGGTCTATGGTGTACTTCATCTGCTCTTTCATTACAGGCCTGCAGATTCATATATTCATTATTTCTTCGTTGAGCTTTCCCGTCTGTTGAAATTATGTTCCCTATATACTATACGTGGACGAATTGCAATGTGAACTGAGATAGTTCTTGATGCCGACCGTACCCGAACTCCTTGCTGAGACTTTTGGCGACAGCTGTATCCGCTTTCCCACCTCCGTATCTTTTCTTGAAGTCCTCTTTTAAGCGCTCCAAAAATGCAATCGGGATTTGCTTGCCCACAGATTCAGTAGCCACGACGCAGTAAGCTGCAAATACATATACTGGAAAATTAGCAGGATTAGGAGATCCTAAAGTCTGCGAATCTGATATATGTTCGAGACCTCTCACTCCGACACCATTTCAAGCGATGAATTGTTCTATTATAGTGTCCCATGAAATTTCTTCTCCTAAGTTAAGATTGACCCACCGTTAATCACTATAATCTCCACGAACTAAAATCGACATAAACAACATATCTAGCGTTCTCTATTTGCTCTAATCAGCTAAACATCTTCACAAAGACTCCAACAAAATCAAGCAAAAGAAGAACAAAATAACTGACACAAAGATTAAACATTTTTCTCCCTTTAATTACCGTAGCCATCCTCGACCAGGAAATTAAAAGTGTGGCGGTCACAGGTGTAGGTGAACTTGCTGCTCCCGGAGGGGAGTCGCTGGAGGCACTCGGCGGCGATGGCTGGAAAGTTCCCGGTGAACTGCGTGTACTCGGCCAGCACCACCGTGCCCCGCGCCACGAAGCTGTATATCAGCGATCCCTCTTGTGGCTGACTCATTTTGATCGCCGTCGTGTTTTTGCTGAGACAGACAGACAGCCAGAGAGATTGAAAAGAATTAAAGGATGCGTCGAAGTCATGTAATGCTTTTCATATATGTCTGCGAGGCCTGGCGCAGTTGCTTAGCGTCGAAGGACGCGTTTGGGATTTGTTTGACGAGTCTTTCATTGGGTTCGCATTGTACGAGTAAAACAGCGCGTCTTCTAGTTGGTTTATTGCTGGCTTTGGACCTGGTATTTTTCTTGATTTCTTTCCTGGCACTCAATCTTCAAGTTGGACCTGGTCAGAGACAAATCCATTCACGTACGTACATATGTAAATAAGTCAAGCTAAGATGTATTTATTCAATATAATCCCTTTTGGAATTGTTACTTGAATGCCTTGAGCAAAGGAGTATAAAATATGAAAAGAAATACAGCTCAAGTGCCAAAACTTGACATGAGATGATATTTAAATGCCAAAAGTTAAGAAAGTGACATTTAAGTGCCACCATCCGGTAAATCTCACCGGAAATCCTACATAGCAATTTTTTTTTTTTATTATTTTTACTCACCGGAGAGCTGACTTAGCAAAAAAACACAAAAACGATGTCGTTTTGGCGCGGATTTAACTTATAATATAAAATTAATTAAATATTATAAAATTTTAAAATTAATTTTTTTTTTTTTTTTTTTTTTAAAAGGGATGAAGCATGCGCCTAAGGGCTGAGCCCTTGCTGCCGCCGCCGCCGCCTCCCCGCCATCGCTTGGAAGGGTCGACGACGATGGGGGAAGGGTCGGCCGTGATCACGGGGCCCTAGCCAAGGGTCGTCGGGCCCGGCCGGGGGTCGTCGACCCCAACCGACCGACAACGAGAGCCCGCGAGCCCTCGCCCAAATCCGCGGCCCTCCCCCAGATTCGGCAAGGGTCGGCACCCATCCGGGTGAGGGCTCGCGAGCCCTCACCATCGGTCGGCCGGGGTTGCTGACCCGAGCTAGGCCCGGCGACGGCGGGGAGGCAACGACAACGAGGGCTCAACCCTCAGCCACATGCTTTCTCATTCCTTTAAAAAAAAAAAAATTAATGTTTTTAAGAAATTTAGTTTTAAATTTAATTTAATTAATTTTTATATTAATTATTTACCACATCAATAGCAAAACGATGTCATTTTTGCACTTGTCTAGCCATGTCAACGTGCAAAATGACATCTTTTGCACTTGTCTCTCTGGAAAATCGCCATGTCAGCATTTTGGCCAGATTTTCTCGCCGTTGGCACTTAAGTGATCTATTTTGCTTCGGTTTTGGCACCTAAACGCCACTTTCCTAACTTTTGGCATTTAAATGTCCTTCCATGCTAAGTTTTAACACTCCAAGTGTCCAACACTCATAAAATATGAGGCAAGCAAGAGACAAGAAAGGAGAGTAATCAGGTGGAAGACGCAAGTTATATGAGATGGAAACTCTCCCCTTTGGCGGCATTAAATATTATCTCTTATGTGCTGTTTGGAATTACAAGAACAGAAGATTAGAGGGGAAATTATTCAAATAAGTCTAAATTCATTGTATGGAGACTAATTCAGTCATGATTTCTTTTTTAATTTAGGTGATTTAGCTTACCCATTTGACAATTTATCAATATAGTTCTTCCGATCAATTTTGATCAAAAATCGTTAATGTAAACACTGATCATCTTATGTGACATTATTGACATCGACGTGGATAATTTTTATAATTTTTTAAATATAATTTTCTGAATTTTTTTTCTTATTTTCCTCTACCGATGGCCGGTTAAATTCGTCAGATCTAGGTAAGGGAGTTGCCGCCCTCCCCTAGTGTCCATGAAGGCCGCAACATTCTCATCTATGGCCGTTGACCTTCGTCGATCAACACCAAGGTCGTGGAATTGCAAAGGGAAATAGGAAAAAGAAAAAGAAAAAAAGGAACGGATAGAAAAGGAAAGGCAAGGGAAAAAAGAAAAAAAATTCAGAAATTTTTTTAAAATATTATTCACATCAGTGTCAACTATGTCACTTAGAATGATCGGTGTCCATGTCAACGATTTCCTACAAAAATTGGTCTGAAGAACTACATTACAAATCGTTAAAAGTTCTAAATTAGCAAACTTGTAAAATTAGGACTGAACCGACATTGTATAATAGATTTAGAATTTCTTGGACAATTATCGTGAAAATAGGGCATTTCCCCCTTCCACATCCCCTTGTTCTTTCATATGATAATTCATGCAATCTTTGTCTTTTTTTTTTCTTTATCTATTTTAATATTGGTATTAGAGTACTCTTGGTTCATGACCTTGGTTTCAATGGATCTAAAAGCCTAGAGTAAAGTTTTAATATTTGACATGGTGGGCTCCACGTGGTTTTTCTCGTTCCTCCATGGACGGTTTGGGTTGGTCGTGGCCCCGCCTTTTGTTCTATGTCTCATTAAAAAAAAAAAAAACGAAGTAGGTTACAAATTATAATTATGTATGTTATGCATGTTACATTAATAAAAACTGATCCTACAAGCATTAATATTTGAGAAATCGTTGGGATCGAGCCTGAAATGGGCCCTATAATAATTAGAATCGACAAGCCAAAGCATTTAATTATGTTTGGATGAAGACAGATCAAAATCGAAAAGACACAGGAGAAAACCTTTTTCATAAGCCATTTAAAAAAGGATTCGTCTCTTGGCCAACTTGAGCCGGAATCGAATTTGAGCCGTACCCATTAGAAAGACATTGAAAAGTGACATAAACCACGCTTTGTTGTGAAATTTTGATACAGCACACAACCTATGTGACTTATGTTCGTCACACAATCCACCTCCATCACCGGTGGTTATGTCGAAAAGAAAGAAGATTACATGGACCATGTTTGCTAATTGGCAATGAGAAGAGCAGGACGAGAACAAGATCGCGGGCTTGTTCAATGTCATGTTTTGGTCCTTAGTATGATTTTAAACTGTTTCATCTGAACTCCCGGATGTAAAATTCAAGGGGTCTTCCCTAAGGAGAAGGAAGAAAAATTATTCTCCCTAATTGGAGGATTAAGACTGGAGGCACTAGTATGTTATAATAAAAAACGTAGTCTTATCAGCCCATTAGACCTGCCTAGCAAGAGGGGTGGTCCTTAGAGTGAGATCCAATGCAGATCCAACTTTCTATTCACTCATGAGATCCGGGTGGTCTGGGGGACCCCACGGCGCTAGTGGGATTGTAAAAGCCTCCTTTTGCATTGATAAAACCATAAAGCAATTAAATTTGACATCTTTTTGGAGCTCTCCTCAGAGAATTCCTAGGGTTTTTTTATTAAGCAATCAAATAAGGATCGAGTCATGCCAAAGCCAGATCTGGCTCTATCCTCGATGCGCGCTAGAAAGAGAGAGCACCGACAACGAAAATGGCGCAATCAGAATGACCTAGGTGGAATGCGGCAACGCCGGCAAGGCTGGGCACGGCTGGGCACGCAACCATGACTATTCAGTCATAGCGGCAAGGGGAGGGAGAGAGAAAGATAGAGATAGAGAGAGTGCTTAGGAACAGTTGGGAAATCATGAGTGACACAAAAGAGTGAATGACAATCACGTATCCTAACAGCTTTGCAGCCTGACTGCAAAATCTCTCCTGCATACTCTATTTCGTCGTTGATCACGTTTAACAAGTATCGACACTCGTGAGCATGGGGCCTATTTGTTATCTTGACCTAAACGCATTTCACTGTGCTGCTCCCCGCAAAATCTCTCGAGGCTAGCATGATAATATAAATAACAAAAGAAGTATCTGATAGTTTCATTCTTATTCGAAGGAGATAGAGACACCACATACGTCACATCTAAGTGACATCTAGATATGACTCCATCACCCCAGGCCATAATATGCCCTCATAAACCACGCAATCTCACTAAATCAGACTTGAAAACCATAACAATGACAATCCAAAGGCGACCAGCAACACCATTTCGGTCCTTCTTTCTTGGCTCATGAATACATAAGCCGAAAGAAAGTCCGAAATCGTCCCCGCTTCCCGTAATGGTACTTACCGTAATGTCATCAAGCCGCCGGGGAGAAAGTCTTCCTCTTCCTCTCGAAGCGAGCCTTGAAGAAGGCGAAGAGTTGCTCTCTCGGAGGCAAATTTTCCTTGATGATGGGGAAGTTTTGGAACTCGCAGCACCACTTGCATAGCAGGGGGAACTTTTCCGGGGTCAGCAGACGGACCCCGGCCACTTCTTGGATCACTCCGATCCAGTAGCCGATGAAGTTGCCTGCGATATCCACGAACCCTATGGTGTCTCCTCCGAAGAACCTCTTCTGCTTGTCCCTGAGCTCGGCTTCAAGCACATTTAGGAGGGCACATGCTTCCTCGAATGCATTTTCTCGTTCAATACCCTCGCGCCGACAAGATCGCCATAGGGCTGGAGCGCACTGCAATCAAAATGGCACCATCCACCAAACTTTTTCTTCAGGATCACTTAATTCTCATTTTGCTTTCATGCGATGCCACTGAATTATATAGTTCAACACTCAACAAGCGGTTCACTTAGCTTTAGTCTAATTTGTCAAACAAAAGAGGTTTTCAATGGCTTATCGGTGGCAAAATGAATTCAACCGATTTACTGAAAGCGAGCCTAAAGTCGAGTGACCTGAGAAACGTAAGGACATACCTGAGAACAAACATATATAAGGGTGCAAACTCATTACTCTATAGTCTCAAGACTGAGGACTTTTGATTAAGCGAGTTCAAACTTTCACCTCTTAAGAAATAAAGCCAAAGGCACCTGTTGTTGTCCATGCATCATAAAGAAAAAGATCCCGTGAAGGCGGTGGAGTCAAAGGTAGACATACTTTGTCATCCATGAACTTGGCCCAGAAACGTGCGATGGCTCGGTCGCGCGGATCTTGAGGCAACAAGATCACCGGGCGGTCATTCCAAATCTCATCGATGTACTCGAGAATCACCAGCGACTCGGCAATGGACTTGCCATTGTGGACGAGCACGGGTATCTTCTTATGGACCGGGTTGTACTCGAGAAGCAAAGAGCTTTTGGGGCGGTTCATCAAGTCCTCGTCAAAATACTCGTACTCGACTCCTTTCATTTTGAGAGCCACCTCCACCCGCCAGCTAAACGGGCTCCCCCATGCACCCAGCAGCTTCACTTCTTCCTCACTCATCTGGGCACTCTCTTCTTCTGTGGCCGTGGACGTGTGAGAATCCTCACAGCTACACACTTCTTTTGGGTGTCGAGCAAGTGATAGCGAGGCAATGGCGGATTTATACTAGTGTGAGTCTCTGTACCGATCAAAGATGGGAAAATTGTTCAAAATGAACTAAACATATTTCACTTTCACCAATTCAGTCATAAACTTTTTAATTTCGTATATTGAGTCTTAAACATTATTACATTTTACCAATTGAGTTCATCCAATCAATTTTAACTAGAATTCACTGACGTGGATACCAACCATCCTACGTGGCCCGACTAATACTAAAGTTGACAATTTTTAACAATGTTTTAATATTTATTTTTTGATTTTTTTATTATTTTATTTTATTTTTTCATTTTTCTTCTTCCCACCGTCCATAGCTAGGTGGGACATCCCGCTCGCCACAGGCGAGGGTGAGGCCCACATCAGGCAAGGCCGGGCAAAGACAATGCCCCCGCGAAGTTGCCGTGGCCTACAGGAGACCTGCATTGCCAAATCTAACAAGGGAAGCCCTCATTGGGGATCACCCTCCCAAGCGATGGTCAACCTCACCTAGGCCAAGGTGGCCTCAACTGACGTCGCCTTCATCCAGCCGATGCCTAGGGAGGTTGCCCTAGCCTGAGCAAGGCCAACCCACATTAGGTCTCACCCTCACCTAGATGCACCTCGCTTGTGAAAAGCAAGGGTGACCATTGCCCAAGCAAGACTAGTCGACCTGGCCATCGGACCAAAAAAAAAAAAAAAAAAAGGGAAAAAAGAAAGAAATTTAAATATTTAAAAATTTTAATTAAAATATTAAAATATTATTAAAAATTATTCACGTCAAAGCATCTACTATCCCACGTAGCAGTGTCGGCATTCATGTCAACGATTTTTAGTTAAAATTGGTCGAATGATCTCAAATGGTAAAAAAATAAAAAGTTTTACGACTCAATTATTAAAATTAAAAAATTTTGGATTGAATTAATAAAAAGTACAATAATTACTAGTGACTCGCCATCGTGGGCAAGTACAGGTATCTTCTCGTGGATTGAGTTGTACTCGTGTAGCAAAGGGCTCTCGGGCAGTTCATCAAGTCCTCATCGATATACTCGCACTTGACCATTTGCATTTTGAGAGCCATCTCAACTCGCCAATAGGGGTGATTGATTCCCGACAACTCTCGGCTCCAAATTTCAGAAGTAGGAACTGGATCGGACAGTTCTAGAACCGGGCAAACTACAGTTGTGCGAAACCTTATTTTTTTTTCTTTTTTTTAAATGGTTTATTAATTTAATCCAAAAAAATTAATCAAAAGATAACTCGCTACTTTTTTCAGTCTTCGTGGGATCAAAGAAACATTTCCCTAGGCAAATGTGCACAGACGGAACCGACACGCTATTACGGAAATATTTTTGTGGATATACCTTTTCATTTTATTATTAAAAAACCCGCACCTCCCTGTCTTTACTTTCTCTCTACCCTCTCTCATCTACATTAAGTACCAAACAGTTCCTCCACTGACGAAACTCTTTCAGCTCTCTTTCACCCTTAGTTTCCACGTGATGAGCTTTAATCTCATCTAGTTTCACTATGATGGTGACTTTATTTTCGTCTAGCTTTTGCTGTGATGGTGGCTCTACGAGACCGTCGTGGCTGTGTGAGAGAGGAAGGTGAGAGCGTCAATCGCAATAAAAGGGAGGTGAGAAGCTAAGGTCTAAAAGAGAGAAAGAAACATGTGTAATCTTAATTTAGTGTCACCTTTGACCGATTCCATTGGTTCAATCTATTGGTTTGATTCTACACAAGAAACTAGGTACTAGACCGGTTATTCACAATTCCACATTTTAGGAATCGGACTAATTCTAGCGGAAACTACCCAAAACTGCTAGTTTGATTCAATTTGGGTAGTTACCAATTCAATCCAATTCTTTTGTTCACCCCTACTTGCCAACTAAATGGGCTCCCCCATGCACCTAGAGAAGAAGGGCGAGGACACACACAGCCACCCACTTCAAGTGATGGAAAGGAAATGGTGAATTTATAACAATGCAAGTGAGCCTCTATACACGTGGCCATTCACTTTGTCCACATTAACAATTGTCTGTCAAAATTGGTCGAAAAATATATATTGATAAGTTGTTAAAACGTTGAAAACTAAATTGACCAAATTGAAATATTTAAAATTGAATTGGCGTGCATATAATTATCTCAATGAATAGGTTTGCTTGATTCCATACGTCATCAAGTGCAAATTGTCCTAGAGTTAACTTGCTCTAGATGGGATTTCTTATCATAAAAGGAAAAAAATAAATAATAAGTGAGAGGGTTCTTGTATTCATTTCATTGAAGAGGAAATTTCGTTGTGAGGAGGAAAGTTAGTTAAAAGATTGTACGGTTGGGAGACTTTTGGGAAAATCGGATGAGGCCGAACCTAACCAATTGAAGCAGATCTTCAAAAATTGACAGCTCATATCATATACATGCAATAAATGCCAATGCTATGCAGGCAAAATAATCTTTGCTCCGTTTCGATCCCCGTTGGGCATCTTTCTGGTTAGTCATGACCATTTTCAGATAGATTAATGTTGTCTTTTGACGTCATAGTCCCGATATAATGAAGAGAAAAGGAGTTGAATTTATTATTCTTTTTGGGACAGATGACTACGACACCCCTTGATCTAGTTAAATTGATTACAGCGATATGGCTTGCATAGTTGCTCTTATATAATCCTTTGCTTTTGCTAGACCTAGAAAATTCAGAAAAAAAAAAAATGCTATTTTGATTCAATAAACGAATCTCGTAATAACATCGTGGTGTCGTGTCGAAGCAAATAGAGATATTTTTTTTTTTAGCCAAAAATGCCATGGATGGACATGTAGATTAAAGTTATGGAATACTTCAGCTTCTTACGTGCATACGTCAAATAGGAGGTTTGGAAATATTTGAACCATTGATGATTGACAAGCCAAAGCATGGTCGGCAGAAGGATGTACAAATGCGCTCCAACAAACTGTAGATGATGGCAACAAAAGCAATAAATTCTTTCCCATGGGCCTTATACATGATCGCATCCGATCTATGGACTAGAAGAGGTCAAGATCGATTTCAGTCATTTGCCCCTTCTAGATAATGCATGCCCACAGATTGATAAGTAGCTAAATATCATGCGTGTAAAGTCGAAAATGAATGTTTTCTTGCTTCTCTCAGCCGCCAAGCTTGAGTCGTTTTCATGGCTTTGTCATCGTATATTTGCCCATAGGACAGACCAAACCAATCAATGATCAAGCGTCAATCTAATGAACACGACACACTAAAATAAACACAGCTGAAAGCTTAGTAATTATATCTGTCATTCATTTACTAAGACCGCATGTAGTACACAAATTCAGAGGAAAAAACCGGCATTATTGCACCACCAAGAAGTTACCCGGCTCTTAACCTCACACCATAACGCGAACGCCTTCGAAGAACAAAATTCAAAACTTACTAATTGAGGAAGCGGTTCTCAAACATTTTTACACGAATCCTTTAATTTACCACCCTGCAATTCCTCCTAATTTCCCCTTGCGCCCCAGTAAGCACCTCGATCGAACCCATCCGCACCATCCCGGCCTTGAACCTCTGAGCCCAAGCACTTGGGTGGTTCGCATTGTCCTTCACTAACCCCCTCGTCAATGGCGCATCCCACAGCACTTGGTCCGAATACAACAATCCCTTGTCGCTCTTTAAGTTGTGGTAGTAAGCATTATCGAGTACGTTCGGCGTCACGGGGTCGAATGGTACGACCGGGTCGGTGGGGCTGTTTCGCGGGCACTTGGTCTTCAAAAGATGGGCATAATTAGGATTAAGGGAAGGATCTTGTGAATACGTCGAGTTGAAGGAGTAGAGTCGCTTCGTGAATGCGGAGCAATGAGAGTCCCCGATGGAGTGAGCTCCGGAGAGAGTCACCATGTCTTGGAGCAAAAGCCCTTTCTTCGCAAAGTTCGCTTCGAGTTGCGCAGTGTCAAAAAATGCGCCGGGGAGGTTTTTGATGACCTCCGACGCGAGCGAGACTCTCCCATCCCGCCTCCCGCTAGGGACGGCATAGTGTAACCCTCCGGCAGCTCGAACACCATCGCGAGCGGCGAAGGCCACAATGTCGGCACATGAGACGGTGTTAGGGCATTGGGCTTCGATCTTGGCCTTGGCATCGTCGATCACCTCAAAGCCCGCGATGCCGAGGTTTCCCATGCTATCTTTCTCCGCGGTGTTCCCTTTGGTCGAGTTGAGAAGAATGGACCCGTCGCAACCCTGAGTACTAGAAGAACATACGTCACACCATAGAAATATCCATTTTTTACATGATTATTTATAATTAGATATAGTAACATCTATGACAGATTTATTTAGACATCCATTTAGAGTTTGTGACATCAATCATGCAAACCCGACTTCTAAGTTCCTAGGATTAGTTATTCAACCATTAAATGAAAGCTGGCCCATGTATGGGTTTTGCGAAAAAAGTGGATCAATATGCAAATATAATAGACATCGCAAGAGAATACTTAAAAGGTGTGTTTAGTTCGATTTTTGAGAAATGTTTTTTGGGAAAATGCAAAGACGTTTACATTAAAAGGATTTTTCAAAATACAAGTACTGTTTGGTAAAGTGTATTTTAAAAACACGTTGAAAAGCAAATTTAATAGAAATACTGTTTGGTACAAATTATACTTTGTAAATGGTTTTTGCTAATTTTTTTTATAAAAATCTCAAATTATTTGTTGGTGGAACTCAGACGCCGCCATTGAGAGTGGTAGTGGCTCACCAACTACTCGCCAATGGCACACCAATTGTTCGTTGGTGGCTGAGGCAAAATTAAGGTTTTCAAGAACATTTCTGGAATTATGAAAGTTGAGCGAGGGTAAAGTTGGAAGGAATTTGGAAACATAACATTTTAAAGTATCTACAAACTTAATTTGGGTTAAATGCCTTTAAAGAGAAGGTGCAAATTGCATCTCCTCAAAGTACCCAAAAAATTTTGCCAAACAGTATTTGCATTTGCCCAAGAAGTTTTGCAATTGCTAAACCAAACACACCTGTAATAATGTTGCACATAAAATGCTTGAGTTAGAAAATTACCCTGACAAAACAGTCATGGAAATGGAGCCTAATGAGCGGAGCAGCAGCTCCAGGGTCAGCGGCTAGAGCCTTCTGTACTGACTCTCTCACCATGGCCTCAGCAGATGGGCATTTCTTCTGATAAAACCCAACCTTCAATGGACCTGAAATTGGACCCAACCGAAAACAAAAAGTTATGACCAAGACAAGAAAATGAACAATATATCAACTCAAACACACGTGTTGAAACTGCTAGCAAAAGGGAAAATGAAATAGGACCTGAAATTGCAGGCGAAATTAAACAGATCAGCAAAACAAAGCTCCAGTAAGCGCTCGAGCTTGCCATTGATACAGATCAGCCAAAAAAGGAGCAATTTCACTCAGAATCTTAGAACTACAATGACTAGGGTTCTTCAAGATAGAGAGGAGGAAATCGTGCGTGTGGATGACACGAGCCTTGGCTATAATGGCCCTTTTTATAGCGACCGAGTTGCAGACACTTTGAAAGTGGGAAACCAAGGAAGATGCTTGAAGAGGCAAAGTCCATTGAAGCTTTGTGTCATGAGCTGTCTTTCAGAATTTCAAGAAAAAATGTACAACATGCACTTAGATTAGACTTAAAAAGTGGAAGGCGTGTGGCCTCCACACGACTCCCTTTGCAAAAAGCACACGCCTCGTTTATTTTATAAGAGGGAAATGGGAAGCAAAGTTTGAATTGTGGAGTAATCTTACATGTCGTCCCTTGGATTTTCTCCTCAAATCTTTTAGAAAATCGATTTATTCTAAGTTTACTCTTCCCAACTTACCTAAAGACGACAAAGGATACATCTATTTATTCGTTCATTTAGCTAGTTCATCGAACATGTAAGGACATGTCAGCTTTGTTTATTATCGCTTACAATGCCAATTAGTCAAATTCAACTGGGGGGCGAGGAATGTTAAGATAGGGGACGTATAATTGACCTTAATTATTGCGTGACATCTAACTATGGACCATGGTATTGTATTTTCAATCCATTGACCAGATGTTTCTAGAGAATTATCATGCTACTGTTATTGAAATCTGCTAATGGTATGCTTTGATACTGTCAATTAAGCAATGCCGAGGTTTGATAATATCCTTCTACTAGTTGTTGCAGCGATGACACAACGGAAAGTTGATAGCTCATCTAGGACAAAAACTATTTCAAGTCAAATTCCCATCAACATATCTAACTAAATATATATTCACTCAAAAGATTGAATCAACAAGTTATTTGCGAACCAAGACATGTTAATTGTTCCATCTTACACCTCATTCTTGATATAGGACTTCTTAAATTTATGCTTAGAGAGAGAATCAATAGGTTGGCTGGGCACTCTTTTTTTGCGAGGTCATCAAGACAAGATTTTTATTTATCAAAATTTTTCCGAAAAATAAATTAGGTAATCATGTTTCGCTTAAATAGGAGTAAATTCGAATTACGACAACACTGCATTACAAATTTACAGCCCTAGCCCACAGAAAAATGAATGTAACTAAACGTCAAACTTTTCGGCTGCGAATGGTGCGATTGTATCTTTGAAGGAAAGGCGTAATTAAGCTTTGAGAACTTTCCACGCTTTTTCATTCTTTGTTTGCCCACGACTGGCTTTCAAGCTTTTTCTAACACAAAACAAATTTCCAACCCAAAAGCTTAATTTAAGCGCAAGTCGCCCAAATATTGTAACGAACGCAGAATTGGTGATTGAAGAATGCGGAAATAAACTCTGCTGATGTATGTGGAAATTTTCCATCCAAATTGTTAAACGATTGTAATTCGATTATTTTCATTTCGTATTTGTTTGATCCATGCTGCTCGTGTTACTGCTTCGACCGCATAAATTTGGTATCGGAGAGGAAAATATTGTTGGAGAGCACAGCCAAGTTTAGTTGTGACGGCTCTGAAACAAACAATACATTAAAATCTCCAAAATTTGCGTAGAGCTCTTCCGTAAGTACATTTACAAGGTCATACAAACCATACAATCTTGTAAAAATGTCAAAATTGTTTCAAAAGCTAACATCATTAGCCACTCATGCCAAACGAATATTTTACAGGAAGCCGACAAGGAATTCCATTGATAACTGGCTATTTTGACCCTTTGGAGGCAAAAGAAAATGATGAATCTCAAACCTTTGTGAAGGGCATCGCCACCTTTCTTTTCCTAATGTACATTTAACAAATTGGAGACTTCTATAGAGCAATCAGCATCCTCAGAAAACAGAAAAACCTAATGCTTTTACTGCATAAATATAAGAGATAACGACCCTACCGTCCCAGAGCATGCCAGACGGATCATACCCAATTCAAAAGTAGCCGAAGATGCGACCAAAGATGAGCAGCAATTGAAGTTCTGAAGGACAGTTTTGGCCTCTTGTTTGGACACGATGCCTCAGTTGACTGCTGCTACGGCACGAGGCGATTGAATGGCCACTACAGGGTAGCATCGGCTGCAGAGCGTCGGGTGCTCCGGAAAAGAACCGACTTTGGGCGAGTAGTTCCAACATCTCTCGCATTTGGATCCCTCTGCTTTGGAGACACCAATCCAGACTTTCTTGCCATTAATCTCGCCCTCTCCAGAGTAAGGAACATCGGCAGTCAGTTCATCACCCAGAAACGGAATTACCTCTGCCTGTATGTGCAAAATGTACGTTACTCTGAGTGTGGACGACAGCTCAAGTTTCATCGGTACAGGGATAGTGTACTTATGCACCGTCAGTCAAGCAATTTTTATCCCAAATGAAGCAGATCATTTGCCAATAAAATGGAAACCAAACACACAAATTGTGGCAACTGACCCATAAATCATCGATATCAGAGTTAAGATCAACAGGGTAAAGCATACCTGAGAAGTTATGAAGATGCGATGCAAGTTGTCCGCATCGTTCGTGGCTGTGCTCATTTGGCATAATAGGGAGGCAAGATTTACATCGGAGGTATGTAAAAGAACTTGTCTTTGTTTATTCTCTTTCTTTTCTTTTCCTAACTTAGGCCAGCGAGGTTGTTGACCAATTTTCACCTGCCAGAGGCGAGACTTAGTCTAGGTGAGGGCGTCGTGGCTCTCGTTGGCCATGGGCAGGGCCTCCATGCCCTTGTCGGCGATAGGCGAGGGCAACACCCTTCACCCATGGTCTGCGAGGGCGTTAGATGAGGCAAGGGTCACTGGTCCTCGCTTATAGCTTGCGAGGGTCAATCGACGACCTCATTGGGTTAGAGTTAGCCAAAAAAAAAAAGAAAAAGGAAAGAAGAAAAAAAGAATAAAAACTTAGAAAGATTTAGAAAAAAGTTCAACATCGATGTCATTGTGCCACATAGGACCGCCCGTACTAACTAGACTACCATGTTAGCAATTTCTGATTAAAATTGGCCAAGATGACAAAATTGGTAAATAGTTAAAATGTTTAAGATTAAATTGGCATAATTGATATGTTTAGAAACTAAATTGGCATAAGTACAATATGTTTAGGACTAAATTAATCAAATAAAAAAAATTAGGACTGAATTGACACAAATATAATAAGTTTAAGACTTTTTTTGGTAATTTTTTCCTCAAATAGGCACAGCTAACCTAAAATTAGTTATTAATTTAATATGATGAAAGTTCGTACTCAATCTAATTTAGATAAGTGATTTCATTCAAGAGTTAGTACTTTCGAAACATTTTATGCATATAAAAATTGATTTTTTAGTTCAAAATTGGTAAATGCGAATTATTAAAAAAATAGTATTTTCATAAAAATGGAGATAAGTTACCATGAAAAATTATCTCAAAAACGATCTTTTCTACCAGCAATTTTTTTAACACTATCCACATTTATTAAAATTTACCAGCAGGGAAAGAAAGTCCGCCGTTTGGGAACGGAATAATAGAATTCTGGCTTCTCACGCTGCACTATCTAAATTTCATTATACCCGTTAAAGGAACGAAGATTTCGTGAAAACTTGGTTATTTGCTTGTCTTGGGCTACTGCCACTTCTCTTCTTCCGATAGAACTTTGGTACAAAGTGACCCTTTTGCAACCTTCTTTTTCCTTGTCCAATTTTCAACATCAAATGAAGTTACAATTTCATCCCCCTTGTACAAAGAACTTTAATTGTTAAACCTCACGGCCACTAGGTGAGAATTGCAAAAGGACCCATCGGCAATTGGCAAGGGTCACAACTCTTGGCCAATAGCTAGGAAGGGTTGCCTGCCTTAGTCGGTGGTGGCAGTCCCTTGTCATCCCTTAACAATAAAACAAGAAAATATATATATAAAAAATGAAAATTATAAAAAAAAATTTCATATTATCATCTACTGTGTCATATAAACGGCCGGTGTCCACATTATCAATTTCTAGCTAAAATTGGTCGAATGGACTATATTAGTAAATTATAAAAAAGTTTACGGCTAAATGGACTAAATTGAAATATTTATGACTAAATTAGTACAATTATGGCGTCTTTGGTAATTTTTTCTGCGATTATATTGATTTTCAGAAGTAAAACCTTTGAAATTAATTTCCCATACGAACAAGAACAGATTACAACTGTCAATACGTCTCTCCAGGTACAAGCACTCATCTGTGCGAGCGCATAAGGAGAGAAATTCGCACGATGACAAAACTCTCAAGTCGACTTGAAGAGATCGAGAAAACGTATGGATTCATGGACATCGCGAGACTCGACTGTACTCGGTGTGTGCAAAAACGTGACTAATTGCTGCAATTGAACCCTTTGCATATAGAGAGCCAGATTATCAGCACGAGAAGCAGCACGATCCCCAGCACGGCCAACTTGATCTTCATGTTCTGATACCACATCTTCCGCCGGATCTCTCCCCCTCGTTTCTTGAATATCTTAGCCTGCATTAGACGAATGCGCGTATTTATAACTAAGAGGCCCAAGAAACATGTAAAGGCCGACCTGCGTCACGACAGGTAGGCTGTTTTCTCAATCGTCACTGATTTTACCTCGTTATGGAGACTCTCAGCTTTGTCCTCTAGAATTGTGAGTTTTACTCCCCTGTCCATTGCCTGAAAAACACAATTAGCAGATGGTACTGTGTGAATCATTCTCCCAGTTCAAGAGGTAAGCAATAATAAGACTTTGATTTCAAAAAACCATCGACTTCTTCATGAGTCAAACCATAAATTTATGATTGGGTCATAAGAAGAAAAACAAAACAGAAAGGCACACAGAAGTTCAAGATGAGGGCCGTTGTTATAATCACTCATTGTGACACATTTACAAGATTCTTCACGTAAAGGTACAATCTAGAGTACAAATCAAGAAAAGAATACCATGATATATAAGTAAAGGACATTGGCCACGCCTAAATCTCGCAATCTATCTATATGTGTTAAATTCATGATTGAAATTATTCATATCTTAACCTGTAACCCCAGATTTGCCAGGAGGTAATTTTACTGGAGCTTAAATGGCTTTCCAGTTACTGCATCCGTAACACTCATTTGCAGTTCTCAAGAAGCAATTCTACACTATGTGAAATTTCGAAAAGCCATGCTACATGGTAGGACGAAAACAATTGCAGTACAAAAACAAGCGGAGATCACGGCTTTCTCAAGTACTGCCCGGAGAATTGGTAATGATTTCAGGTCCACCTAAGATTGCGAAAATACGAACATTATCGAACATATGTTCAAGCTTAGCTAATGTACCTGGTCGATGTTATTCATCAGTATGTTCTTGACTTCTGAAACTTGAGCCTGCACTTTCATCAGCTTATCAATCTCCTCAGCATGGTCTATGGTGTACTTCATCTGCTCTTTCATTACAGGCCTGCAGATTCATATATTCATTATTTCTTCGTTGAGCTTTCCCGTCTGTTGAAATTATGTTCCTTATATACTATACGTGGACGAATTGCAATGTGAACCGAGATAGTTCTTGATGCCGACCGTACCCGAACTCCTTGCTGAGACTTTTGGCGACAGCTGTATCCGCTTTCCCGCCTCGGTATCTTTTCTTGAAGTCCTCTTTTAAGCGCTCCAAAAACGCAATCGGGATTTGCTTGCCCACAGATTCAGTAGCCACGACGCAGTAAGCTGCAAATACATATACTGGAAAATTAGCACGATTAGGAGATCCTAAAGTCTGCGAATCTGATATATGGTCGAGACCTCTCACTCCGACACCATTTCAAGCGATGAATTGATCTAGTATAGTGTCCCATGAAATTTCTTCTCCTAAGTTAAGATTGACCCGCCGTTAATTACTATAATCTCCACGAACTAAAATCGACATAAACAACATATCTAGCGCTCTCTATTTGCTCTAATCAGCTAAACATCTTCACAAAGACTCCAACCAAAATCAAGCAAAAGAAGAACAAAATAACTGAGACAAAGATTGAACATTTTTTTCCCTTTAATTACCGTAGCCATCCTCGACCAGGAAATTAAAAGTGTGGCGGTCACAGGTGTAGGTGAACTTGCTGCTCCCGGTGGGAAGTCGCTGGAGGCACTCGGTGGCGACGTCCGGGAAGTTCCCGGTGAACCGTGTGTACTCGGCCAGCACCACCGTGCCCCGCGCCACGAAGCTGTATATCAACGATCCCTCTTGTGGCTGACTCATTTCGATCTCTGTCGCGTTTTCACTGAGACAGACAGACAGACGGAGAGATTGAAAAGAATTAAAGTATGCCTCGAAGTCGTGTCATGCTTTTCCTATATGTCTGCGAGGCCTGGCGCAGGTGCTTAGCGTCGAAGGAAGCGTTTGGGATTTGTTTAACGAGTCTTTCACTGGGTTCGCATTGTACCGAGTAAAACAGCGCGTCTTCTAGTTGGTCTATGGCTGACTTTGGACGAGGTATTTTCTTGATTTCTTTCCTGTCACTCTTGTTCAAGATGGACCTGGTCAGAAACAAATTCATACGCGTGCGTACATATAAAAATAAGTCAAAGCTAAGATGTATTTTTTTTCTATATAATTGCTTTTGGTATTGTTACTTAAACGTGTTGAGCAACGGAGAATAGAAGATGAGGCAAGCAAAAGACAAGAAAGGAGAGTGATTAGGTGGAAGACACAGGTTACATGAGATGGAAACTCTCCCCTTTGGTGGCATTAAATATTATCTCTTATGCGCTGTTTGGAATTACAAGAGCAGAAGATTAGAGGGAAAATTATTCAAATAAGCGTAAATCCATTGTATGGAGATTAATTCAGTGATGATTTTTTTTTTTTAATTTAGGTAATTTAGTCTTGACCCCTTTGACAAGTTATCAATATAGTTCTTCCAATCAATTTTGATCGAAAATTGTTGACGTAGACGTCGATCATTTTACGTAACATTATTGGCACGACGACATGGATAATTTTTATAATAATTTAAATATATATTTTTCTGAATTTTTTTATTTTCCTCTACCAATCCCCAACATCAACGATGGCTAGTAAAATTCGTTGGCCATAGGTGAGGGTTGTGACACCCTCTCCTAGCCCAAATCTAGGCGAGGGAATTGCCGCCCTCCCCTAGTGTCCGCAAAGGCCACAATGCTCTCATCCGTGGCCATTGACCTTCGTCGATCATCAACAAGGCCATGGAATTGCAGAGGGAAATAAGAAATAAAATAAAATAAAAGGAAATGATAGAAAAGGAAAAGAAAGGGAAAAAAGAAACAAATTCAGAATTTTTTTAAAAAAATTGTTCATGTCAGTGCTGATTGTGCCACTTGGAATGATCGTGTCCACATCAGTAATTTTTCATAAAAAAATTGGCCAGAAGAACTACATAGCAAATCGTCAAAAGGTCTAAATTAGCAAAATTGTAAAGCATAGGACTAAATTGACATTATTTTGAACAATTATTGTGAAAAAGACATTTCCCCCCTTCGCATCCCCTTGTTCTTTCATATAATAATTCATGCAATCTTTTTTTTTCTTTATATATTTTAATATTGGTATTAGAGTACTCTTGGTTCATGACCTTGGCTTCAATGGATCCAAAAGCCTAGAGTAAAGTTTTAAAATTTGACATGGTGGGCTCCATGTGGTTTTTCTCGTTCCTCGAGGGACGGTTTGGGTTAGTCGTGGCCCCACCTTTTGTTCTGTGTCTCATTAAAACCAAAAAAAAAAAAAAAAAAAAAAAATGGGACGAAAAAGTAGATTGCAAATTACAATTATGTATTTTCATATGCTAGCCGATATCCTATTTTTACACAATCTACATCCACTCTTTTTTATACGAGTGGGGCAGCTAATTGATGCGCATCGCGTAAAAAATGTGTTATGAATGTTACATAAATAAAAATTGATCCTACAAGCATTAATATCTGAGAAACCATTGGGATCGAGCCTGAAAATGGGCCCTATAATAACTAGAATCGACAAGCCAAAGCATTTAATTCTGTTTGGATGAAGACAAATCAAAATTGAAAAGACAGGAGAAAACCTTTTCATATGCCATTTAAAAAAGGATTCGTGTCTGGGCCAACTTGAGCTGGGGTCAAATTTGAGCCGTACCTATTAGAAAGACATTGAAAAGTGACATAAACCGCACTTTTGGTTGTGAAATTTTTATACGGTACACAACCTATGTAACTTATGTTCGTCACACAATCCACCTCCGTCACTGGTGATGTAGGTATTACTACGGAAGATTTGACCAAAAGAGCCAAGTCAAGGGTAATGGACGTGGGTTATGTTGAAAAGAAAGAAGATTGCCCGGACCATGTTTGCTAATTTGCAATGACAAAAATGGAATGAGAACCAGATCTCTGGCTTGTTCATTATCATGTTTTGGTCCTTAGTATGACCTTAAATTGCTGCATCTAAACTCCGAGATGTAAAATTTAGGGATATTTCTTGAGGAGAAGGAAAAAAGTTATTCTCCCTAATTGGAGAATAGAGGCGTGCAAACACTGATACATTATGATAAAAAATGCAGTCCTATTAGCCTATAAGAGTTGCCTAGCAAGCAAGGTGGCCCTCAACAAAGCTCTCAGACTCTTGGGTTGTGGTGAGGTAAATCTTAACCTACACCAAGGATCCACAACACATCCCAATTTAAGGTTAAAGTTAAGGTTACTCGAGCAGTGTTTGCTAATTCGCAATGAGAGGAGTGGAACAAGAACAAGATCTCCGGCTTGTTCATCACCATATTCCGTGAGTTGGAATATAAAGGAGATATTGAGAATGAAAAAGGCTTTATTCTCATGACTTCATCCTAAACTTACTTTTTTCTTTCTTCCACGGCAAAAGACTTTTCTCCACTTCCCTTTCATTGTAATTGTCTTGTTTTCTCTTTTCATAGATCATTGTCATCTTTCGTTGTTTTTTTTTTTTTTGGCACGTATTTCAACAATAAACCTTTATAGCTTATTTTTTTATCACGTGCATATTTTGTAATTTTTATATAAAGTGTAGCAATATATAAAAACTTAAAATATTTTGCCAACCATTAGTGAGATTAATTCTCATTTGGTCTTTATGTCTGCCAGTCTTCCGGGAAAACCATCGCTCGTGGGATTGTACCTTTTGCATTGATAGTTGGAAGACCATAAAGCAGTCAAATTTGACATCTCTTTTGGAGCTCTCTTCAGAGAATCCCAGAGTCTTTTATTAAGCAATCAAATATCAATCGGGTCATGCCGAAGCCAGGTCTGGTTCCATCCTCGATGCGTGCTAGAGAGAGAGAGAGAGAGAGAGAGACAGCGCCGTTCAGAACATCCTAGGTGGAATGTGGCAACACCAGCGAGGCTGGGCACGGCTGGGCACGGCTGGGCACGTAACCATGACTAGGCAGTCATAGCGGCAAGGGGAGAGAGGAGAGAGCTCAGGAACATATGTTGGTGACTATAGTTGGGAAATCATTAGTGACGGAAAAGAGCGAATGATAATCATATATCCTAACAGCTTTGCAGCCTGACTGCAAAACCTTTCCTACATAATCTATTTCTTTGTAGATCATGTTTAACAAGTATCAAGGCTCGTTAGCATGAGATCTAGTTGTTATCTCGACCTAAACGTATTTCATTGTGCCGCTCCGCGCAAAATCTCTCGAGGTTAGCAAGAATAGAAATAACAAAAGAAGTACGTGATAGTTTCGTTCTTATTCGAAGGAGATAGAGACACCACAAACGTCACATCTAAGTGATGTCCGGATATGACTCCGTCCTCCCAGGCCATAATATGCCCTCACAAACCACTAAACCAGACTCGAAAACCATAATAACAAGAAGCCAAAGGCGACCAACACCACCATTTCGATCCTCCTTTCTTGGCTTGTGACTGCATGGGCCGAAAGAAAGTCCGAAATCGTCCCGGCTTGCCCGTAAAATCAAGCCGCCGGGGAGAAAGTCTTCCTCTTCCTCTCGAAGCGAGCCTTGAAGAAGGCGAAGAGTTGCTCTCTCGGAGGCAAATTTTCCTTGATGATGGGGAAGTTTTGGAACTCGCAGCACCACTTGCATAGCAGGGGGAACTTTTCCGGGGTCAGCAGACGGACCCCGGCCACTTCTTGGATCACTCCGATCCAGTAGCCGATGAAGTTGCCTGCGATATCCACGAACCCTATGGTGTCTCCTCCGAAGAACCTCTTCTGCTTGTCCCTGAGCTCGGCTTCAAGCACATTTAGGAGGGCACATGCTTCCTGGAATGCGTTTTCTCGTTCAATACCCTCGCGCCGACAAGATCGCCATAGGGCTGGAACGCACTGCAATCAAAATGGCACGATCCACCAGACTTTTTTCTTCAGGATCACTTAATTCTCACTTTGCTTTCATGCGATGCCACTGAATCATATAGTTCAACACTCAACAAGCGGTTCACTTAGCTTTAGTCTAATTTGTCAAACAAAAGAGGTTTTCAATGGCTTATCGGTGGCAAAATGAATTCAACCGATTTACTGAAAGCGAGCCTAAAGTCGAGTGACCTGAGAAACGTAAGGACATACCTGAGAACAAACATATATAAGGGGGCAAACTCATTACTCTATAGTCTCAAGACTGAGGACTTTTAATTAAGCGAGTTCAAAACTTTCACCTCTTAAGAAATAAAGCCAAAGGCACCTGTTGTTGTCCATGCATCATAAAGAAAAAGATCCCGTGAAGGCGGTGGAGTCAAAGGTAGACATACGTTGTCATCCATGAACTTGGCCCAGAAACGTGCGATGGCTCGGTCGCGCGGATCTTGAGGCAACAAGATCACAGGGCGGTCATTCCAAATCTCATCGATGTACTCGAGAATCACCAGCGACTCGGCAATGGGCTTGCCGTTGTGGACGAGCACGGGTATCTTCTTATGGACCGGATTGTACTCGAGAAGCAAAGAGCTCTTGGGGCGGTTCATCAAGTCCTCGTCAAAATACTCGTACTCGACTCCTTTCATTTTGAGAGCCACCTCCAACCGCCAGCTAAACGGGCTCCCCCACGCACCCAGCAGCTTCACTTCTTCCTCAGACATCTCGACGCTCTCTTTTTCTGTGGCCGTGGACGTGCGAGAATCCTCACAGCAACACACTTCTTTTGGGTGTTGAGCAAGTGATAGCGAGGCAATGGCGGATTTATACTAGCGTGAGTGAGTCTCAGTAACGATCAATGATTGTGAAAATTGGTCAAAATGTCCTAACCTATTTCATTTTTACAAATTCAGTTATAAACTTTTCAATTTCGTTGATTGAGTTCTATACTTTTTCACATTTTACCAATTAAGTCTATCCATCCAATTTTAGTTGGAATTCGTTGATGTAGATACCGTTCATCCTACTTAGCCTGCTACTACTAACATGGATAGTTTTTAACAATATTTTAACATTTATTTTCGATTTGTTTTTTTTTTCCATTTTTCTTCTTATTTTCTTCTTTTCCCACTAGCCATAGCTAGGCAGGCTGGTCTCACTTGCCATAGGCAAGGCTTGGTTAGGCAAGGGCGAGGCCCAGGTCGAGCGAGGTCAGGTGAAGGCAACGTCCTGAAGAAGTCACCCTAGCCTGGGGGAGGCCGGCATTGCCAGATCTAGCAAGGGAAGTCCTCATTGGGGCTCGCCCTCTCAAGTAAGGTCAACCTCACCTAGGCCAAGGTGGCCTCGACCAACGTTGCATTCATCCAACCGATGCCTAAGGAGGCCTCCCTAGCCTGAGCGAGGCCGACCCATGTCAGATCTCACCCTTACCAGATGCACCTCGCTCGTGGTGTGCAAGGACAACCATTGCCCAAGCGAGGCCAGTTGACACAGGCACCAGCAAAAAGAAAAAGAAAGAAAAAAATATATAAGATTAACAAAAATTAACAAAAAATAAAATATTATTAAAAATTGTTCATATCAACGCCAACCATTCTACATGGCAGCGTTAGCATCCATGTCAACGATTTTCAATCAAAATTGACCAAATGAACTCAATTTGTAAAAAATTATAAGTTTTAGGACTCAATTGTCAAAATTGAAATGTTTTTAACCGAATTAATAAAAGTGTAATAGATTTATGATTTTCTGGACAATTTTCCCGATTAAAGATGGTCGAGGACATTGTCGCTATCTATAAGAGCCTAAGCTGCCGAGAACGATGATATTTAATATGCAGACAGTCGAATGGAAAGAGAAAGGAGTAAATAGGGAACTTTCGGCTCACGGCACATTTATTATCCCTTTTTTGGTACCCACATGCATAGGATCCAATAAAAATGAAGGACACGGTGCATTTGATCCGGAAGTCCCACCATTTTTATTTTTATTTTGAAAAATAGTTTCTACAATTGATCAGCACAGGAGCGAGTGGATAATCCATCCAGGTTTGGTATCGTAATTGAAAAAAAACGAGTTTGTGGATTAGATGCATAATATAAGTTGGCTTAATTCCGCACATAATCCTACTATCAATAACATACTTATCTAGCTCATCAGGCAAGTGCCTCCTTCACGAGCCTAGAGTTTACTTTAAGATAGGCTTTCTCGTTATAAAAGGATAAATGAGCAAGAGGGTTTCTGTCTTTCATTCCATTAAAGGAAAATTAGGTAAAAAAGATTATACGGTTGGGAGGTTTTTGGGCATCTCGGATGAGGCCCGGCCAAAGCAAATGAAGTGTATCTTCAAATTGACCGGGCATCATGACATGTCATAAATTTCAGTGGCGTCAGAGCAAGATAACCCTTGCTCACTTGATATCCATGTGGGGCATCTTTCTGACGAGTCATAATTTTCACAACCACTTTCGCTTAAATTAACGTTGCCTTTTAAGTCATAGTCCCGTTATAATTAAGGAAAAAAAGTTACAATTGTTATAATTCTTGGGATAGATTACCATGACATCCCTTGATTTAGTTAAATTGATTACAATTTCTTCAAATTTGCTCTTATAAATCTTTGCTTAGAGTCGCTGGAGTTAGAGAATATGGACAAAAGGCTATTTCGATTCAACAAGAGATTCTTGAAATGATATCGTGGCGCTGTGTTAAAGTGTAAAGAGCTTCTTTTCCTTACGTAAAATAAAATGGATTGACCTGTTTCGAGTGAGATCCAGTCAAAATGACTCTTTCTAAATACCAAGTTTGTAAAGTCAAAAAGTGGAAAACGAATATGCTTCTTGCTTCGATCAACCACCAAACTTGAGTCATTTTCATGGCTTTGTCTTCATATTTTTGACAAAAGGATACACCAAACCGATTATTAGTGAGATGTTCATATAAGGAATGCATCAATAAGGAAAACCAGTATTATTGCACCACCAAGATGACACAGCTTTTTTTTTTTTTTTTTGTCAGTCATACTCTAATTCTCAACTCACTCTCAAACTTTCGCTCTATCATTTTGCAAGGCATGGGAATAGAAACACACCTGAAAACCGGTATTATTGCACCACCAAGATAACAAAGCTTTTTTTTTTTTTTTTTGGTGGATCATACTTTAACCCTCAATTCATTCTCAAACTTTTGCCTTACATTTTTGCAAAGTATAGGAGTCAAAATTCACTCCCGAAACTAATCGTCCCCACCTCCTCCTTCTCATGTGAAAAGGATGGTCATTTTAATGGCACGGCTCTTGACTTGACACAACACATTGTGGTATCATGTTGAAGTACAAATAACTTTTTTTTTAACTAAAAATGTCGTGGATGGACATATTTTCAATGAGAATCAGATTAACGGTATGGAATACTTTAGCTTTTCTCTTGTGCATACATCAAATAGGGGGTTTGGAAATATTTCAACCATTGATGATTGACAAGTGAAAGCATGGTCGGCGGAAGTATGTACAAATGCGCTCCAACAAACTGTAGATGATGCCGACAAAAGCAATAAATTCTTTCCCATGGGCCTCATACATGATTGCACCCGATCTATGGACTAGAAGAGGTCAAAATGGGAGTAACGAAAGCACTCCATTTTAGTCATTTGCCCCTTCTAGATAATGCATGCCCACAGATTGATATGTAGCTAAATACCATGTGTGAGTGTGAAGTCGAAAATGAGTAGAAAGCGAATGTTTTCATGCTTCTCTCAGCCGCCAAGCTTGAGTCGTTTTCATGGCTTTGTCATCGTATATTTGCCCAAAGGATAGACCAAACCAATCAATGATCAAGCGTCAATCTAATGAACACAAAACACGAAAATAAACACAGTGGAGAGCAATCATATCTGTCATTCATTTATTAAGACCGCATGTAGTACACAAATTCAGAGGACACCGGGATTATTGCACCACCAAAAAGTTACCCGGCTCTTAACTTCACACATTAGTGCGAACGCCTTCGAAGAACAGGATCAAAACAGAAGCAGTTATCGAACATTTACACGAATCGTTTAATTTATCACCCTGCAATTCTTCCTAATTTCCCCTTGCGCGCCAGTGAGCACCTCGATCAAACCCATGCGCACCATCGCGGCCGTAAACCTCCGAGCCCAAGCGCTTGGGTGATTCGCATTGTCCTTCACTAACCCCCTCGTCAATGGCGCATCCCACAGCACTTGGTCCGAATACAACAATCCCTTGTCGCTCTTTAAGTTGTGGTAGTAAGCATTATCGAGTATGTTCGGCGTCACGGGGTCGAATGGTACGATCGGGTCAGTGGGGCCGTTTCGCGGGCACTTGGTCTTCAAAAGATGGGCATAATTAGGATTAAGGGAAGGATCTTGTGAATACGTCGAGTTGAAGGAGTAGAGTCGCTTCGTGAATGCGGAGCAATGAGAGTCCCCGATGGAGTGAGCTCCGGAGAGGGTCGCCATGTCTTGGAGCGAAAGCCCTTTCTTCGCAGAGTTCGCTTCGAGTTGCGCAGCGTTAAAGAATGCACCGGGGAGGTTTTTGATGACCTCCGACGCGAGCGAGACTGTCCCATCCCGCCTCCCGCTAGGGACGGCATAGTGTAAGCCTCCGGCAGCTCGAACACCATCGCGAGCGGCGAAGGCCACAATGTCGGCACATGAGACGGTGTTAGGGCATTGGGCTTCGATCTTGGCCTTGGCATCGTCGATCACCTCAAAGCCCCCGATGCCGAGGTTTCCCATGCTATCTTTCTCCGCGGTGTTCCCTTTGGTCGAGTCGAGAAGAATGGACCCGTCGCAACCCTGAGTACTAGAAGAACATACGTCACACCATAGAAATATCCATTTTCACATGATTATTTATAATTAGATATAGTAACATCTATGACAGATTTATTTAGATATCCATTTAGAGCTTGTGACATCAATCATGCAACCCGACTTCTCAGCTCCTAGGATTAGTTATTCAACCATTAAATGAATGCTGGCCCATCTATGGATTTTGCGAAAAAAGTGGACCAATTTGCAAATATAATAGACATCGCAAGAGAATACTTAAAAGGTGTGTTTAGTTTGATTTATGAAAAAAAAATTTGGGAAAATGCAAAGACCTTTGGTTAAAAGAATTTTCCAAAATGCAAGTACTATTCGGTAAAGTGTATTTTAAAAACAAGTTGAAAAGCAATTTTAATATAAATACCATTTGGTATAAATTATACTTTGTAAATGGTTTTTGCTCATTTTTTTTTATAAAAATCTCAAATTATTTGTTGGTGGAACTCAATAGCCGCCATTGAGAGTGGCAGTGGCTCACCGGCTGCTCGCTAGTGGCTGAGGCAAAATTAGGGTTTTCAAGAACATTTTCGGAATTATGAAAGTTGAGCAAAGGTAAAGTTGGAAGGAAAAATGTCTATTTGCATTTTGGAAACATAACATTTTAAAGTATCTTGAAACTTAATTTGGGTGAAATGCCTTTAAAGAGCTTTGAAGGTGCAATTGCATCTTCCGAAAGTACCCAAAAAATTTTGTCAAAGGGTATTTGCATTTGCCCAAGGAGCTTTGCAATTGCTAAACCAAACACACCTATAATAATGTTGCACATAAAATGCTTGAGTTAGAAAAGTACCCTGACAAAACAGTCATGGAAATGGAGCCTAATGAGCGGAGCAGCAGCTCCAGGGTCAGCAGCTAGAGCCTTCTGTACTGACTCTCTCACCATGGCCTCAGCAGATGGGCATTTCTTCTGATAAAACCCAACCTTCAATGGACCTGAAATTGGACCCAACCGAAAACAAAAAGTTATGACCAAGACAAGAAAATGAACAATATATCAACTCAAGCGCACGTGTTGAAACTGCTAGCAAAAGGGAAAATGAAATAGGACCTGACATTGCAGGCGAAATTAAACAGATCAGCAAAACAAAGCTCCAGTAAGCGCTCGAGCTTGCCATTGATACAGATCAGCCAAAAAAGGAGCAATTTCACTCAGAATCTTAGAACTACAATGACTAGGGTTCTTCAAGATAGAGAGGAGAAAATGGTGAGTGTGGATGACATGAGCCTCGGCTATAATGGCCCTTTTTATAGCGACCGAGTTGCAGACACTTTGAAAGTGGGAAACCAAGGAAGATGCTCGAAGAGGCAAAGTCCATTGAAGCTTAGTGTCATGAGCTGTCTTTCAGAATTTCAAGAAAAAAAGTACGACAACATGCACTTAGATTAGACTTAAAAAGTGGAAGGCGTGTGGCCTCCACACGACTCCCTTTGCAAAAGCACACGCCTCGTTTATTTTATAAGGAGGGAAATGGGAAGCAAAGTTTGAATTGTGGAGTAATCTTACATGTTGTCCCTTGGATTTTCTCCTCAAATCTTTTAGAAAATCGATTTATTCTAAGTTTACTCTCCCCAACTTACCTAAAGACGACAAAGGGTACATCTATTTATTCGTTCATTTAGCTAGTTCATCGAACATGTAAGGACATGTCAACTTTGTTTATTATCGCTTACAATGCCAATTAGTCAAATTCAACTGGGGGGCGAGGAATGTTAAGATAGGGGGACGTATAATTGACCTTAATTACTGCGTGACATCTAGCTATGGATGTTAGGTTTTCATAAATCATGTACAAGAAAAATTAACAAAAGGAACGCAGCGGAAACAAAGATATATTTTATTAATGATTCTCCTAAGGCGTTGTTCGTACGTTTTAATCAAAAATCTAAACAAAAAAGGGAGTTAAACGAATTATCTCTCGAAGCGTGCTTTAAAACGAATCGGTTCGGATGTTCTTCAATTCAAGTCCCACAAGCGTCGGACATCTAGTTCAGATACACCAACAACGAACGTCGAACGGAAGAGAGAATTTTCGGATATACACCACTTTGATTGTGCTAGCAATCTCGTGGAGATAATCTGTCGTATTCTTGATATTTTAGTCACGGCCTGGATGAGAGAAACCTCTTCTTTCTTGCGTCTCAAAGACAACACAAGAAAGAACACGCACACGAACACACACTGTTTTTCTCTCTTTTTCAGCAACCCCTCGTATGTTTCTAAGAACACAAAACGCACGCCCACAGAAACTCTCTCTACGTTGCAACCTTTTTGCAGCTTTTTGTTGTTTCTAAAAACACAAAACACACGCTCACTTTTTCTCTCTTTTCGGCGACGAGCCCTTATCCCCTTCGCAACCTTTTTTGCGGCAATTCATTTTTATTTTAAAGCTTCAACGAATCAGCAACGGTTGCCGATCGTGGGATCAGCAACCGTTGCTGATCCTCATCTTTCATGCACGATCGAGACGATCGTGCATGAACGGAACGGTCAGCAACCGCTGACCGTTCAAGCATGATTTCGTGCATGATGGTCGGCGGTTGCGGACCATCCATGCGCCAACAAATGCGTGCATGATGGTCAGCAACAGCCGACCATCATGCACGAATTCGTGCGTGCATGTGCACGAATTCGTGTGAAATGGTCAGCAAAAATTGCTGATCATTTCCACTTTAATTAATCAATTAATTAATTAAATGAATAAATAAATTATTAATCAATCCCCTTAAAAATAAAAGGAACATAATCTTTATATGTACAATTGGAATACATTAACATGTATCCACTTTGGGCATGCGTGTGCATCATATGCAAGTAGGCTCGTGACTATAATACAGATTAAATTAAATTAAATCTTATTTAATTTAATTTCAAATCGACTCAATTCAATTATAGTAATTGCAAACACATTTGCAATAATATTTCTCTCTTGTTCCACGTAATCCTAATTGTTTATGATGTGTGACATCCCTAGGTTCATCACTAAGCTGGTAGTAAGACTTGTACTAACATATTAGTACTCCTAAAAGAATTAATTGTCCCGATTAATCTTTTAGGTCCTACAAGCCATTTTTGATATGTCATGGCTACTCAAATAGTGTGAAGACTTTAAAAACATAATGAACCTGTCAGCTTTGATTACAGTGTAATTCAATCCCTTTGTCTTACTATGTCCCGATCAAACAAAGACCATGGAATATTTGTCAAGTCATTAATTCGATCATATGCACAAATCTAATTGACATGCATTTTATTTGAGACATAAACAATTTATTCTCAATTACAACCCCGGCCGAGGATTTCAATGCAGTGTCACAATTAGATCGCATAGGACATCATTACCATACCTTGCATATAACAAGGAGACAGATTTCATATTGCGCACACGTGTAACCTCGTATATGAACAAACTATGACCATCAAGTATAAAGACGGATCAACGACCCGGCATTATGTGCACCCGTGAACCATAGTTGTTCAATACATAAGTTAACACTGTGCCTCAGGTCTAAGGATTATTTACACAAGACCAAAGCATGGACAATTAGACATTGACCACGCTAAAAGCTTCCATGTCGCTAATCGTTCAATATGCGTCACGTTCAGTGAATTTGTCTAATACAAACACCTGTGTTCTAACTCAGGCATCATAATACCGAATGACATGTAACTCATCATTCCCTTAAGTATCCAATACTTAATGGCGAAATTAAGAACACACCGGTCTCAACAGGATTATTAATATCCACTCAATAATCCATTGACCGGGAATGAAATAAAAAGATTCAGTCTAACTATGAACTCGTCACATATATTCTTGACGTTTCAAGAATAGGTCTAGTTGCAACTGATCTTATGGAATCATTCATATATATAAAATAATTGGGCAAATGAATGAATACGTCATTGCCATTAAATAAATAATAATAATAATGAAAGTACAACTGAAATCCCTAATATGTAATCATTACATAGTAGCTTTAGGGCATACATCCAACAATGGACCATGGTATTGTATTTTCAATCCATTGACCAGATGTTTCTAGAGAATCATCATGCTACTGTTATTGAAATCCGCTAACAGTATGCTTTGATACTGTCAATTAAGCGCTGCTGAGGTTTGATAATATCCTTCTACTAGTTGTTGCAGCGATGACACGACGAAAAGTCACTAGCTCATCTAGGACAAAAACTATTTCAAGTCCAATTCCCATCAACATATCTAATTGAATATATATTCACTCAGAAGGTTGAATCAACAAGTTATCCGCGAACCAAGACATGTTAATTGTTCCATCTTACACCTCATTCTTGATATAGGACTTCTTAAATTTATGCTTAGAGAAAGAATCAATAGGTTGGCTGGGCACTCTTTTCTTTACGAGGTCATCGAGACAAGATTTTTATTTATCAAAATTTCTCCGAAAAATAAAAAGGTAACCATGTTTCGCTAAATAGGAGTAAATTCGAATTACGACAACACTGCATTACAAAATTTACAGCCCTAGCCAACATAAACATGAATGTAACTCAACGTCAAACTTTTCGGCTGCGAATGGTGCGATGGGAAAGTGAATGTATCTTTGAAGGAGAGGCGTAATTAAGCTTTGAGAACTTTCCACGCTGTTTCATTCTTCACGACTGGCTTTCAAGCTTTTCTAACAGACAATTTTCCAACCCAAAAGCTTAATTTAAGCGCAAGTCGCCCAAATATTGTAATGAACGAAGAATTGGCGATTGAAGAATGCGGAAATAAACTCTGCTGATGTATGTGGAAACTTTCGATCCAAATTGTTAAAAGATTGTAATTCGATTATTTTCATTTTGTATTTGTTTGATCCATGCTGCTCGTGTTACTGCTTCGACCACATAAATTTGGTATTGGAGCGGAAAAGATCGTCGGAGAGCACAGCCAAGTTTAGGTGTGACCGCTCTGAAACATACAATACATTACAATCTCCAAAATTTGCGTAGAGCTCTTCCGTAAGTACATTTACAAGGTCATATAAATCATACAATCTTGTAAAAATGTCAAAATTGTTTCAAAAGGTAACATCATTAGCCCCTCATGCCAAACGAATATTTTACAGGGAGCCGACAAGGAATTCCATTAATAACTGGCCAATTTGACCCTTTGGAGGCAAAAGAAAATGATAAATCTCAAACCTTGGTGAAGGGTATTGCCACCTTTCTTTTTCTAAAGTACATTTAACAAATTGGAGACTTCTATAGGGCAATCAGCATCCTCAGAAAACTGAAAAACCTAATGCTTTTACTTCATAAATATAAGAGATAACGACCCTACCGTCCCAGAGCATGCCAGACGGATCATACCCGATTCAAAAGTAGGCAAAGATGTGACCAAAGATGAGCGGCAATTGAAGTTCTGAAGGACAGTTTTGGCCTCTTGTTTGGAGACGATTCCTCAGCTGACTGCTGCTACGGCATGAGGCGATTGAATGGCCACTACAGGGTAGCATCGGCTGCAGAGCGTCGGGTGCTCCGGAAAAGAACCGACTTTGGGCGAGTAGTTCCAACATCTCTCGCATTTGGATCCCTCTGCTTTGGAGACACCAATCCAGACTTTCTTGCCATCAATCTCGCACTCTCCAGAGTAAGGAACATCGGCAGTCAGTTCATCACCCAGAGACGGAATTACCTCTGCCTGTATGTGCAAAATGTACGTTACTCTGAGTGTGGACGACAGCTCAAGTTTTATCAGTACAGGATAGTGTACTTATGCACTGTCGGTCAAGCAATTTTTATACCAAATGATCATTTGCCAATAAAATGGAAACCAAACACACAAATTGTGGCAACTGACCCACAAATCATCGATATCAGAGTTAAGATCAACAGAGTAAAGCATACCTGAGAAGTTATGAAGATGCGATGCAAGTTGTCCGCATCGTTCGTGGCTGTGCTCATTTGGCATAATAGGGAGGCAAGATTTACATCGGAGGTATGTAAAAGAACTTTAGCCTCTAAGCTCGAACCAATCAGTTTTCCGCCCCGAGCAACTTCCAGAACCTTATTTACCTCTGTCCTTAGCTGGAGATTGGATGCAGAATAATATCAGAGGAAGAACTGAAGAACGTCTAGCTGGACATCTTAAAACATATCCTATTTGGGGAACTGATATTCCTTTCTCACTTCAGAAATTATTAATATTCACACAAACACATCCTATTTGGGTAAAACCAAGATGCTGATTACCTCAAGAATTTCTGCCCAAAAATTGACTTCTTCAGGCAATAAAGCAAGCCATTTTTCATTCGCAGAAGGCCATCTAGAATCGAAAACAAATTTGGCAACAGAACCATCTTCATTGGTGTATGGGAACGGAAGGTTCTGCCATGCATCCTCTGCTAAGTGAGGCAATATAGGCGCTATAACCCTCACGAGGGAAAGCAGATGCTCTGCAAGAACTGTCTGACAACTTCTCCTCGTAAAACTCTCCATGCCCCTGTAAAATTAACCACTTAGAAAGAAAGACATTTATAGTCCAATGTCAAAAGTAATATGCAACCTTCAAAACCTAAGCATATGGTATAAATGAAATTGCTGAACTTCACATTGCCAAAAGCATGATATCCTTGCATATGAATCAAACTAAAGTAAGCACCATTATACAGTATTGTGGAAGGAATCAGAAATAAATTGGGCTAAGTGCTGAAATCTTTCTTACAGAAAAAAAGAGGAGGAGGTTACCCAACATAGAGTCGATCCTTGGCAACATCAAAATAAAAGTTTGATAGGTCGACAATTACAAACCGCTGTACGATCTGAGAAATGGAAAATCAAAGACATTAAATCAACGATAAAAAATGTTGACAAAGCACAAAGGATGCTTTGACATCCTTAGGCATTTACTACTCATTCTAATAAAGATTTTACGCTTGCTCAATATCAAAGGCATATCAAACTAATAAAAAAAAAATGCATCACTAAGAAGTTTAAGCAAAAGAAAATATCATTAAGAATCTAAAGTAGATTCCTGATAACATAACTCCGATATAAGAGTGGCTCAATAAGAAAGAAACCTGGAAAATTTTGAAGAACTGATAATTCTCATAACTCTCTTTAATGTTCTTCACAACATTTTCAAGCTGATATAATGCATGCCGGTCAATCATTGGAAGTTCATGGTAAGAAACAGCATCTTCAGCCTGGCAATGACACAATTCAGCTTGAGAAAATAGAACCAACTTAAAGGAGGAGATAAATGCTCTTTGAATGAGCATCCTATCCCGAAATAATGATATACTAGATATCAGATGACATACCAAGATTGAGATATACCTTCCAATCATGCAGATTCCCTAAGAGGTATCTCAATGTCCCCCGCAACTTTCTATAAATGTCAGACATTTGGCGGAGAACCTGAGGACCAATCATCACATCTCCTGTGTAATCTACACTAGAAACCCACAACCGCAGAACATCTGCTCCATATCCAGGTGCTTCCTGCCAACAGAAAATCAAACTCTTAGCTCAACAAAAAATGACAGGCATATCCAGGAAAAGACTTTGGAGACAAACCTTTTGGTTTTTCCCTCCTTCAATCACAGTGTACGGGTCTACAACGTTACCCAAAGATTTGCTCATCTTCAAACCTCTCTCATCAAGCACAAACCCATGAGTTAGGACACTGTTGTATGGAGCCCTTCCTGTACATGCAGAAAAAAGTAATTCACACAGGCCTAATGTCCTTGACAGAATTCAATAGAGGGTAATCAGTGTGAACTAGTAGCACAAAAAGATTCTGTCATCCAAGGTGGTACATGACAACTGCCTATTTCTGTTCCAGAAACAATTTTTCTATTCCAAACCTGTTTCTGGAATAGAAATCCGTTTGATAAACTTATTCCGTTTTTCTATTTCTGGAATAGATTTCTATTCCAGAAATAGGTTTGGAATAGAAATCAAAAATAGAAATTTTCTACTTCTCTGGGGTTGCATGACAACTACCTATTTCTGTTCCAAAAACAATTTTTCTATTCCAAACCTGTTTCTGAAATAGAAATCCGTTTGATAAACTTATTCCGTTTTTCTATTTCTGGAATAGATTTCTATTCCAAAAATAGATTTGGAATAGAAATCAGAAATATAAATTTTCTTCTTCTCTATTTTTGGAATAGAAATGAGAAATAAAAAATTTTCTCATCGTTCATCAACCGATCCTTCATCCGTTGCCGCCGACCACCCGTCGTTGGTCGCCGCCCAGCCCGCCGGCCCCCCCCCGCCCCCCGCCGCCCGCCCGCCCGCCAACGGTTGCCGCCGCCCGCCGCCGCCCACCCGCCGCGCCAGCCGCCGTCCGAAAGGAAGAAATTTTGTGTCGTTATCAAACGGTTATTTTTGCTTAGAAACTCTTTTAGAAATAGAAATAGAAAAATCTATTTTTATTCCAGAAACTATTTTGGAACAGAATGGTTGTCATGCGCACCCTAACTTCTCAATAGAAGCACATATATTTCGTAATTGAATGCTTATAGAAGCCAAGATAAAAGAAAATTACAGAACACTCCAAGAACGAAAGTGCATGTTCATTACCTTTTGTAGCAATACTTGTCAGTAAGGAACTCTGAAACCAGCCACGATGCTGATCTGTACCTTCAAGGTACAAGTCTGCAGGGAAGTTAAGGCCCGCCCTTTTCCCCAGTACAGCAGCCCATGAAGAGCCTGAAAAGGATACAAGGGATAAAGCATCATCATTTGCTAATGCAGAGAAGTATTCTACAATGAGTGTAGCATTTTTAAGTTGAAGATAAAGCACGAAAAAGGTTACTGGTTGAGTGTTTCTCTTAAAAATAAGAGACATCCATGAATGCTTAGGGACACGTGGAAGAATCAGTTCAACCACTACACTATACTTAGCCAAATAATACTTCAGAAGCTTCTAAGAGCTACCACAGTTTGATCAGAATTTTCCAGATATGACCTCTATTACTTCACCCTATATATAAACAACCAACTCTAGTCCAACCCTTCGACCAAAAAAAAAAAAAACTCTAGTCCAACCCAAAGTGACCATTACACTTTTTATTGAAGTATTGTCTACTGATTTAAGATCAACCTCTCACCCATCTCACTCTGCCACTAACATGAATGAGGTACCATCACCAACGTTTTCAAACTAATAATCATCTAGCAGAAGACATCAGAACCACAATGTTGGTATATCAAAATTGCTGAAGGTTCCTCAATGGAAAATACATGTTTAGCCTCCAATAACAAAGGTTAAAGAGGATAATCACTTCATGAATCAACCAAAAGTTGAATCCTCCCATTTCTACCTCAATGCACTCCGATTAGCAACAGAGAAAATAAAAAAGAAATGTCACAAGCAAAATACCCGAGTCAAACCAGACATCCATTGTATCAGTGCCCTTTTCATAGTCCGATGCTTTATCACGATATCTTTCTGGAAGTAGATCCTCTACTTTCATATACCACCATGCGTCACTACCCCTTTGGGCTATTATGCCTGCAATCACACTTCATCTCGTTAACCAACATTTAGAAAGACATAAATGCATTGGCAGTAGGAATGTAAACCTTCAGTCTTGGCATAAAAAGTGGAAGGTTAATACATAGTACACAATAGTAATAAAAAGATCAGGCATAAACATATAAAGAAAGAGAGCAATAGATGTTGTCACTTTCATAGTTTCTTACATTTAATATGATTAATAGTCTCTTCATTCATTAGAGGCTCCTTGGTTTGTTTATGATAAAAGACTGGAATGGGTACACCCCATGTCCTTTGCCGAGAAATGCACCAATCCGAGCGGCTAGAAGTCATTGCCGAAATTCTGTTCTCAGCCTGACAGAGTACCAGTCAAAGGATAAAATGTTCGCACTGCAGAAGTTCATCTTATTTCAAAGCAATACAGAATAATCATGCAGAAAGAACCCTCTACGATTGCTACCTGAGGTGGAATCCACTTGACGTGCCCAATTGCATCCATAGCAGCCTGACGAAACCCTTCCACAGAAGCAAACCACTGCTCAGTTGCCCTAAATATAGTAGGCTTTTTTGTTCGCCAATCATATGGATACTTGTGTTCTGCACAAGAGAAAAAGGCAATATGCGAATTAAAAGTGTCCTTTGCAAACTTGTAACAGGAAAGTTTCCAGATTAGAATGATAAATCACTGTATTGGGAGAAGGAACATCACTTACGATATGATTCTTCCATGAGAATGGATAACTGTCCATCCAAGTGGTTCACAACAGCAGTATTACCATCCCCAAGTACGTCAAGTCCACTAAACTGTCCAGCTTCTTCGGTGAACTTCCCATCATCACCTACAGGGGAAAGAATAGGAAGTCCATATTTTACGCCAGTGACATAATCTTCTTGACCATGACCCGGAGCTGTATGGACCAGTCCAGTTCCAGATTCTGTTGTGATATAATCTCCTCCAATGACAACTGGGCACTCCCTCTTATCTATGGGATGGATATACCTGTATCCACAATAAGATATAGTGTGTTAACATCCCCTTTAGTAGAGTCCTTATGCAGAAGTGCTAGTGTGGGACAATCCACTTTGACTCGTTTTCATAGTTTACATATTTTTGTGTTACCTCTTCTTTCTGCCATGTATATGTTAATGCATTTTCTAATGATACGTAAGCAAGGTATTTATGGTCTTTTATAGAGAATATAGATCGTAGAGATTTATAATCAATCATTTATAACTTGAGAAGGAACAATAGTATTGCATTGCCACAAATGTGGGTAATAGAAAAGAATAAAAACATGCATTTGAATATTCATGAATCTACCAAATAAACAATTGGAGACACTCAATAGATTATGTTCCAATGTCCAAGATACTAATCCTTAAAATTCAGTACCTAAATGTGAAGCTGAAATGATTGGCACTTTCTTGGATTTCAAAAATTTATAATACTAAGATGAACAATATCCAATTCAAGACATCATCATTCAACAACCTGCAGTTTTCAAGATCAGAACCCAAAAGAACTTTCTTCACGGAAAGCTTCACACCCCATTTCACTTCTAATGCTGGCACAAGATCCGATGCCACAACAAGAAAAGGCCTCTTTTCTCCCTTCATAACCTGTCCAAGTCTGCATCTTTTATCTTCCTTAGGTACAGCAGTGTCCCCTAGAGGGGAATGTACTTCAACTATAGCATATTGAAGTTTACCATTCACAGCAACCGCTGCAAACAACAAGCATTCAGCATGTTCACCAACCAATGCAGAAATTGCATAAAACCAAGGGAACTATGATGGCAGAAGAAGTTGACTTTAATTTGATATTTGCAGGATAAGAGAGCCAGAACAATTTGAGAACTTACAGTCAAAATGGTGAAGCAAATCATCGAGTTTTGCATTAAACCATCATAAAGAATGATAAAAGTGATCCTGAGAGTAGAAGGTCATCACAAACCCACTTGACACGGTATTAAGTGCTGTCTGAACGGATCAAATTACTAAGACCCGTATGTAGCCGAGCAATTCCTCACCACCCCCCTTCAGAAAAAAACAACAACAACAACAAAAAGAAAAAAAAGCCAACCCCAAACCCCCTTCTCTCCCACCCACGTGAAATCTATATCGGTTCACAAATTAACCTGACATCAACTAGGTGAATTCAAGCAATCACTACATTGAGATAAACCCCAAGTATGAATCTACAACTCCAAGAAGTCCTCATCACTCCCTTTCTGCACCTTTAGAGTCAAGATTCATAACAGAATGCCCTGAGGGTACCTGCATTAGCTGGGATCGTCCATGGAGTTGTTGTCCAAATAGCCAAGCCCAGGTCAGGAAGGAATTCACTGATTAAGTTACTGGATGATGGCGAGGCATTGTCTAACTTGAAAATGGCATATATACTTCTTGAGACGTGCCCTTCAGGATACTGCAAACATTTTCCAGTTTAGCTACAGAGCTGTCTCAGAAACATACTAAACTGAGAAGTTGGTGGTAGTGTCCATTCAATTGAGAACAATTACTATGAATAAATAGATAGATTATCTGAACACTGTTCTCTAATAGCACAGAATAATTTTTTATAGATAACACCAAAGAGTAATTTTAAACCATCACTACCTTTAGACGTGAGGGTTTAAGGAAAATGTAGATACATCCATACTCCATGCTTGTGCCTGTGCACAACATGCAACACACACGTGTGCGTGCATGCACCCACAGAGAGAGAGAGAGAGAGTTTTTACCTCCAACTCGGCCTCTGCAAGAGCAGTACGTGAAGATGGGCTCCAATGGACCGGTTTTCTGCCTCTATAGATGTAACCTCGAAGGGCCATTTGGCCAAAGACTTCGATCTAGCAGTGAGGGAATGCAAGCCTTTGTTAGAATCGGAATTATAGAGGAGAATAATTGGCTTATCCAATGCATTTTTTGAAAAGATAGTCATAGGAAGGAACATGTTTTTCCCTTTCATTTTCCAGGTAAATGTTGCAAGTTTGAGATTGTGACATTTCTCTAACCACACCAAGCTGATAGCAGTGGGCTTCCAAGACACTCGTGGTCTCAGTAATTAAAAAATTGTCAAACTGCAGTGTGTCAGCTCAGCAGTACACACCAATCTAGATGTTTCAATCAAACTGGCCAATCACCAGCCAACCAACCAAGAATCATGACTACAGGATAGAGGTATCACACACTAGAGGGCTAGGAATACAGACATATCAGCATAATACGGGTGATTTCTACATAAAAATTAGTCGATAAGACTTAATTTATTAGCCTTATCATCAATAAGTGAAAAACCAAAGTAAGGATTGAACAAAACAATTACTTATGGTCATACTAATCTATTTAGGATTTGGAGACTAACATAGGTTCTCTCAAGTTCATTCTGGCCCTAGCCTTTAAGTTTAACCTCAGTGTCAAGCATAAAACGTGTCCCAGCCAAAGAATCATTTGCACAGTGGCATCTGCATCAAGCAATTGTCGAGTACTCCTTTACAGGCACAAACTGGTAGAAAAGTAGGATCAGCATAAGCCATCTACAAAGTGGACATGTGAATTAAGCAAAAAAATTATCCTAGCAAAAGGATACAGAAGATAAGAAAAGAACAAAGAAATTCAACAACAGAAACTGACAAAGAATCAGTTTGAATATCTACCTGAGAAGCTTCATACTCAGGATCAAGAGTAAGGTAAGGGTTATTCCAGGCAGCCCACACCCCATATCGCTGCAAATATGACATAAGATACATTTCATGAAAAAGCTTCTCCCACAATTGTGCAATTTCCTTAAGAAAAAGTAGCTCCTTTTCATCGAAACGTAAACTAGCTCCATCAGATAATGGATGAACAATCACAGCAAGAATTAAGCAGGGACTGAGCTTAAGGCTTCAGACCTTGAATGATGCCATCTGAGTTTTAACAGTGGACTTGGCAAATTTCGCTGCCTTTTCTCTCAACTTAATTGGAGTGAGGTCTTTCCTGGCATCTTTGTCTAATGACTGTAGCACTACGATGAAGGTATAAATGAATGCGTGTCACTAGTCAGAAGTAATTCACATACACAAATACAAGGTTGTGCTCCACATATAACTGAAGTATACAGATATAACTTAAAAGTACATGCCTTTTAGTTCAATTGGTAGGCCATGGCAATCCCAACCAGGAACATAGTGTACTTTATAATTCTGAAGAAGCTGCAAAAGAAAACAAACAAAACTAAAATCATCACGAGTCCTATTGGAACAGAAATACAGGATCTTTGAACTTAGGCAGAAACTAAAAGCAATGGGACGCAGAAGGTTGTTCTTCTTTATTTTCTTGAGATAAGACCAACATGTCCTTCCACTCAAAATGATCTGATCCATCATAATGAACCATCATTTACGATGAAGTACCCATTGCTCGTTTGATAAGACTAGTTAACCAGCCACCTAAAATGCTTTGTCAGAGAATCTTGTTTATTTTCACTGTAATCTTTACTGGATGGGGCTCTACACAACCCAAACCTGACTGGGTATATTAATCTCGTAAATTTAAACTTTGCCAGATCTTGAGTAAGGCTATCAAAATTGAGTTTGAATCCAGGGCTAGCACTTACAGATACCGGAGATATAATTGCTTAGTTCCATTTTAAAGCTAAGCATCATGGTCACGTAAAAGAAAAAAGAAAAAGGACAACATATCAGTTTAGAAGATGAAAAACATAAGTTTGTGAAGCAATGAAACATACCTTATATCGGTTAATTATGTCCTTCAAAATCTTATTTAAGGCATGACCCATATGCAGGTCACCATTTGCGTAGGGGGGACCATCATGAAGCACAAAACTTTCCTAATCAGCAAGGAAAGGCAACCTAATAAGTAGAAAATAGAAAAGGGAGGGAGAAAACAATTCATGACGAAGTATAGAACCCACCCCACTGTTTCTGCTGACAATCCTTTCAAACACCTGGTTTTCATCCCACGATTTCTGTATTTCTGGCTCTCTAACAGAAGCATTTGCTCTCATACCAAAACTCGTCCTAGGTAGAGCAACTGTGTGCTTGTATTTGCCCTCATCTTGCTTACCCCCTAAAAAGATACCAATTGAGGAAGAATAATTATAACTTGGAGTTGTATCTCAAAACTCAATAATAGCACAACTTAACAATCATGTGAAACTCGTCCAAAGACTGCATATCACAGACCAAATGTTCAAAATGATTTCCGAGACGAATCAATCCCGCAAATTTAAAACGCTCCAAGTACCTTCAGCAGCTTTCTTGGCGGCCATAACTGGCCCTCGAGACCTCCGCTTCGATGAAGGCACATCAGCACTGGAAGAACTACAAAATCTAAGCCTTCCCAACAACGAAAAATCTTCGAGAGAAGAGCTTCCCCTCAAGTAAAACAATTTGTTGACCGAAGCCGTCTTCCCCAAACAACTGCAAGTCCTTTGAGTGAGAACCTGACCGTACACAACAAGCTTTGTCAGTCGCAACAACAACAAACGCCACCCAGCAGCGGACCCAATCACCACAACTTCAACAGCCGAAGCAAACTCCCCATGGGCAAAACTCAGATACGACTAGCAATTCGCAACAGGCCGATGAATGATACGCGCATTATTCTTCAAAAGCATTAAAAGAAGAAATTTCATCACCAAAATAGAAAATTTAATGAAAACCAACTGAACCCATCTCAGAGAGCAAGAAAAAGAACTCAATCCCTCCAACAATTTCACCTAAAGCAACAATCTTTCAACATCCCCAGCCACTACATACAAAACCCAAATGCCGCGAACTCCAGACGGACCAAGCAAGTCGCACGAGCAACGAAGATTTCAACATCCCCAGCCACTACATACAAAACCCAAATGCCGCGAACTCGAGACGGACCAAGCAATTCGCACGAGAGCAACGAAGAAAAGAACTGACCTTGTAAGGAGAAGCATGAATCACGACCATCTTGGGCTGCACTCGGATTGGATGAAGCGGAGTTGAAACGAGTGCTTCTAAAGCATTGAAGCATCGAAGCAGGACAGCCTTTCGGCTCTGGGATTGAGTCGGGGAAGTGGATAAAAGGCTGAACTCAAACCTCAGACGACGCCACAGGACAGCCTTTGGGTCTGGGGTTCTTGGCTCTCAATTTCTCATAAGGGCTCCTACGCTGTCTTAGCGTCTTAGTCAGGTTTTGTAGATTTTGATTTCACCGAGTGAAACTATCAACGCCAAAAAAAAAAGAAAAATCAAAATTTGCAGATATCAACTAATGAAAAATCATATGCCAATTTTCTTTTAACTTAAGAATTTCTTTCCATTTTTTAAATTTTTAGAAAAAAAAAAAAGCAAAAAACCATTTTGATCAAATTATTTACACTATCTTTTGAAAGAAAGCTCTTCTTCTTTTTTTTTTGTCTCCGGTTTAAATTATTTTTCTCGTCAATTAGTTTTTGTCAAATGATATTTTCAAATTCAATCACCACCCATTACTTTAAGGAAAAAAAAACTACTCAGACTATTTTGGAAAACATGCATAAAGTGATTAAGTGCTATTGACACTCAATTTCTCATGATGGCTCCTATGTTGTCTTTACTTCTTGTGAAGGTTTTGTAGATTTTGATTTCACGAGTGAAACTAACAACACCTAAAAAAATTCAAAATTTACAGATATTAATTAGTGGAAAATTATATGTGAATTTTCTTTTAACTTAAGGATTTCTTTACATTTTTGAATTTTTAGAGGAAAAATAAAAAAGTAAGCAAAAAACCATTTGATAAAATTATTTACACTATCTTTGGAAAGAAAGCTCTTCTTTTTTTGTCTCCAGTTTAAATTATTTTTCTCATCAATTAGTTTTTATCAAATGCTATTTTCAAATTCAATCACCCCCATTACTTAAAAAAAGAAAAAACAAAAACTACTCAAACTACTTTAAAAAGTACGCGCAAAGTGATTTGGTTTCTCATAAGGACTCCTATGTTGCCTTTGCTTCTTGTGAAGGTTTTGCAGATTTTGATTTCACCAGTGATACTATCGAAGCCTAAAAAAATTCAAAATTTACAAATATTAACTAGTGGAAAATCATATACAAATTTTGTTTTAACTTAAGGATTTCTTTCCATTTTTGAATTTTTAGAGGAAAAATAAAAGTAAGCAAAAAACTATTTTGATCAAATTATTTACACTATCTTTCACAAGAAAGCTCTTTTTTTTTTTCTCTAGTTTAAATTATTTTTCTCGTCAATTAGTTTTTGTCAAATGCTTTTTTCAAATCCAATCACCACTCATTGCTTAAAAAAAAAAAATTAAAAAAACTACGCAGGCTCCTTTAAAAAACACGCATAAAGTGATTTGATGCTATTGACACTTAAAGTTGGTCATACTATCGTGTGCTAATCAGGAGGACTGATATAAGTATGACGAAATCACATGTACGTATCATTGGGATATTAACATATGATTGGCTATCAACGAGATAACCAAGTCCAAAGATGAAGGTTCAATGATTGATAACAAGTCAAGAAGCTTCCACATGATTAATTGTTGAAATATGACGGCAAATATTGGATTGCCACCCAAATAAAGTTGGCAGCAAATTTTGAATGAAAACATTTAAAATATTCTAAGAAGCGTCAAGGGAGCACACGGTTGAAAAAGTGGTTTAACACCCAAGTACCCAGTCATGGAATTTGTGTCAATAAACTAGGAAACGTAGAGCTCAATCAAGGCAGTTACAAAGGAAATGGGCGAGTTTGTTACAAAGAAAAAGGGACGTGCCTAAAGTTGGAAGCAGTTAATAGAAGATGGACAACTGTTCAACGATGTCCAAATTTCTTTATAAATATCCCATTAGTCCAACGAGAAAGCCCCCCAAGAACAATACATCAAATGTTATCTCATTATTTATGCATTATCTTAGTTTTCTTTAGCAGTAGCTTTTAGATTCCCGTCGTTGATTAGATTCGGGAAATGTCTATATACCGGTGCAGCATTGTTAATTAAATTACAACGTTATATCTCTAGCGTAGTGTCGTCAGTTAGATAGATTCTAGCGAGTATCTATATACTAATACGGCATTGTTGATTAAATTCCAACGTTATATCTCTAGCGCAACGTCATCGATTAGATTCCAATGTTGTGTCTTTGATCCAGTCATATTTTCATTGATTAAATTCTAGCATTGTGTCTATCATCTTAGAGTTGTGCCGTCGATTGAATTCTAGCATAGTTTGAGTTGGGTCCTAAAGTTAGTAGATCAATTGGTAAGGTTTTATAGTACTGTTTGAAATTGGAAATTCAATATCTGTATTGCATTTGATATCCTCTATCTAGAATTACCACAAAACCTTTGTTCTTCTTAAATAAAAGCCGAGACTAACATTCAATGAAAAAAATTGTTGTGGGATCAAAACTAGCAAAACAATTGTTAAATACCAACACTTAACGAGGCCTTATAACAAAAGCCCAAATGAAAACAAGGCTCAATGAACATTAGACATTACTAGTTGCACATGACACCACCATATTCAGTATTAGCGGATGTCAAGTTATTAAGAACACCCCTAAATTAAATGGAGAATGAGCAAAACAAATTATCGCTTTCAACTAGGAGACTTACCATTTAAGAGGAGAATGAATGAAGAAACCCCACATGATGCGTGATGGGGTGAATGATTCTAAAACTCTTGGCTTAGATAAGCATCGATGGTTCTGAGTTGGTCGATGGAGCTATGTTGGATGCTCCCCCATCATCTTATAACCTAAATTTCTTACTATATATGCATTGTTGTCAAGAGGTTATTTTCCAATGGAGATTTCGGTGGAATTGGCATGGCTTTTTATCATACTTGGTCTTGCTATGGATAAGAAAGGCTTTATAAGGACCAAGTTTGCTGTGACTAGTGATAAGATGTATCGTTCCATGTCATTACAAAAGTTCGGCCTTGAGACGTTTCCTTTTTTATGTTTTGTAGCCTGGACATCATGTTGGCAGATCTCCATCGGCCGTAAGAGTTCACCAACTTCTCTCTTCCCCTTATTACATAATATTAAGCTGCAATTCTTGGATTTTAGGTTTCTTCAAATCTCTTACGGGTGAGGCCCCTATCGATTCTTGGATTTTTCCTTCTCCAGTTGTTAATAATAGCCAAAACAAACAATCTTTGTGCTTGAATGTCCAGTCATCGAATAGTGAAATAAGTTCCATAAATTATGGGAACACTAATGCTTTCATCCTTAATTGAAAATGACAAGAAAGATCAACCTACATTTACTAATGGACCATCTCCTGCACGCTTTCGGACCCAACTGGGCCCCTCCCTATCGGTTCGTGACTGGGCTCTCCTCCCTGTCGACACGGCCTGCGGCCCATCTGACCAATGTTTGGAACTCATCGGGCTCCTGATAATTTGTACTGAGAATTGGAGGGGTACGCCGGGCCAAGGCAGCAGTGCAACACCGAGGCGACGCGCGAGAGACCCAGTAGCAAGCTACTGTGATGTTCTCTCCCCCTAAAGAAATTAATTTAATATCATGTGGACCGATGGCCCACGTATCAGATATTAAACTGATAAGAACAGATACTACACTTGATCTTAGCCAAAAGGCCGAGAAAGGTATGCTTTGACTCTTCTCATTCCTAGTATCTTATACTAGCATCCCAATTATCAGCCTCTTCTAAAATCTGATGTGGGATTGATGAAAGCTCTTCATTATTGTCGCACACTCACCACACAGTACACACCTCTGTTCTCAGGCTGGGCGGGTGTTTCTTCACACTTAGTTCAGAAGCAGAACAAGAAAATTTGCGAAGGAGATTGTGGGGAACGCACTCATCGAGCCGGGTTTGTTGCCCCTCCGGAATTAAAGTTCTCCTCCTGATCAAGCCTAATTGTCTTTTACTGATCTCATACTCATAGGATTGGATAAAAGCGGACGCCTTTGGAATTTTGATCAAATTATTTACAATATCTTTAGAGGAAAAAACAATAAGCAAATAACTATTTTCATCAAATTATTTATATCTTTCAAAAGAAAGTTCTTCTATTTTTGTCTCCAGTTTAAATTATTATGCTCATCAATTAGTTTTTGTCAGATGCTATTTTCAAATCCAATCACCACCCATTACTTAAAAAAAAAAAAAAAAAAAAAAGAACTACTCTTACTCCTTTAAAAAACATGCATAAAGTGACTTGGTGCTATTGACACCCAATTTCTTATAAGGGCTCCTAAATTGTCTTTGCTTCTTGTGGAGATTTCTTAGATTTTGATTTCACAAGTGAAACTATCAACGCCTAAAAAAATTCAAAATTTACAAATATTAACTAGTGGAAAATCATATGCAAATTTTCTTTTAACTTAAGGATTTCTTTCCATTTTTTGAACTTTTTGAGGAAAATAAAAAAGTAAGCAAAAAACTGTTTTGATCAAATCATTTACACTATCTTTTAAAAGAAAGCTTGTCTTTTCTTTCTCCAGTTTAAATTATTTTTCTCGTCAATTAGTTTTTGTCAAATACTATTTTCAAATTCAATCACCACTCACCACTTAAAAATAAAAAAAACTACTCAAACTCCTTTAAAAAACACGCATAACGTTATTCGGTGCTATTGACACTTAAAGTTGGTCATACTATGTGTGTGCCTGTCAAGAGGGTTGATACAAGTTAGTCGAAATCACATGTATGTATCATTGGGATATTAACATAGTCCAAAGATTAAGGTTCAATGATTGATAACAAGTCAAAAAGCTTCCACATGATTAATTGTTGAAATATGATGGCAAATATTGGATTGCCACCCAAATAAAGTTGGCAGCAAATTTTGAATGAAAACATTTAAAATATTCTAAGAAGCGTCAAGGGAGCACACAGTTGAAAAAGTGTTTAACACCCAAGTACCCAGTCATGGAATTTGTGTCAATAAACCAGGAAATGTAGAGCTCAATCAAGGCAGTTACAAAGGAAATGGGCGAGTTGTCACAAAGAAAAAGGGACGTGCCTAAAGTTGGAAGCAGTTAATAGAAGATGGACAATTGTTCAGTGAATTTCAAATTTCTTTATAAATATCCCACTAGTCCAACGAGAAAGCTCCCCAAGAACAATACATCAAATGTTATCCCAGAGAGGACCCGAGCCAGATCGTAGCCCCTTCCGCCCCGACGACGCCGTTGTTGTCCTTGTTCTGTTCACGCTTGCAGCCTTCCACTCGCAACACCCTGCCACCATCCCCGATGCCAGCAGGTCCAGAACTAGACGTCGGCCCCCAGCAAATCCGTTCCTAGCCCCTTTCCGAGCGACACCGCCTCGTTGCACACCAACCCCTTTGTTGTTGTGACCGACGATCACGCTTGCTGCCTCCCCTTGCCGGAGCTCCAATCAACAGCGACTTGCCACCCTCAGTGGCTCACTACCACAATGACCCGTCCCCGAGTCGTGCCGAGTCACAAGCCGCTTTGTTAAATCTCGTTCGAAAAATCAAATTAGGTAGTTTTATTTATTTATTTACTTTTTTTTATTTTTTTTATTTTAATACTTTGATCCTTTGTTTGAAATAGTCACCGATGTATGATCAAAATTCCTGACATGAAGTAGCCTCTTAAATTAGGGATTGACAGTCCGATTTTCGCGCCCGAAATCCGACTCGCAATTGCTTGGAAAATCGCCAATCCGATCTCACGCTCGAGATTAGATTCGTGGTTTATTTAAAATTGACCAACCCGATTTCATGCACGAGATATGGTTCGTCAATTTTTTGATATCAATCTTATCTTACTCTAATTTGTCGTTTTGTGGTTTAAGTCGATTTTGTTTTCGTAAAAAGGAAAAATCCAAACAAATATTTGAATTAGGATTAGGTTTGTTTTAGAATATTCCTCGTCTTAGGGTTATCTTGTATATTTAGAATAGTAGTTTTATTTCGAATTTTTTAAATAAAAAAAAATCCAAAAAAATGCATTCATTTAGGATGTTAGTATTTTTTAATTGCATGTTTAATTATTTGGCAATTTTAATTTCGAATTTTATAAATAAAAAAAACAACACAAAAATCATCATGCATGTCATGTAGAATTAGGACATTCTTTGTACATCATTGCATATTAGGATAAGATTGCATGTTTAATGTTAAGTTTAGATAAATCTTTTAGATAGATTGCATTTTAGGTTAGAGATTATCAAGTTAAGATAATATCCTAGTTTAAATTAAGATTTGGCCTAACCCAAATCTTAATATAAGTTGGATAGAATCTTAATCTAACTAGGTAATTTTTGCATTTTTCTAATTTCGAATTTCATGGAAAATACAAAAAAAAAATTGTCTTAAAATAAATCAATTTCATTCTTTAGGATAGACTGCATATTATATTTTATTTATGTCATATAGTTTAGGTCATATTGCCATGTCATATCATTTCATGTTAAATTAGTAGCATGCATTGCATAAAGCATGATTCTCATTAAATAAGTGAAAGCAAAAGAAAGTAATTGCGTGTTAATTAGAAATCATATCTAAGATTATCGATGTGAATTCCAATCTAACACTGTAAATGCTTTCGATATCATGAGGTAAATCCTACAATTTATTCATTACTTTCTTGGGTGTTAAATTGGTGGTTTGCACACCCACATGAACACCTCACATGTTAGAGAGGTAAGTTAAAATCAATTCAAGCTACCTGCAAAACATGTTTTTCGAAAGAAAAGAGAAATGTACCAAAAGGGCGTTAGAGAAATCTAGCGTAATCAAGTTCCCGAACTCATAAATCTCTGGTTCGTAGGAGTAAAGTAAATCTCCCGTTACTTTACTTGAGTTTCTAATCGACCCACCAAAAATAGATTAGTGATGACTCCTAATTGAAAAATCAATTGCCTATAAAGAACTTGAACCTAAATCGCAAATTGGTATGGGCTTGAAAGAGCCTAAGCCAAGTTTAGGCTTAATAATCCATTAGCCAAATCCTAGGTGGTTCACCTGAAAATTTGGTCGCAACAAACAGCCTACGTTACCTACCAATTGTTAGAACTAGACATGTTCACCAAAAATCAAAGTGGAGCTATGCATGTTGTCTTGAGACTACAAGCGATCTCCTCAGGAAAACGCAATGGACATGAGCTCAAACCTTAAGGCTTCATTTGTTTGAAAATGAATTATTTGAAAAATATTTTCTAAAAAATGATTGCTTTTTATCGATTAAAATAATTAATTGATAAAAAATATATTTATTATTGATAAACAATTTATGTCTAATATTTTTTTCATTCATTTTCGTAAGCGATACAAACGATTACTTTTAGAAAAAAATATTATCTGCATCATTTATTTACGTGAAACAAACGGAGGCTAAAATTCAACTAATTTTTCCACTAACTTTTCAAATTTCTCATGCTCCAATAATTCGATTTTGCCAACTTCATGAATGAAATTTTGCCCACTTAGCTTGTTAAGTTAATGAGAGATCAATTAGACATAATCTCAATTAATCTAACTAATTTTGTTACTTTACTCATAATTTACCCACTCCTTGTACGGGAAGTTTGTTGAGATGCACATATGAGTTATGCTAGAGAAGTCCTATATTGGAGAATTAGTATGATGTAAAATAGTTAATATATCCAAGTTGACCAATAGCTCATTGGCTTTAGCTTTTCAGTGAATATAGGTTTAACTAGATATGCTGACCTGTTCATATTTGAGCTCCATCTTGACAATCTCCCCAAATGTTATGTCTAGAGAAAAAAAAAACTGGGGATGAAGTTGGCCATTGATGGAGAGATTCAACTTGAGATAAATTGATACATAATGATATTTGGATTAGGATGAGCAGACCTAACACTAAGCTCACATGTGAGAGGAAGAGTGTGTGTGTGTGTGTGTGTGGAGCGGTTAATGTATCCAAGTTGGGTGAGGAGATTGTATTAGTGTGTTAGTGTGTGTCCCGGGGCATTTGGCCTCTGCTATGGACTCCCAACAACACTAAAGGATATTTGCTTCACAGGTTAAGGGTAATATTTTCTTTAAAATAATCTCTTCTTTTTTTGATAGAAATCTACTGAGGAGGGGCGAGTGCTGTATAATGATGAACAAAACGATAAAAAAAGAAGAAGCTAGAATCATGTGGTGTTACATGGGAAGTATTATTTCTAGGCGAACATGGACTCTTGGTCGGCACATAAGAGTACATTGATAATTAAAGTTAAAGGAGCAGCTAACAACATCAAACGCTTACTCCCCGTGGCATCACAATCCAAAAGATCACCAAAAAAGGCTCTAGAACAACATCGAAAAAACCATACGATTAACAACAGCATATCATAAGTGGAAATAGGAATAGGTGGAGGAGGCAGGCGAGGTCGGACCCAATGCGAAGCCCTAAGTAGACAGGGCGTGGAGGACGACGGTCTCGACGGTGAGGCCGGGATCAAATCCGAAGAGCACGCCCCCATTCGAGCCCCTCTCCAGTGGTCTTGAGCCCTTTCTTGATCGATTTCTTCCTCATCTCGTCCATTATGAAGAAGACGCATGCGCTAGACATGTTGCCATACTCGGCGAGCACATACCTGGAAAGCTCAATCTTCTCGGGCTTGAGCTTCAACTTGGCCTCGACCTGGTCGAGGATCGCAGGCCCGCCGGGGTGCACTATGAAGAAGAGCGAGCTCCAGTCGGTGATGCCCAGTGGGTGGAACGCCTCAGCCATGTTCTTGTCGATGTTCTTGGAGACGAGGGCCGGCAAGTCCTTGAGGAGGTGGATGGTGAGCCCGATCTCCCGGACGTGCCCAGCAATGGCCTCCTCGCTGTTTGGGAGGAGAGTCTGGAACGTGGAGACGATCTCGTACAGGGGCCTCTCGATCCCCGGGACAGGGTCCGCGCCCACGATGACCGAGGAGGCGCCGTCGCCGAACAGGGCCTGGCCCACGAGGTTGTCCAGGAAGGCCTCGGAGGGGCCGCGGAAGGTGCAGACGGTGATCTCGGAGCACACGACGAGGACGCGAGCCCCCTTGTTGTTCTCAGCAAGATCCTTAGCTAGGCGGAGGACCAGGCCAGCGCCGTAGCAGCCCACCTGGTACATCATGTACCGCTTGACGGAGGGGCGGAGGCCGAGGAGCTTGGTGAGCTGGTAGTCGCAGCCCGGCATGTCGACACCGCTGGTGGTGCAGAACACCAGGTGGGTGATCTTCGACTTGGGCTGCCCCCATTCCTTCAGGGCGTTCACCGCCGCCTCCTTCGCCAGCTTCGGCACTTCTGGCACCAGAATGTCCTGCCGGGCATCCAAGGAGGGTTCCGTGAATGAACTCATGTTCGGGTGCTCTTTCAATATCTCCTCCGTCATGTGCACGTATCTCCTCTTGATCGACGACCCCTCACCTGTAACATACACAACCAAACACAGACCCCATGTCAATAAGCCCCTGCGACGACGCCTTTTTTATAGTCCTCCTTCTCGACGGACCGATCGAGCTAATGATGCGCGACGATGAAAGGCGCAATCTCTTCAATGACCCCACAAGTTATTACCGGAAGAAAACTGATCCTGGCATCGGAAACTCCCATCGAAACTAGTGTTGATTTGCTTTGACTGTCTTCCCTTAATTTCGTATCCAAAGCATGGATACGCTAGATGAAGTGAATCCGGCAAATTCTCATGTGATGATAAATGATGAGGGCACAGAAAAATTTACATATAAATGAAAGAGCATCAATGTAGGCATGCTTTGAACTATACATACAGATGCGCTTGAACTTCTCTTTCAGCTCGGTCATGTGCTCGCTGTTGGTGATCCGGAACAAATAATCCGGGTATGTGCTCTGCTCGATGACGTTCTTGGGGACCGCCGTTCCGATGGCGAGGACCGTGGCAGGGCCTTTCGATTTCTGGGCACGGCAGAATTCCTCGACGCTCACCATCTTCTCAGGGGGTTTCGAGGAAATGAGAGACGGCGAGGGTGGCCGTCGAGCGGGTCGAGACGGAGGAGGCGGTGGTGGACTGGTTTGCTTGTGACTCTTCTCGGGGTGGGGTGCACGAGTGAACCTTTGGGTGAGAGTGGGGATTTATAAAGAAGAGAGGCGGGGAGACGGTGGTTGGGCCCTCACGTGCGCGCCTCGTGATATGGCTTCGGGGGACCTCGCTGTCACGTGACACGCGCGTGCTCGTAATTCATGGCAAATGCCATCGTCTCTTACTCTGAACATAAAGTTCATAGACGGCACATACTCATTGGCAGCTCTAGACGCATGAGCGAGGTCGAGTCAAACTACTTGCAAGACCTCCGGCTCGGCTTGTTGTCTAGTCGAGATGGACTCGCTTAATTTTGTGCTACTCGAGTATCTCGTATAGTTGAGCCCGAGCTTGTCAATATTCAACTTGATAGGCTCACGATTTTAATTGAGTTTTCATTATATTGTAAAAATGGGCGAAATACTTAAAATTACACTCGAGCTTATAAAACTCGAGTTACTCAAGCTTTATTTATAAGTTGATTGCAATTAAATCCAATCGAATCGGATTCAAGAATCTAGATTTTCTAATTGAATCAAGCTCGAGTAGGAAAATTAATACTCAACCGAGCATACATTTTATACCTTAATTTCTCTTTCTCGCTATTTACTCCCCATTTCATTATTGTCTGTATGCCTAATCCTAACACTCACAATATTTAGACATCAATGGCTAGGGTTCTTGAAGAAACAGACAAGCGTGGATATCACAAACCTTGGCTATAATGGCCTTCTCATGGGGATTCAGCTGGAGACAATTTGAGCGTGGGAAACCAAGCAAGAATGATGCTGATAGAGGCAAAAACCTTTCTTATATGTGATACATCTTTATTTATTGTGTTTAGACGAGAGTTAATACTGGTTAACATGAGACTTATTTCATTATTTTGACCTGATTGCATTTCATCGGGCCGCTTCGTACATAATCTCTCGGACCTAACAGGATAATTAAATAACGAAAGAAGTACCCGGTAGATCCATTTTATTCGAAAGATAAATACACCCCAAACATCACTACTAAATGATGACTAGACATGACTCAATCGCTCAAGGCCATCAATTCCCTCATAGCCACTCAGCCAGACAAGGACCCGTACCACCCAAAGCTGGAGCGCACATGCTTCCTCGAACGCCTTTCCTCGTTTTATCCCCGCGCGCCAACAAGATCTGCATAGAGCTGGAGCGCAACAGTATGATCCATTAAATTGATTCCTCCATAATATTGAAAAAATTATCTAAAAAATTTTGATCAATTTAATCATAATTTTTTAATTTTGTCAATTCGGTAATAAACATTCAATCAATTTTCACTAGAAAATATTGACATGGACGCCAGCAATGCCACTTAGGACCGCCGATGCTGTCATGGATAAATTTAAATAATTTTTATAATTTTTCTTTTTTTTTCCTTCTTTTCTTTTTGGCTTTTTTCTTTTCCTTTTGCTAATGGCTGGCCACAGGTGACGGTCGGCCACCGACCATAGCTAGTCGGCTAGCCTCGCCCACCAGTGAGGGGAGCCCTTGCCCTCGCCCTTGCCCTCGCCCTTGCTAGATCTAGCCTGGACAAGGCTGACCCTCGCCGGTCCGTGTCTAAGCGAGGACTCCTCTCACCGAGGCTCGCCCTCACCCAATTGAGCCTTGCTTGTGGCAAGTGAGGGCAGCCAGCTGGCCATGGCCAGTGGCTAGCCACTGGCAAAAGGAAGATAGCAAAAAAAAAAAAAAAAAAAAAATCAGAAAAAATGAAAATTCAAAAAATAATTGAAATATTATTAAAATTTCTCTACGTTAATGCCGGCGATCTTATTTGGTACTATCGGCGTTCATGTCAACATTTTTTAGTGAAAATTGGTCGGATGTACTCAATTGGCAATAAGTGAAAAGATTTATGATTAAATTGATAAAATTAAAAAGTTTATAACTTTTTGGACAATTTTCTCCAATAATATTATAAGATGGTGATAAGTAGACCGACAATACATGATTCATCGACCATATGCAATCGTTAGCGTTTGTATCGGTTGCAACTTCTCATATGAAGGAATGTTCAGTGCCAGATTTTCTCTTGGGTATGGGAAAAGTGCCAAGCATATGCGCGATTTGTTTAAATACAAGTAGATGCGCGATTTTCACTTGTAGGTTTTTAAAAATTACAACTTTGATTTCAGTTTTTCATTATGTCCCTCCGTCAACTTTTCAGCTGATGACCTATCAAAAGCAAACGCAATTTTTCAAGGAAAGTGTTAAAAAAATCCTAAATCTTTTACATTTATCCCAATTTAGTTCTAAACATTTTTACTTGATGTCGATTTAGTCTTTCCGGTCAATTTTGATTGGAATTTTGCTGACTGGGCGCCGGCCGGCTGACATGACCCGATCGATGCGACGTAGATAACTTTTAATAATATTTTAATATTTTTAAATCTTTTCTTTTTTTTTTTTTCTTTTTTTTTTTTTTTCTTCTCTCCTCCTTTCGGCTCGCCGGCCACCTTGCTAGTAGCCATGAGCACGAGGCTAGCCTAGCTAGCATGGGTCGAGCCTCACTAGCCCTGTGTGAGGCCACCCTCAAGGCCTGGGCGACCTCAAGCTGGCATCACGTTGGGCAGCAAAGGTCGCCCTCACCGGATCTGGTGAAGGTCAAGTCTCACTGGCGAGCCTCCCCCATGGCCAACGAGGGCGACCCTCACCACCCAGCGTGAGGCTACCATCGCGACCACTAGCAAGGTGATCGACAAGGCTCACCAGTGGCCGGCGAGGTTGACCTCGACCTCATCGGCCGTCGCCTCTAGTCGATCATCGAGGTCTGGCGACCGACTAGAGGAAGGAGGAGGAGAAAGAAAAAGAAAATAAATAAAAAAATTCAAAAATTCAAAATTATTAAAATATTATTAAAAGTTATCAATGTCAGTGCCGATTAGGCCATATCAGCCGATGGGCGTCCAATCAGCAAAATCCAGCCAAAATTAGCCAAAAATGACTGAATTGGCACAAAAAAAAAAAGGTCTAGAACTAAATTGACACAAAAAAAAAGATTTATGACTAAATTAACACAAATACAAAAGATTATAACTTTTTTAACACTTCTCCCACTTGAGGGTCACTTTACTCTCACTCCACTTTCATGCCATGCCATTAAATTATTGTTCAACATCCATTTGGTTCACTTAGATTTAGTCTTAACTTTTCAAAGAAATGCGAATTTTAATGGCTTGTTTGCTGGTAAGTAAATGTTGTGCTCCATTGAAAGCGAAACTAAAGTTGAGTCACCTTATTCAAAATATTGAAAGTTCAATAACCTACTTAAAATTTAAGAGTTAAATTTCAATGATCACGAGATAATAATTTTAGGACATACAAGAACAAAGATGTATGAGTGCAAACTCGTTATTTTATAGCCATCCAATGAAGGCAAGGGAGTCAAAGGTCAATGTACCTTCTCATCCATGAACTTGGCCCAAAACCGCACAACAGCTCGGTCACACGAATCTTGAGGCAACAAGATCATGGGGCGGTCATTCCAAGTCTCGTCAACGTACTCAATAATCACTAGTGACTCGGCAATGGACTCGCCATTGTGGGCAAGTACAGGTATCTTCTTGTGGATTGAGTTCTACTCGTGAAGCAAAGGGCTCTCGGGCAGTTCATCAAGTCCTCATCTATTTACTCCCACTTGACTCTTTGCATTTTGAGAGCCATCTCAACTTGCCAAAGGGGTGATTGATTCCCGACAGCTCTCGGCTCCAAATTTCAGAAGTAGGAACTAGATCGGACAGTTTTAGAACAGGGCAAACTACAGTTGTGCGCAACTTTATTTATTTTATTTTATTTTAAATGGTTTATTAATTTAATCCAAAAAAGTAAAGAAAGATAGCTCACTACTTTTTTCAGTCTTCGTGGGATCAAAGAAACATTTCCCTAGGCAAATGTGCACAGAGGGAACTGACGCTATTAGGGAAATATTTTTGTAGATTTACCTTTCCATGTTATTATTAAAGCACCCGCACCTCCCTATCTTTACTTTCTTTCTACTCTCTCTCATCTACATTAAGCACCAAACAGTTCCTCCACTGACGAAACTCTTTCAGCTCACTTTCACCCTTAGGCAGCGCATAAGAAAATTTATGTTCTTCCGGATTTCTATTTTTTTGTTCTTCGGAATAAAAAAAGAACAGAATCCATTTGATAACGCCAAATTATTTTTCTGTTCACCAGAATAGAAAGTTAGCCCGGAAATAGATTTGGAATAAAAACAAGCAACAAAAAAATGTTTCTTCTTGTTCTTGAGAACAATTTTTAAAAATAAGCCAATTTTCTTTTTTATTTTTCTTTTGTTCCTCTCTCTTGCTGCGGCCACCTCCAACCGCCCGGACCCACCGCTGACCGCCACCCGCCTCCGCCCGCCGCACAACCCATCGGCCATCGGAGGTAGATGAGCGGCCGATGGGCTGTGCAGCGGCGATCGGCGATGACAATAGGTGGCCGGCGGTCGTGCAGCGGCAATGGCGAGTGGCGACGGGCATCAGCGGCCGACAATCGGCAGCCGGCGATCCATGAGCAAAAATAAAAAAAAAGAATAAATATAAAAAAAAGAAATTGTTTTGCACCAAACACATTTATATTCTTTTTCTATTTCTAGAGTAGAAGTTTTGTATAGTTACCAAAGACCTTATTTTACTCAAAAATTATTTCTCATAGTAGAAATAGAAAAAAACTATTTTTGAAAAAAAAAAAAAACTCTTCTTCAGCCAAGAAGCGTTACCATTCGCACCCTTAGTTTCCACATTGATGAGCTTTAATCTCATCTAGTTTCACTATAATGTGATGGTGGCTATATGAGACCGTCGTGGCTATGTGAGAGAGGAAGGTTAGAGCGTCAATCGCAATAAAGGGAGGTGAGAAGCTAAGGCTAAAAGAGAGAAAGAAACAGGTATAATCTTAATTTAGTTTCACATTTGACCGATTCCATTGGTTCAATCTATTGGTCTAGTTTTTCACAAGAAACTAGGAACTGGATTGGTTATTCACAATTCCACATTTTAGGAACTGGACTAATTCCAACGGAAACCATCCAAAACTGGCTAGTTTGATTCAATTTGGGTGGTGCCAATTCAATCCAATTCTTTTGTTCACCCTACTTGCCAACCAAATGGGCTCCCCCAGGCACCTAGAGAAGAAGGGTGAGGACACACACAGCCACCCACTTCTTTTGTGTCTTGAGAATGATGGAAAGGAAATGGTGGATTTATAACAGTGCAAGCGAGCCTCTATACACGCGGTCATTCATTTCGTCCACATCAACAATTGTCGTCAAAATTGGCCGAAAAATATATATTGACAAATTGTTAAAACATTGAAATTAAATTGATCAAATTGAAATGTTTAAAATTGAATTGGCATGCATATAATTATCCCAACGAATAGGTTTGCTTGATTCCACACATCATCACGTGCAAATTGTCCTAGGGTTAACTTGCTCTAGATGGGATTCTCATCATAAAAGGAAAAAAAAATAAAATAAGTGAGGGTTCTTGTATTCATTTCATCGAAGAGGAAATTTCGTTTTGAGGAGGAAAGTTAGGTAAAAGATTGTACGGTTGGGAGATTTTTGGGCAAATCGGATGAGGCCGAGCCTAACCAACTGAAGCAGATCTTCAAAAATTGACAGGTCATATCACATATGCAATAAATGCCAATGCTATGCAGGCAAAATAATCTTTGCTCCGTTACGATCCCCGTTGGGCATCTTTCTGGTTAGTCATAGTTTCATGACCATTTTTAGATAGATTAATGTTGTCTTTTGACGTCATAGTGCCGATATAATGAAGTGAAAAGGAGTTGAATTTATTATACTTTTTGGGACAAATGACTACGACACTCCTTGATCTAATTAAATTGATTACAGCGATATGGCTTGCATAGTTGCTCTTTTATGATCCTTTGCTTTTGCTAGACCTAGAAAATTTATAAAAAAATGTTATTTTGATTTGATAAATGAATCTCGTAATAACATTGTGGCGTCGTGTTGAAGCAAACAGAGATTTTTTTTTTTTTTTTTTTTAGCCAAAAATGTCATGGATGGACATGTAGATTAAAGTTGTGGAATACTTCAGCTTCTCACGTGCATACGTCAAATATGAGGTTTGGAGATATTTGAACCATTGATGATTGACAAGCGAAAGCATGGTCGGCAGAAGGATGTACAAATGCGCTCCGACAAACTGTAGATGATGGCAACAAAAGCAAGAAATTCTTTCCCATGGGCCTTATACATGATCGCATCCGATCTATGGACTAGAAGAGGTCAAGATCGATTTCAGTCATTTGCCCCTTCCAGATAATGCATGCCCACAGATTGATAAGTAGCTAAATATCATGCGTGTAAAGTCGAAAATGAGTAGAAAAGAATCGATTTCATGGCTTTGTTTTCATGGCTTTGTCATCGTATATTTGCCCAAAGGATAGACCAAACCAATCAATGATCAAGCGTCAATCTAATGAACACAAAACACGAAAATAAACACAGTTGATAGCAATCATATCCGTCATTCATTTATTAAGACCGCATGTAGTACACAAATTCAGAGGACACTGGGATTATTGCACCACCAAAAAGTTACCCGGCTCTTAACTTCACACATTAGCGCGAACGCCTTTGAAGAACAAGATCAAAACAGAAGCAGTTATCGAACATTTACACGAATCGTTTAATTTATCACCCTGCAATTCTTCCTAATTTCGCCTTGCGCGCCAGTGAGCACCTCGATCAAACCCATGCGCGCCATCGCGGCCGTAAACCTCCAAGCCCAAGCGTTGGGGTGGTTCGCATTGTCCTTCACTAACCCCCTTGTCAATGGCGCATCCCACAGCACTTGATCCGAATACAACAATCCCTTGTCACTCTTTAAGTTGTGGTAGTAAGCATTATCGAGTATGTTCGGCGTCACGGGGTCGAATGGTACAATCGGGTCGGTGGGGCTGTTTCGCAGGCACTTGGTCTTCAAAAGATGGGCATAATTAGGATTAAGGGAAGGATCTTGTGAATACGTCGAGTTGAAGGAGTAGAGTCGCTTCGTGAATTCGGAGCAATGAGAGTCCCCGATGGAGTGAGCTCCGGAGAGAGTCACCATGTCTTGGAGCGAAAGCCCTTTCTTCGCAAAGTTCGCTTCGAGTTGCGCAGCGTTAAAGAATGCACCGGGGAGGTTTTTGATCACCTCCAACGCGAAAGAGACTCTCCCATCCCGCCTCCCGCTAGGGACGGCATAGTGTAAGCCTCCGGCAGCTCGAACACCATCGCGAGCGGCGAAGGCCACAATGTCGGCACATGAGACGGTGTTAGGGCATTGGGCTTCAATCTTGGCCTTGGCATCGTCGATCACCTCAAAACCCCCGATGCCGAGGTTTCCCATGCTATCTTTCTCCGCGGTGTTCCCTTTGGTCGAGTTGAGAAGAATGGACCCGTCGCAACCCTGAGTACTAGAAGAACATACGTCACACCATAGAAATATCCATTTTTTACATGAAGCTTTGTCAGTCGCATACAACAACAAACGCCACGCAGCAGCGGACCCAATCGCCACAACTTCAACAGCGGAAGCGAACTCCCCATGGGCAAAACTCAGATACGACTGGCAATTCGCGACAGGCCGATAAACGATACGCGCATTATTCTTCAAAAGCATTGAAAGAAGAAGCTTCATCACCAAAATAGAAAATTTAATGAAAACCAACTGAACCCATCTCAGAAAGCAAGAAAAAGAACTCAATCCCTCCAACAATTTCACCTAAAGCAACCATCTTTCAACATCCCCAGCCACTACATACAAAACCCAAATGCGTCGAACTCCAGACGGACCAAGCAAGTCGCACGAGCAACGAAGATTTCAACATCCCCAGCCACTACATACAAAACCCAGATGCCGCGAACTCGAGACCGACCAAGCAATTCGCACGAGCAACGAAGAAAAGAACTGACCTTGTAAGGAGAAGCATGAATCACGACCATCTTGGGCTGCTTTCGGATTGGATAAAACGGAGTTGAAATGAGTGCTTCTAAAGCATTGAAGCATCGAAGTAGGACGGCCTTTCGGCTCTGGGATTGAGTCGGGGAAGAAGTGGATAAAACGCTGAACTCATACCTCAGACGACGCCACAGGACAGCCTTTCTGTCTGGGGTTCTTGGCTCTCAATTTCTCATAAGGGCTCCTACGCTGTCTTAGCGTCTTAGGTAGGTTTTGTAGATTTTGATTTCACCGAGTGAAACTATCAACACCAAAAAAAAAAAAAAAAAAAAAAAAAAAAATTTACAGGTATCAACTAATGAAAAATCATATGCCAATTTTCTTTTGACTTAAAGATTTCTTTCCATTTTTTAAATTTTTAGAAGAAAAAAAAAGCAAAAAACCATTTTGATCAAATTATTTACACTATCTTTAGAAAGAAAGCTCTTTTTTTTTTTTTTGTCTCCAATTTAAATTATTTTTCTCGTCAATTAGTTTTTGTCAAATGTTATTTTCAAATTCAATCACCATCCATTACTTTAAGGAAAAAACAAAAACTACTCATACTACTTTGGAAAACACGCATAAAGTGATTCGGTGCTATTGCACTTAATTTCTCATGAGGGCTCTTATGTTGTAGATTTTGATTTCACGAAACTATCAACGCCAAAAAAAAATTCAAAATTTACAGGCATCAACTAATGAAAATCATATGCGAATTTTCTTTTAACTTAAGGATTTCTTTCCATTTTTCAATTTTTAGAGGAAAAAAAAAAAAAATAAGCAGAAAACTGTTTTGATCAAATAATTTACACTATCTTTCGAAAGAAAGCTCTTCTTTTTTTTTTCTTCTTTTTTTGTCTTTGGTTTAAATTATTTTTCTTGTCAATTAGTTTTTGTCAAATGCTATTTTCAAATAAAATCACCACCCATTACACTATCTTTCAAAAGAAAACTGTTGTCTTTGCTTCTTGTGAAGGTTTTATAGATTTTGATTTCACAAGCGATACTATCAAAGCCTAAAAAAATTCAAAATTTACGGAGATTAACTAGTGGAAAATCATATGCGAACTTTCTTTTGACTTAAGGATTTCTTTCCATTTTTGAATTTTTAGAGGAAAAAAATAATCAAAGAACTATTTTGATCAAATTATTTACACTATCTTTCAAAAGAAAGTTCTTCTTTTTTTTTGTCTCCAATTTAAATTATTTTTCTAATCAATTAGTTTTTGTCAAATGCTATTTTCAAATCCAATCACCACCCATTACTTTAAAAAAAAAAAAAAAAAATACTCAGACTCCTTCAAAAACATGCATAAAGTGATTTGGTGCTATTGACACTCAATTTCTGATAAGGGCTCCTACATTGTCTTTGCTTCTTGTGGAAGTTTCGTAGATTTTGATTTCACGAGTGAAACTATCAACGCCTAAAAATATTCAAAATTTACAAATATTAACTAGTGGAAAATTATATGCAAATTTTCTTTTAACTTAAGGATTTCTTTCCATTTTTTGAATTTTTAGAGGAAAATAAAAAAGTAAGGTAAAAACTGTTTTGAACAAATCATTTACACTATCTTTCAAAAGAAAGCTCTTCTTCTCTTTCTTCAGTTTAAATTATTTTTCTCGTCAATTAGTTTTTGTCAAATGCTATTTTCAAATTCAATCACCACTCATTACTTAAAAAAAAAAACCTACTCAGACTCCTTTAAAAAAACACACATAAAGTGAATCGGTGCTATCGACACTTAAAGTTGGTTAGACTATCGTGCCGGTCAAGAGGGTTGATATAAGTGAGGCGAAATCACATGTATGTATCATTGGGATATTAACATAGTCCGAAGATTAAGGTTCAATGATTGATAGCAAGTCAAGAAGTTTCCACATGATTAATTGTTGAAATATGATGGCAAATATTGGATTGCCACCCAAATAAAGCTGGCAGCAAATTTTGAATGAAAACATTTAAAATATTCTAAGAAGCATCAAGGGAGCACACACTTGAAAAAGTGGTTAACACCCAAGTACCCGGTCATGGAATTTGTGTCAATAATTTAGGAAATGTAGAGCTCAATTAAGGCAGTTACAAAGGAAATGGGCGAGTTCATTACAAAGAAAAAGGGACGTGCCTAAAGTTGGAAGCAATTAATAGAAGATAGACAACTGTTCAGCGATTTCCAAATTTCTTTATAAATATCCCACTAGTCCAATGAGAAAGCACCCCAAGAACAATACATCAAAGGTATCTCTTTATTTATGCATTATTTTAGTTTTCTTTAGTAGTAGCTTTTAGATTCCTGTCGTCGATTAGATTCGGGGAGTATCTATATACTGGTGCGGCACCGTTGATTAAATTATAACGTTGTATCTCTAGTGCAACGTCATCGATTAGATTCTGATGTTGTGTCTTTGATCTAGTCATATTGTCGTTGATGTCGTATTATTTTAGAGTTATGCCGTCAATTGGATTCTAGCATAGTTTAAGTTGGGTCCTAAAGTTAGTAGATCAATCGGTAAGGTTTTATAGTATTGTTTGAAATTGGAAATTCAATATATGTATTGCATTTGATATTCTCTATTCGAAATCAGCACAGAACCTTTGTTCTTGTTAAATAAAAGCCGAGACTAACATTCGGTGAAAAAAATTTTTTGTGGGATCAAAACCAACAAAACAATTGTTAAATACCAACACTTAACAAGACCTTATAGCAAAAGCCCAAATGAAAACAAGGCTCAATGAACATTAGACATTACTTGTCGCATATGACACTACCATATTCAATATTCAGGGATGTCAAGTTATTAAGAGCACCCCTAAATTAAATGGAGAACGAGCAAAACAAATTATTGGTTTCAACTAAGAGACTTACCATTTAAGAGGAGAATGAATGAAGAAACCCCATATAACCTAAATTTCTGACTATATATGCATCGTTGTCAAGAGGTTATTTTCCAATGGAGATTTCGGTGGAATTGGCCTGGCTTTTTATCATACTTGGTCTTGCTATGAATAAGAAAGGCTTTACAAGGACTAAGTTTGCTGTGACTAGTGATAAAATGTATCGTTCTGTGTCATTACAAAAGTTCGGCCTTAAGACGTTTCCTTTTTTATGTTTTGTAGCCTAGACATCATGTTAGCAGATCTCCATCTGCCGTAAGAGTTCACCAACTTCTCTCTTCCCATTATTACATAAATATTAAGCTGCAATTCTTGGATTTTAGGTTTCTTCAAATCTCTTACGGGTGAGGCCCCTATCAATTGTTGGATTTTTCCTTTCCAGTTGTTAATAATAGCCAAAACAAACGATCTTTGTGCTTGAATGTCCGGTCATCGAATAGTCAAATAAGTTCCATAAGTTATGGGAACCCCAATGTTTTCATCCTTAATTGAAAATGACAAGAAAGACGAACCTACATTTACTAATACTAATGGTATCTCCTGCACGCTTTCGGACCCGACTGGGCTCCTCCCTATCGACACGTGACTGGGCTCTCCTCCCTGTCGACACGGCCCGCGGCCCATCTGACCAATGTTTGGAACTCATCGGGCTACTGATAATTTGTACTAAGAATTGGAGGGGTACGCCGGGCCAAGGCAGCAGTGCAACACCGAGGCGACGCGCGAGAGACCCAGTAGCAAGCTACTGTTACGGACTCTCCCCCTAAAGATATTAATTTAATATCATGTGGACCGATGGCCCACGTATCAGATATTAAACTGATAAGAACAGATACTACACTTGATCTTAGCCAAAAGGCCGAGAAAGGTATGCTTTGACCCGTCTCATTCCTAGCATCTTATACTAACATCCCAATTATCAGCCTCTTCTATAATGTGATGTGGGATTGATGAAAGCTCTTCATTATTGTCGCACACTCACTACACACCTCTGTCTCAGGTTGGGCGGGTGTTTGTTGCTCCTCCGGAATTAAGTTCTCCTCCTGATCGAGCCTAATTGTCTTTTACTGATCTCATAGGATTGGATAAAAGCGGACACCTTTGGAGGTGAAGCACACTAAAAGAGGGAGATTTCAGGTTGGATACTTAAGAGTTAAGACGGGTGCTTCTAAAGCATTGAAGCATCGAAGCAGCAACGGCTTAGTGCTTTTTGGATTGAGTCGGGAAGTGGATAAAACATGAAGCTGAACTCGAACCTCAGACGCCGCGGGACAGCCTTTGCGGTCTTGGGTTCTTGCTTGATCCTTTTTCTTCTCGTATATGATTCTTCGGTTTTTTGTTCTATTCCAACTTTGACCCCCTCCAAAGTTTCGAAATTTCTCACAAGGGCTCCTATGTTCATGCTGTCTTTGCTTTTTATGAAGATTTTATAGATTTTGATTTCACGAGTGACACTATCAAGGCCTTAAAAAAAATTCACATTTTACAAATAATAACTACTAGAAAATCATATATAAATTTCTTTGAGTTAATATCACGAAAAACCCCAAACTGATATATTGTGACATATTTACCCCATACTAGAACTACCAAAAATTTCAAAATGACATACTTGTGATATATTTACCCCAAACTAATTTTTTGATCACAGAAAACCCTAAAATGGTCCATCGTTAGTTTCGGTTAAATTTTATTATTAAATTTACTAACATTGATGACACAAGATGATGTGGTATTGTGATGTGATAAGTTCACGTGGAAATTCACAAGGTAAATATTACAAAAAACCCCAAATTAATAAACTTATGATAAAATTAATGGTAAACTTATGATATTGGGATTTTTCTTGGTATTAACCCTTTGAATTTCCATGATCATCATACTACATCACCATGCGTTATCCACATTAGCAAATTTAATAACAAAAATTTGACAGAAACTGACGAAAGATAAATTTATCACATATATATCAATTTGATTTTTATTTTTTTTGTAGTTAAAAAGTTTGTTTGGGATAGATGTGTCACAGGTTTATCATTTTTAGGTTTTATGTGGTCAAAAAATTAAATAATAAATTTGTCACAAATATATCGATTTCATGATACTAACCCAATTTTTTTAAACTTAAAAATTTCTTTCCACTTTCAAGTTTTTAGAGGAAAAGTAAAAAAGTAAGGAAAAAATTTCCTCAATGAAATTATTTACACTATATTTCAAAAGAAAGCTCTTCTTTATTTTGTTTCCAACTTAAATTATTTTTCTCGTCAAATAACTTTTTTCAAAGGCTTTTTAAAATTCAATCACCACGTGCTACTTAAAAGCAAAGAAAAGAAAAACTACTCAAAACCCTGTACAAATAATGCATAAAGTGATTTGGTGCTAAAAATACTAACACTTGATCAAAGACTTTGTAACAAAGCCAAAATGAAATCGAGGTTAGATTATCATTAGACATTGCTTGTCATATATAACACTGTACCATATTCGATATTCAAGGATGTTAAGTTATTAAGAGCACCCCTAAATTAATATAAAGAAAAGAACAAAACAAATTATCGCTTTCTGCTAAGGACTTACCATTTAAGAGAAGAATGAACAAAAGAACCCCATAAACCTAACTTTCTTACTGGATAAGCTTCGTGGTCAAGACTCAAGAGGTTATTTTCCACTGGAGATTTCGGTGGGAATAGCCTGGCTATTTATCATACTCGGTTTTGCTAGCAATAAGAAAGGCTTCATGAAGACTAGTTTTATTGGGACTAGTGACGAGATGCACCTTCCATGTCATTATAGAAGCTTAGAAATGGAGAGCTGCTTCTTCAGATCAGTTTGCGATGTGATGTCAACCAGAGGGGCCTGGCGTGAAAGTTCCGCCTTGAGATGTTTCCCTTTCTGATGTTTCGTAAGCCTGGACATCATGTTAGCAGATGAAAGTAAGAGTTTAGATACTTCTCTCTTCCACTTATGATATAAATATAATATGCAATTCATGGTTCGCTGCTAAATTGGTAAATGGTGGTTTGGTTTTTATATTTCTTCAAATCTCATACGGGTGAGGAGGCCCTATCAATTCTTGGATTTTTCCTTTCCCAGTTGTTAATGGAAGCATAAAAAACAATCTTTATATACTAAAGTAAATAAGTTTCATAAATTATGGGAACCCTAATGTTTTTTTCCTTAATTGAAAATGACAACAAAGAATCAACCCACGCTAACTCATGGACCATCTTCGGCACACTCTCCGACTACCAGACTGAGCCCATCTGACCTACACGATCCCCAGCCCACCCGACATAGGCCCCGACAAAACACTAGAGGCCCAACCATTTATACTAAGAATTGGTGGGATGCGCCAGGCCAAGGCAGCAGTGTAACGCCTAGGCGACGCGCGAGAGCCCCAATAGCAAGCTATTGTGATGGACTCTCCCCCTAAAAAAATTAATTTAATATCATGTGGACCGATGGCCCACGTATCAGATATTAACCTGATAAGAACAGATACTACACTTGATCTTAGCCAAAAGGCCGAGAAAGGTATGCTTAGACTCGACTCATCCCTCGTTTCTTATACTAGTGTCCAAGTTGTCAGCCTCTTCTCCCAATCGATGTGGGACTAATCAAAGCTCTCTATAACCATCCCACGCTCGCTCCCTCTTATTCTAGGTGAGGACTCATTGGGTGGTCTTTGATTTTGTTTGGCTTGGTGGTGTTTCTTCGCACACTTTGAGTGCGTTCAGTGATCAGAATAAAATTCAGAATATAATAAAATTTATCATATTTTGCATTTAGTATTTACTCAATATAAGATAAAGTCGAATATAAATGGGATATTATAGACTAAATAAAATTATCCTATAGAGGAGGTGAGATAAAGGCAAATAGAATTTTTAATATTCACAATATGAAAGTTTTTTTCTCAAATAACAAATTTCTTAAATTAACAAATTAAAATTATATTTCAATATAAACAATGTTCGAATTCTAATATAAGAAATTCAAAATAACAAAAATTAAATTTTAATTTTTTTAATTTTATTTTATTTTTATTTATATATTCGAATTTAATTTTATCTTATAATATAAATTCAATATAAAAATCAGATTACAATGGAGCGGTATCATGCCGATCATAAATGAGTACTAACTGAGTCTCCAGAAGGGACCATTTGAGCTTTGTTACTCCAAAACCTACTAATTTAGATGACTAAAGCAAAAGTTAATATGACTCCAGAGTGAGGTTTCTCTTATATTATCTTTGTTCTTGTTGATTTTTCTAGCCCAGGTCAAACGACTCATTGTGGATATAAGAAATACCCATTTCTTTCTATGGTTCAAAAAATTTAATCAAAGGATAACGATTTTTTCCAACGCTAGGAATTTGGCTAATTTTTCGAGGGTGGTCATGGAATAACGGTTCCATGCATCTTCGGGACAAGCACCAATTTTACCGTTCCAGTTTCGTCTTTGCATATTTAATAACAAATTACATTTCAAAAAACGATATATATCTTGTTATATTTATATAGTAATCTTATCGCACCTGTATAACATAATTATATTTTTAAATAATTTTTTGGAGTATGGAATAATAGAACACTGCGTTCGTAAGTAATCGTACATGTCACAATGACAATAATCATGACACTTCTGTTAATCTATCTATTGATTAATGAAACCAAACAGCCGACACTTCAACGAGACCCAGCCGGGCGGCATTAATCATGAAATAATCATGAAAAGATGGGCTCGACCTAACCTGGCCCATCTGACCAACTCAAAAAGCCTTGCAAATGTGCTCTCTCCTTAAGGAAGCCTGGCCCAACCCAGCTAGACCTAATTAAGCCCATAAGACTGTATGGCCCAACCATCTTAACAGAAACAGATCCACTAGGCAAAGACAAAATTGGACTAGATTTGGTGGGGTGCGCCAGGCCAAGGCAGCAGTGTAACGCCAAGGCGACGCTCGAGAGCCCCAGTAGCAAGCTACTGTGATGGACTCTCCCCCTAAAAAAATTAATTTAATATCATGTGGACCGATGGCCCACGTATCAGATATTAAACTGATAAGAACAGATACTACACTTGATCTTAGCCAAAAGGCCGAGAAAGGTATGCTTAAAACGGACTCATCCCTCGCTTCTTAAACTGGCGTCTCAGTTGTCGGCCTCTTCTACCAGCCGATGTGGGACTTATAAAAGCTCCCTATTCCTGTCACGCTCGCTCCCTCCTGTTCTCAGGTGGAGGGCACTCGTTGGGTGGTCTCGATTGTTTTGGTTTGGCGGTGTTTCTTCACACGCTTGGTTCAGGAGCAGAATGGAAAATTTGCGATGGAGAGATGCTGTGCTAGTTCATGAATGCCTCCCCCTGGGATTGCACTAATGGGAGCCGAGTTCGTTGCTCCCTTCTGATTTATGCTCCTTCTGATGAAGCCCAGTTGTCTTTTACCTATCTCACTTTCCTGGTCCCAAAATTTAGAAAAAATTTCCTTCTCATTCATCCCTTTGTTTGGTTTTCTGATCTTTTTACTCAAACATCGATAAAGAGAACTTGAACTATCATGAAGCCGGTCATGAGGGCCACCAAATCTGGTGGACAATTAAGCAAATTTCTTGACCTAAAGTGAGTTGAAGGACAAAGTTGAGTTTGTATCCAGTAGAAGAACCACAACCCAAACTACATCAAGAGACTGTGGGATCAGATAAGTAGATATCTTCATCGGTACCATTTTATCTTACACAAACAACAATGGGATTTAGTGAACTGCAAGAAATCCCATGGCTACTATATTCCATACAATCTTAAATTATACAAGCGAAGAAGACAATCATGTAAATGCCAATTTACATGATAAAACTTAAATTAGGACTTGTGATTTTATGCTAGGCTGCTTCTGCCACTACATCAGCTACTGCTTCTCTCCCTGATCCTACTACTACTGAGAGGATGCAATTTTGATCATGGACTGAACATGAGCAGGAGGCAAACTGATCTGGCAAAAGCTTTGCCAAGATTCCTGCTTCTGTTCTTGGTTCTCTGTGACACACTCATACATCCACACCACAATGCTTCTCGCCGCCTCTCTCGCCTCTGGCAGTCTATCATTCAACAACTCCACAGCCATTTGAAGAAGCGACGCCAACCCGAATTCTTTCATCTGCTCTAGGCCCTAAAAAGACCAAACCCATCATCACCCTCAGATCTCAAACAATGAAAAGACCACAAGAAAGGGAAATTCTAATAAATTTACCATCTTGGAGACACAGTTGGAGATGGAAACAGCAGCTTTTGCCCGGACTCGGAGATTGGAGTGGCTGACATAGGGGCGGAGTTTATGAAGAAGAGGCAGAGGAGTCAGAGAGCACACCATTGCGCTCAGTGCTCGGTCTGCTTCTTCACACACAAACCGCTTGTCCTGCAATGCCTTCAGTAACAGCTGCAGCAGCTGAGATGCCACAAAAGAAGGATCACAGTCAGATTCATCAAAAGGACCAAATAAATTAATCTAAATCAACCAGATTAGAAAATGATATGACCCTTCTGGAGTTATACCATTTGGTCAAGAGCATTGGAATTAGCTGCATCAAGTAGCTTATCGCCGTAGGCCTTGAAGACATCCGATGCCGCCATGATGGAGGTCTTACACAAAGCACTCCTGGGGTTCTTCATGGCCTTCACCAGAACCAGCATCACCTTTTCCCTGCACATATAATTCACATACATTAACGAAAACCCATCACAGTCAAATTACGCATTCCACGTCTTATGAACAAAGAATGAGCGAGCGAGAGAGAGAGAGAGAGAGAGAGCTTACAACAGAGGAAGCATGAGATCGGAATTGTACAAGGCGAACCGGCGGGCATTATTCAACCATTCGCAGACCTTGATCCAATCCTTCGACTCCAAACCCTCGATCAAGCACTGCACAAAAAAAAAACCCAATCACTCAAAACAACAGACCCAATTTGAGCATTTCCTAATGCCGCAATAATTATCGCCAACAAAGTTCGAAACTTTTAACAATCTGCAAACGCAGAGACGACCCTAAAATCAGGGCCAGGGGGGGAAGTGGGGCGGCTTACGTGGATCTTCGATTCGGGATCGGGAATCGGTGCAAGATCCTCCGAGGAGACGTAGTCGATGGTGGCATCTCCAGACGGAGGCAGCGGCAGCGGGGCCTTGTTCTCGTCGTTGACGGCGGCAGTGGCGGCGGAGGGCGGTTTCGGGAGAGGGATCGCGACCTTGGCTTGCTTCTTGGGCCTGTCTGGAGTAATGGGGAGAGCATTGTCGAGCGATCTCAACGCCATTTTTTCTGAGAAATCACAGAGAGAGAGAGAGAGAGAGAGAGAGATGGGGAGGTTGGTTTCAGGGAGATGCTTGAATTCATTTTATTCATTTCGAAGTAGTGGAAAGATGGGGGGAGCAGGTCGAACGTTGCGGACGTAACGGTCACATTTTGGGACGGGCCGGGCCGGGCCAGCTCCCTTGTTTTTCTCTTTTAATTTTATTTTTAGCCAGATATTGTTTTTTTTTTCTATTTCTGTAAAATTTTGAGAATCTTTAAGTTATTATTGGTATCATTTGTCTCCCTATAAACGGGCTTTCTAGATTCTTCAAACGCGTTAAACCTCCAGCTCTCGAGATAATTTGAGTGCACGAACTCTCGAGAGACAACTCGTGAATTTTTAGTCAATTTGAGTTCACATCTTCAAAAATGACCTGACCCCAAAAATAGTAAGTTACTAAATTGAATCTGAACTATTTAAGGAGACGATGCCTATCAAATTTGACCGATCTAGATGGAATTTAATATTATATTGGGACCAACTATTTTCTTTTCCTGTTCCTTTCACTTTAGTCCTCCTCCACACGATCACTTTTGGCATTTTATTATTCAATCAAGACGAGGAAAAAAAACACATTTGTCATCGGATGATTTGTTCACTTTACAAAACATTCTGGCAGCACAGAAATATAAGATACAATGAGGTTGGCAGGATGCCATATATTTCAGTGAATAAAAGAAACACATTCTATCTTTTGAAAGTTTTGTCTTTCCTTTCAAGCAAAATGTCTTCAAATTCCAATCGCCAGACAAATGGCAGCCCAAGGCCCTCTTGATTCACCATACACAGCAAAGAGAGCCACCAGACTTGTCCAAAGATACAATCGACAACAACATATACCCACAATGAGCAGTCGATAAAGCAATTCTCGTCACCACCACCTTCACTAATGCAAGTCCGGTCGCGATCGGCATTGGTCAATAATCAACTGCTGCAATTCCTTCCCATGAATCGTCACCAACACAATACCTCCCTTTGCACCAACGCAGCACGAATTAAGTACAATCATGACCCACTGACCAGTACCTGTGTCCATCAGTCAATACAGATGAAAGGGAATGTTCAATTGTGCGGCTTTAATATCCTCAATACAAGATGAGTCATTGGTCGTATAAGAAATAGCAAGTAACTAGCGACAGAGATTACATTACAGTCAACTGTGCCATCGCCAGTGCAGAACTGTGGCTCCCTTAACGAGGTACCCTCTTACGACTAAGTATCTCTTGCTCTTTCAGTCGATGCTGGAACCTGGCAAGACGAGCTTGAAGACTCACGAGACTTGCTGCCTTGCGTGAAAGCACAAAGCTCAACTGCGTCACATAGTTGTCAATGAGGCTACCTGGTTGGTCCACTTCTGCCAACAACTTCATTTCCTGACCACCAAAGAGTATCATTATATGGTATGGGTAATATGGACAAACAAAATATTAGATCCCATCTAAAATAGTGTACAACAGACTATGGCTGATATTTGACAGATATCCATCCCATGGTAGATGCAACACAAACCAAAGCAGTTTGCACTATCACAAGCGACTCTCACCACCCAACTATGATTTCACCCTTGACTCACATTACTGGTGCCATTTGTTATCGCCCTAAAAGTGAGGAAGAGAACTGTTCTAGTGTAGACAACAGACTAAGTCATCATGCAGAGCATCGCCAAAACCAAAGAGAAATCTTGATTATGAGCTTACTTCGCGAACAATCTCCATCGTATCCTCAATTTCCTTTCTGTGAGCTGCAATTAGAGCCTCTTCCTCCTGCACGAACAGTTCAAAAGCTGATGAGAACAATAAAAAGGCATCTGAGAAATTTTATAAGTTGAAGGAAAGTGCCTTGATAGAAACAAACCTCAAGGATTGCATTAATATTCCCATCTATCAATTCAGATTCATGTCTCTTCGAACCAGCATTACTTTGACTATAGCTGCCTGCATTCTGCTGAGGGAAGCTTGAGGTGGGGAGATCAGATCCCACGGCATCTTTCTTTGTCCAGTTCCCAGGCTTCTCTTGTTTCTCATCCCTAGGCCCTTTTCTACGTGGAGGCGACACCTTTTGCACCTTCTCTTCTGCATCAGCCGAATTTTGGTAATAATTTGCTCTCTGACTTGTGGAACTGCCATGAGTGTTCTTCAGGTCAACTCTGTCCCTGTCGACTGGGGGAAAGGTCACACCACCACTTTCCTCCCTACCATTGGATGCGTAGTTTGATGAAAAAGTCGAAGGCAGCTTTTCATAATCAGTAGCAGAACTGTGAGAAGCATTTTCTTTTTCTCCAACCCTTCTTCCCGAATCAACTGCTTTAACCTCTTGGTCCTCCAGGTCAGCAGAATTCGGCAACAGTGACACTGATGAAAAATCCTTACTACCGGGAGCTGAATTTACAGCTTGATCCTTTCTTGAGTTTCCACTTTTGGAAAGACTTTTGACACTGTTCACAAGTATTTACATCTAGTTAAAACAAAACAAACTTGGGAGCTGAGGAAAACCATAGCAGCTTCCTTCCAAATGTCACAGAAGAGAGTAGCATACCGATCAGCATATCGCAAGGTATTGAGTGTGTGCTCACATGAGCCTGCATTTGGTGATATGCAAGATATCATAACAGTCCTTGAGTTGCCAACGAAAGAGTCCCGGAGCACCTCGGTGAGTTTGCTTCCGCGAAATGGAATGTGAATCTGGTCATTGTCCAAAGCACGAATGCACTCCTTGAGAGCCAAAAGACTCTTATTAATTTCTGCACCCTCAATCCTACAATATCATGGGAAAGGGCCAGTTTTAGAAAACCAGAAGATGAACCGCAACATTTCCATTGGCCTCCTAGCAGAAGGGGCCACTGCTGCCTAGGAAATAGGCAAACATACTAATATGTACAAAGTACCCCTTCTGATCAAGGGAAGCAAGGCCAGACATAGATGTGTTCCTATTCAAGGTATAAGACAGACATGACACGGGGTGAACCTTTTCAATTTAGCATTAAAACATGAAGACATCATCAGTATTAACAAGTTAGGTGTAAATATACTAATGTGAGAACTATACCGTGTTTGTCGATCATTGTCAGTGGTATCAGCACCTCTTTCACTACCAGCAAGATCAATAAAAGATATCTTGCCGACAACCTTCCCATTTTTAGACTCATTTCCATCATTGTTCCTCCTCGATTCTTTCACCTCATTGTGCTTCTTTACTACCAGTTGTAAAATAGCATGAGATCTGGACGACTCTTCATTGGCACCAGTTGAGCCAGTACTTCTCGCACCATTTCCTCGCTCAATAAATTCTTTAACAATTTGCACATCTGAAACTTCAAATTCTTGCAGCCCAACAATGCAAACCTGCTGCCGTCCATCCTCTCTCATACAAAGTTTCCTATAATAAAAATAAAGCCATGTGAAACAAGTGTGTTTATACATTAACAATCAATGGACTGCAAAAAGGAACTGGCACCATATAGATTAAATACCATATGAAGCATTAGCCATTACCATGTTTATACATAAACAAGCATATATATTTACCATGCATGTTGTCATTTGCAAATTACCATAAACTCAGTCTTATTCATGTGAAATGAGCTTATTCAAGTGTATCTGATTGTTTTTAAGAATGCATCTAGCCCCAAGCCCGGTGCTATGACAATGTCTATATCCTAAAATTCGGGGTTCCAGGATTACACAGCATGCACGAAACATGCTGGTGAGAATAAAGCCAGCCAACAGCATAATTGCCAATGGAAAGAATTGGTTGATACAGTGACACCAATTTTCATGCATTCCGAATCTAAGCGATTAGCAAGATCAAGGCCATGGCTCCAAGGTCCACATGTGAACAAAAATCATCTAGTTTGCAGATTGTGAAGGTCCTGAGGTACACAGAATAATCAAAATATGAATGTGTGTGGGCATGCAGGTGGGTGGGTGCTTGTGTCTACAAGATAGAGAGAGCCTCATGATTGATAAGAATCTTAAGAATCTTTCAAGAACATCAATAACCGAAAGTTATTCAAAAGAATCATAAAAAATTTGCTCAATTCATGGCATAACAGGTGGAAAAGTTTCATTCTTCTGAAATGCATCAATATGTGGTCATCTTGTGTCAGAAATTTAAAATTGTGCTATCATTAGCCAATCAAGTATGTACATCAGTTACAATATTCAACTGTAAAATATACACACACTTTACTGGGTAAAAATGTGTGATGCTACAACATGCCATATACAATCAGCAATACAAAAAAAAAAAGTTTTCTTCAAGTCAGAGCAGGCCTCCTTTCTTTCTAGCCTCTAACGAAAGGAAAAAAAGAACACTCAAGCAAAAATAAACTGCAACATCTGATGATATCAGTCAATTGAGTACAAAGCAATAATCCATTGTTGTGCAGCATATATTCCTAAAATTTACTTACTTTCTATCACTGAGAAGATCATAAAGCTTTCCTCCATATATTTCAAAATAGCTAAGCCACAGCTTAAATCTTTGACTTCGGTAAACAGGTTGATGCAACAATCTGACAAGGTCCTGGGCAGCTCTTAGAGGTAATGGTTGCATAGTGTAGGTCTTCCCACTACCTGGATATAATAAAAGTATTGGCCATACATCAGTCAAGGAACGCAAAAATATATGCACATATATATGGAGAGAGAGAGAGAGAGAGAGAGATGCTGATCATCCAGAAACATGTGTAGCCAGAATTATATATATGTATATACGTATGTGTTTGTGTGTGTGTGAAATGTAGAGGCTTTAGAATTCAAGAATGGAGCTAAAGTACAGATTAACCACTGCATTTCCTACCCTGCCCTCACCAACATTAATAATAGAGAGCACTGGTCAGTGCAAAACAGTCAGACATGATCCCATAACATGCAGGGAGCTTTTTCCAACAAAGAAAACTGGATCAGAAACAGTTTGTAAAGATCGGTAGATGTTAGTGGATCAACAGCAAAATTTAGTAAGGAAAACACTTCCATGTACCTGTCTGACCATAAGCAAAACAAGTAGCCTTGGTTCGCTGAAATATGATGGGAATTATTGGTTCTACGGTTTCCCGATACACCTGCAAAAGCAATTATATCTTTATAAGAATATTGTTAAGAAACTAGAAAATGCTACTAACGCATGTTAACAAGGAAAACACAAAACCCTTCCACATCGAAATTCAGCAGAATGGATTATCAATACTTAAAAAGCATATTCAAACTTCATATGAATGTAAGCATGTTACCTCGTCATTGCTGACATGCTCATTGAGAACGGCATCAAAACAAAACTCATGCTTCTCAACATATGCGGTCAAGTCCACCTTAAATCGGAATTAAAAACCATAAAATCAGAATAAATAAAACAAAAGGCGGAAAAAAAAAGAAGAACCATACAAATTTAGCACAATCCCATGCATACATCCGAAAATAATCTCAGAAAAAGTTCTGTCCTTGTAAGTTCTACTTTTTCTAAAGGAATGTTCATAGAGGCATTGCAGTTTCAAGGCAAGGGCCCGAACTTCAAGAAGAAAGATCTTAAGTAGATTCAGCATACTACTGATGTTTTCCTACTCCAGCCACTGTCAATGTAATATAAGTGAAAAGTTGGGAGCAATTGAGCAAACTCAAAAGTATAAAAAGGTACAACAGAATCTGCAGATATAGTTTCTCCTAGGAGAGAGATTAGTAAACCTTTAGCTTGGGCTCGTGGACAGCCAAATAAGCATTGTCAAACACAGTGACAATGTCGTCCTCCTTCCTTGAAAGCTCCTTCTTGTTTAAAGGTCTTTTTCGAACCTAAAATAATAATAAAAATAATATCACATATATAAGAATATTGTTAAGAAACTATGCATAATCTACAGCTCTATTTAATTAAAGGAAAAACAGAATGGCTATCTGTACAAAATGCCACAAAGAGAAATAACAATGCCACATAAATATCCTAATTGCCACAATTATACCGATAAAGGAAAGAGATTCCACAGGTTGAAAAATGCATTAAATTCGTATATTTCTCTTCCAATAAATAAATTAATTTATTAAGCATACGAAAACTCAAAAACAGGTAAAAAAATTCTTTAGCTCCTCAAGAGATTTGAAGGCACATGCAAAAATGACTTTTCAGCTATAATAAATATCCAATTTCGACATTCTATTAAACTTTCTTTAGCCGAATCTGTCATTCTCTTTGACAGTCAGAACTTCGGCTGTGGAAAGACAGCAAACTAAACAACAGACAAGCAGCAGAAGGCCAACACATATTCAAATAAAAGTGTGTCCAGCAAGCCAGCATACCACAACTTTAATCTTAGCCACATTATTTTCCCTTGTGGTGCTTTCCTTCTCGTTCATGGGGAAGGAAACTGATGCATCAGCATCCATTTGTCCTCTTTGCTGAGTGTCAGCTCTCAGATTTAAGTCATTCTCGAAACCTCTAGGGCCACTGGTCATGAATGGCGATGGCTCAAAGGGTTCATCAATGACATGCTGAAAAAGAGATCAAATAAACATCTTTTATTGGGTAACATGAATAGGAAAAGTATTGGATGAGATACAAGATCAGAGAATGGCAAGTGCAGAATCATCATGAGCATTATGAGAAAGCCAGCAGCTTATGGTTGGTCTATTTTATTGGGGAAACAAGGCAAATTCCATGGGGCATGAAACTAGAAACAGGTGTCACAGATCCACAGCCATTACCCCATGCTTGAAGGATTAAACAGACAGTCAAAACATCACTCTATAGACAGCTATCCCCAACTCAAGTATGGAGACATAGAGAGAAAGCAAATCAAATGAACCCCTTTCAGGAATGCAGAGAAAAATCAGCTCACAATAAATTTCATTCATGATATTTCTTTTGGACACCCCAAGTACTCCCTTAAGTATTGAAAATGGTTCTTTTCCAGTAATACGAACAAGAATTTACACACAGAAACACTGAGATAGATAAATTATGCCAAAGGGAAATTCTTCTTCTGGGAATTGCTGGGACAGCGAGAAGGATGATATAGATGGCAACTAACTGCTAGATGGCATTTGATGAAAATTATATAATGAAAAGAGAATAATTAGGGTTATCAGTAATGCAGGAAAACTGCGCCATTAGTCATTGTGCTGTTTAAAACACTATAATCAAACTATGGATTAGTATAGTTTCTGTTGAGGTTAGAGAATCAGAAGACTATGCATTATCAAACTTTTGGAGTCAGGCACAGTGGAATGCTGCTTTCTGGTTAGATACATTAATAAAGCTTGAACTCCATTGCTATAAATGGCTTCTAAAGCTGTTATTTTCCTTCATATATTGGGTATGCTGTAAATGTAATTATTATAGATGAATCATGAAAATTTGAGAACTTTGATGGAAATTTAACCTGATAACTCTCTCCAACTTAAAGCACATGACACTAATATATTTTCATATCTTCTAGATATCCACTTCTATCTAGCACATGATGAGAATCATACCTCAGACAAAAGCTCTGTGTCATCCATAGCATGAAGATCCAAAAGCCCAGCCCCAAAATCACCCCTGAAGTCAGGAGAGTAGAAGCCATCTGATTCACCCACCCCTCCATATGTCTGAGCTGTGGGTGTATATGTCTCTGATCCAGATTCCCCATTGAAATTGAGGTTCCTCATCAGCTTAAATAGCCTCTGCTTCTCCTCAGCAGATTGTGCTCCATATCCCTGTAACATGTCACCATAGCACCTATTAGCTGAATTTTCTGAACAAAATAGTAAAACCATGACCATAAACCACAACAATCCTGAGCTGCATTTAAGTATAGAAAACAACTACCAAACTTCCCAAAATATCGTGCACCCCATGGTTGCCGAGTAAAGGGTTGAACTTACTCTACATTTGTTCCTAATAACCTCGAATTTGGACAGATGTCCACGACTGAAAAATCATCACCCCTCCAAACTAGCCAGTGTAACGATCAATCAAAAGTGGCACGTCACTGGCATGATCATCGAGAACAGGAAAACAAGATGAAATAAGGGGAGAGTACCTGCATGAGGAGATTGGGCAGGAGACGGTGATCCACTCCCGTCGATGCCGAAGGCGAGGCCAGATGCTGCAACCCAGCAGACTGCAGCCATCGAGCCATGACCGCGTCGCCGGTGTCGCTCGGCAGGCCCGCATTGTGCAGGGACCCGTCGTACAGAGCAGTCGCAGCCGCGGCGTTGCTCTGCTGCATCTGGCCACCCATGTGGCGCTGCGAGCGTCTTTGGGGCGCCAATTTTCAAGATCTGTAATCAACTCTTGGCACACACAAACACACAAAAAGCGAAATTCAAAACCCATCCCTCCCACATCAATCCAACTCGGATTTCTCAAACGCCCAACGATCGCACACGCGAATCCACGATCCGGCGATCCGTCAAGCGAACGACGAGACTGGCGAACAAAAAAAAAAAGGAAAAAGAAAACAAAAACAAAAACGCAATCGACTTACAATGAGGAGAGAATTCGGATTCGACGCAAAACATGAAAGGCGGGCGACCGAGGCGGACCGAGGGTCGATTCCAGAAGAAATCTGCACGAATTCAAGCGGGACCGATCGGCGGGTAAGCAATCTTCAGGGGGCGGCGCCAGCAATCCGAGCCCTGCGGCATCGTTTCATCGGGGCTCGAATGCATGCTCCGCTAGAGAGAGAGAGAGAGAGAGAGAGACTGTTACCAACCAGGATGAGTCGGGGACAAGCAATCGATTCGAGATCTGCGCCCCGGCGGATCTGGAGGAAGGCCGAGGGGCCGGCGGCCGGAGAAACCCTAACGGACGATCGGAGCCTCGCCGCCGCCGGAGGAGGAGGTGGAGAGCATTAATGCCGCCTCTTCTTCCTTCCTGTAGCAAAGCACGGCCGAAGATGATCGCGAGCCGAGAACGCCAGAGAGAGAGAGAGAGAGAGGGAGGGAGGGAGGTTTTCGCGATGAAATGTAGAGAGAGAAAGAGAGAGGGGAAGGAGATAAATTGACGTTATTTTGGAGTGTAATCGCGATCTTCGTCTTCCCCCTTTTTCTTAGTATTTCGAAATAATATTTGATTAAACGGCTAATTGGGAAAAAAAGAAAGAGAAAAAACCGATGGCAATGGCGACGTGGTAATTATGCGATTTTGTTAAATTCTTTCTTCTTTTTTGCTTTTTTGTCCCTTTTGGCCGAATGTAATTTTGCCAACGTCTCGTACGGACGGGAAAACGACGAGGCGGTTCGGGCAGGCGCCATCTGCTTGCGGTTTGGAGTCGGAGGAGAGACGCGACGGGGCCCCACCGTTTGGAGAGAAGAAGTTGCCGCTGGACCAGCAAATTACCAGGTTCGTTTCCCCGAAATTTGAAATTTCGTTGCATTCACGTGGTGATTATTTTGCCAACAAAGAAAAAGTTCATTTGATCCGTATTTGGAAAATTATTTACCGATGGTGCCATAAGGGATGATTTTACAATTTCGATAGCACAAACATCATTTTATTGACATTGTTGATGGAAATTTCTTTTTCACAAAAGATAAATGTTGAATGTAATAATTATTGTCTGGACATTTTTTTTAAACTTGTTATGTAAAGAATTGTCGCCTATCAAAAAAACCTTGGTTATATAAATTTGTGGTTCAATGTGGTGAGGTAATTCGCCATAAGAAAAAATGACAAAGTAAGGTAATATAATAAATTCTACATCAATTAATATTATATAGGTTAGTGGAATTCAGATGTGATCATCCAATTTAAGATTTAAGCGGAAACAAAGGGGTAATTATATCGCAAGTGTTTGAACTTTTAGGTAATGTTTGTTGTTGTTCACAGTGAGGTTATTCCTTTGAACTAAGTATCACCATATTTTGTACATAGAGTGACATATATAAAATAATGAGCAAAACTTAGTAACAAACATTGTTGCCTCGATAAAAAAACGGATTCTTTCAAAAAAAAAAAAAAAACATAAAGCACATCTTTTTTTTTCTTTTTCCTCTTCCTTTTCTTTTTAATTTTATTTTAAATTTATACAACACTGCATACAACCGGGGTACAAAGCTAGCTTGCGGTTGTGTGCAGTGTTGTAAGGCATGCTAGCTCTGTAGTGGGTTTTTCATCTACTCTCACTCACCCCAAACGCAAGTAGCTATTATATTAGCCTACCCAACGATAGCCAGTGCAAGTAAGCTGTGTGACGATGTGGAGTCTACCTTCCCTACCGTGAGACCCTCTAATTCATTGTCTATCTTTGTCTTCCCGACAGAGAGGGAATACGGAGGACAACGTAAGTCTCCTACCCTAAGGCGGTTCTCCCGCCTGTTTCATTCTCGAGTCTCTTAAAGACCTACTTAGGTCCATTATATTGGTTTATATGAGAAATTTCTTTCAAAAAAAAAGAGGGGAATATACTTTTACCTCTCATGAGTCAACAAGCATTACACATCTAACAAAAATATAACGGAAGGTTCACAACCACTTAAATGAAAATTCAATTCGATCCACAATTGGTGAAAGTTCATAGGCAAACATGTACTGTCCCAAAATTTGAATCGATCTTATGTTATTAAACCCACCCTCATAGGTTATATTGTCATTTTTTTGTAACTTTTTAGGTGGCTTCCTTGATAGATTTGCCTATATAACGACCGCATGGTAGAAAATGTGGGGTCTTGTGGTGAAATTTACGCACCGAAGTAGCACGAGCCCGATGCAATTTTTCCATAAGGCATGCGCATCCAAGTAGACGTGTGGGCATGATTGCTTGACGTCATTAAATCCTACTTCTCCAATTTAATATGGATAAACTCTCAAATACAAAGCCAAAAAAAAAACACATACGAACTTTGTTTCTAGAAGAGTAATGCAAAAAAGAAGAAGAAGAAGAAGAAATGTCATGTCGTGACGTCAAATTCTACAAGTCAGTTGAATGATCAAATCAAATGGAATCATGTGAAGTAATTCAACGTTCATATTTTCAATTTAAAAAAAAAAAAAAAAAAAAAAGAATGGTTTCCTTGAAAGTGAAGTTGGGGCTTCCCAGGACAGCTAAGTCCGTACAGATCACTCCAAAGCAAGGCAAATATACGTGTACAGAAAATGATGCAATTCCTTTCCGGGGACAGCAAGTCTTGCGATTTTTAAGTTAAAAAAACAGATTAATATCATGAAAAAAACTTGAATTGATATAAATTTATGATAAACTCACTCCAAATATCACTAAAAAAATGATACAATTATGACAAGTTTATTCAAATTAATATGAATTTCCACATTAATCGAGTTATTATCATGTAGTATATAATTTAATAATTTCATGATAAAATTTGACGGAAATTATTGAGAGGTAAATGAATATATTGATTTGGAGTTTTTTTTTTTTTTTGTTATAAGTATATCAATTTAGAATTTTTATGGTATCAACCCTAAAATGATAGCAACATCACTCACACCATTTCTTCCCACTCCTACAAATTGTCTATCTCAAAAGAAAATTGAGATCAGTTGGCATTCACAATGGGAATATGGAAGTCATTTCAAAATTACGAAAATTAAAATTAAAAAAATCATTACAAAAATCAGTAACGCATGGCTGGGGAACACGAGAAGCAACAAGAGACGTGACAAAACTTGTTTTGGTTAGGGCCTAATGCTCGTTTTCTCCGTGGTATAATTATATAACGTTGATTGTTTATTTTAAGAGGTAACATGTGCACGGGAGGACGGCACTAATCTTGGGAAACGCTTTGCATAAATGTGCGTCCCCTAGATATATAGGATTTCACGAAAAAGTGACAATACGGAAACAAGTGTCTCCGTGCCCACAAACAAAAGTCAAACATAATTTTATATCATACGGAACGGACAAGCCCATGGGGGCTTTTTTTTTTTTCTTCTCATTTTTTGAGATTTGGAAATCCCAATTTCCAATTTATCATAATCGTTTCTTTTTTTCATTTTATTAATTTATCAGCATTTGTGGGCTGTCATTTTTTTGGTCAAGACATTTCGTGTACTTACCTACCACTTGGCAGGGCCCCGTGGGGGTGTGGGGAGGTGGTTTATATTAAATATAAAGCCGAAAGTCGGAATTTCCATGGGCGCATGGGATATCCTAAAGAAGAAGGAGGGGGAGAAAAAATTAATTTATTTGGATAATTAGCTTATCTTGTAAAATAAAGAAAACGATACAGAAAATGATTTTTGTTAGGTTCGATATTTTTAGATCTTTTTTTTTTTCTTTTGGTGTGTTGAATTAAACTAGGAGTTGCGTGCAAGAGAGACAGCGTGGAAAGCCCAGAGAATCTGAGTCCTTAATCATCTCAACACGTGATTCGAGTAGGTTTTATAATTATAGATAACTATAACTTTTTATAACCTTTTTTATAATTTAAACCTGGAATTATAATTTTCCGACCAAAAAAAATATCTAGATTTATAATTCCACAATATATTTCAGTGAATTTATTTTGCAAAAAGGGACAATTCAGCTATCTAGATAGATGAAGAAGTTCAACATAATGTCCTTTGTGCGTTGTATTTTTCTCCATTAACATTTGAAGTGTTTTCTATTTAATCTCGATGACAAGTGTGCGAAACCAAAATGAAACAATTTCAAGTAGGGACAAGCATCGGGTCCAATTTGTTAACATACACAAATAAAACATAACTACTTGACTCGCACATGAAATCATATTATTTTTTTTTTTATACTTAATTATAATACTTTCCTTTTTTTTTTTGCCTAAAATATAAAATAGATTGAATTTTTTTGATAGACTTGGGAACTGGATTGAAATTTGAAACCAATAGTTTTAGAAATCAATTGTTTGGGGTCCCGTAGAATTTTTTTTTTTTTTTTTTTTTTGGCTGGTGGGGTCCCGTAGATTCACTTTCAAATCGATCACTCCCAATTTCAAGGTAGGGAGATACCGTGCACAACTCAAACCGCCCAATATCAACCAAAAGCAAAAGGCCAGCACAGAAGATGAATCAACCGCGTTAGGCTGGGTGGGGCCACATAGATGGGAAAATGATGAACGATGGTGATCGGTGGGGGGAGGGGGTATTTTATAAACGTAGCCTTCCTTAACCTATCATATCTTGCGTTACACTTCTGTTGAAATAGAGCCTCGCTTTAACTTAAAGCATGTGAGGAAGAGTCTTGAGTAATGAGGTCCAACTAATTAGAGATCGCAAACTTGAAATTAGGGCATTCATCCCTAGTGTTTAAAATTTCACACTTTTGGAATGGAGAGGCATTTTTATCTAGGCTTTGTTCGGTTAGTCTTGGTCGACCAATTAGGACTACAAATGAAGGAGTCGAATGTAAAAGGGGATGACACAAATGATCTCTAAATTTTGGTCTATTTGATTTTTGAATTTTTAATTTATTTAATGTGGTCATTGAACTGTGTATTGTCCATTAACTTGGACTTTTGGTACATGTTTAATGTAATCCCTAGAGTATATACAAATGTTAAATATTGTCCATAAATTTAAATTAATAGAAGGATTATATGGAATATTTTTATATAGTTTAGAGACTATACTGAATATGTACCAAAAGTCTATGGACTGCATTGAACAAATTAAAAGTCTATAGACGATATTGTACATCATGATAAAATTCAAGAACCATATTGCACAAATTAAAAATTCAATGATCAGATGACATATCGGGCTAAAATTTAAGAACTATTTGTGTTATTATCAAAAAGAAAATCATAATAATGGATTCTTGTTCACTCTATTTTTGCTACGATAACTCAACTATTGCTTATGCGATTAAGATATTATCGATACATTTTAATGGCCATAATGCTGTAAGAACTGATGATCCAGTCTCATATAATACAAGCTCGTCTGGTGCTCAGTGTACAAGCGTCAATGTATGTTCCTATTTTAGAGTCAAAAGCGTGGTCATTGATCCTCTAAAAAGAAAAAGAAAAAAACTTTCGATCAATACCCTCATTTACCTTGCCTCTACCAATCATTCTACACAATGATCTGCGATTCCAATTATCATATCGAGATTTGAACATTTGCGGGATGACTTGACTCACTTTGCTGGTTCAGAGGGAGAATGAACTCCGACCATTACAAAAACCAAATGTGACTATGCGTACATCACCTAAAACCCGTAGCGATGTCCTTTTCTTGCCCGTAGATTCTCTCCACGGAGACGAGCATCGTCCTCGCGGAAGCGGGGGCAATCAATGCCCTGATCTCGCGGGCCCAAGTCCTTTACGACGTTATTCAATTTGGGAAGTACTAGGGTGTCTCCTTTTCTGGACCACCTCCAAAGCTCTACGAAAGTGGCGTTTTGGGAGTCGTTCCATGCATCGTCATGATTAACTTGATTATGAATCTCCATCTACTAGTTAGGGTTGGCCAAGTTTTGGACTGTCTAGGTTCGTTTATTACTTCATTACTAGGCCGGCGAGAGACACCGGTGATTAGAATGGTTGATGGTCCGGACACGACAGAGAGTGAAATTGAGTTGGGTTTGCTTTTTTGCATGGTAAAATTGTTGCTTTCTAGATCGATTGATCATTGTATTTTGTGTTCCGTTTGAGTAGATCTTTGAGAGATGCGTGTGATTGAACATTCTTGTGAAATCATTCAATGATGATTTGGCTTGTCTGCTCGAAGAATAATTTATCAACAATTAAATTATTAAAGTCAGAACACATACAAAGATTACTCTGAATGCGGTTTTTTTTTTTTCTTTCTAATAATGTATCTTCAAGTATCCATCTTTTTGCAATGAGAGAGTAGAAAGATTGGGATTGGACCAAAGTCCCAATTAGAATATTTCCACCCGTTTGATTCAAAACCTGATTTTGATGACTCAAATGTGAGATTGTTTGCTATTAGTGAATTATAGGATCGAATTTATACTGTGCCTGATCACATTAGTTCCGCCACCTCATCAAATTTGAGCCTATACAACCAAAATATCATCGCTCGTCTATGGACAGTCCACACAAACACCTATTCTCAAACCATGACCTCGCTTTCCCTTCTGCTTCTTCTTTCAATTCCACTCTGAACACAAAAAGAACCTTATCCTCCCAATCACACAAAAAAAGTTCTTTGAACCAAGTCGCCCCAGTATTCGGTCGAGCGGTGGCAAGCGGAGAGAAGAGGCCGGCGATTGCAGTGGGAGTGGACGAGAGCAGCTATGGCTTTGTACGCCCTTGAGTGGACTCTCTTGATTGCTTTTTTCACTCATCAGGAGCCAAGGTAGCCCTACCCATGTCATCGTCGTCCACATCAAGCCCTATCCTTCCTCGGTCCTCCAGATCTCCAGCCTTGGCGCGACGGCTGTTTTTCCATGTTTCCGCATGTTCATATTTTTATCTTCGATGCACCGCAACAATATGTTGGAAGTACTAATTGAGATTTTTGTTGTCCCTAATGTTGGAAATTTCCTATAATATGGGTTTACATTAATTGATTTTTTAATTTAAATAATCGGGTTAATGGATATTCCAATATTTATTAAATCCTTAAGTGATTCGTTATTGCTTAGGATTTGATAGGTCCCTTCTAACCTATAAAAGAGTAGGTTATGCCTATTAATTGTCTAATCCCATTAAAAGTTTTTATACTGAAATTGGTCATAGAGATGAAGATATAGCATTTTAATAAATCTCGATCATCAAGTTGATCTATTTTTTTTTTTCAAGTGAAGCAATGGTTTAAACACGTACGTTTTAATTCTATTATCTTTATCGATTTCGGTGTTTTACGAGTCATATATGGATCCGATTGTTCTCAATTAATTAATTATTTATGTGAATAAATTTATACACGTGGTATCAGAGCACGTCATATATGATTGTAGAACCCAAAATTATTTTCTTTTTATATACAAATTCGAAATTTTCCTCTTTGAGCCGAATATTGTCTTTATTTTTTCTTTTGGATTTTTTGCTCGATTGATCTTGAAACCTTAGGGTTTTTGTTCTATATGTCGAGATCTTTCCAACCATATATAAGTTTTATAATTTTTTTGAGAATTGAGTGAGAATTTTGAATTGAAATTCTAGGGTTTATACATTGAAAAAGTTCTAGAATTTTAAATTACATGCAATTGATTGATGTTTGTTATAAAGTGTTGTGTGGGTATTGTTTTATATATGTTTTAGCATCTTTTGGTTGCATTAAGGTAAGTTTTTTTGGCTTAAATAAGAGAAAACCGAATTTTAGCCATTGAGGCGTTAAATCCGAAATTTTAAATCTTGAATATGGTTCATTATTTCGTTTGTTCTTCGTTTAATTAATTACAGTCAATTATATTGATATTAGGTGTAAGATCCATGAAAAATTTTCATCAAAAATCAACTGTTATATGTGTTTTTTGATATTCGGGTTGAAATCGGGTCGTATGATTTGGTTTGTAGGTTTCATGACTCGGCTGGAGTTTGAAGAAGACCTCCAGCCGGGCCGAGCCAATAAATTGGGCTCACATCTGTCAAGAGAAAAAGAAGGTCCTAGGGCCTAGAACCAAGAATAAAATAAAGGTTCTGGGCTCACGCCCATGAACCAAAGAAAAGAAAGGTTCTGGGTGTGAGCCCAGAACCAAGAATAAGTGGGTCTAAGCCCATTTTTTTTTATTCATGGGCGTGAGCCCAATTCCTCCAGCTAGGCTTGGGCCAAAATATGGGCTTTTGCCCATATTCTATTCAAAATTCGGATTCTGGGCGTGAGCCCAGAATCTTGGGGCTATAACTCACTTAGGTCGGGGCCGAATAAGCCCATATTTCTTTTAGCTTCTGAGCATGGGCTCTTGCAGGTCTGGACCAAAATTTTGGGCCTTGCGGGTCTGGCCTTGCGGTCCGATCTGGGCTACTCGCGGGTCAGGGCCAGCGGGAGGGTCCGAAACATTAAAATAATAATAAAAATAAAAAATAAAAAAAGATTTAAAAAAAACTGTGGCAAAAATTGTTGCTTGATAAATGCAATATAATCTTGGGAAGCACATGTTATAAAGTACTTCATATTGTTAAATGAATTTTGGGGTATAAATTTTTGGAGTTCCCCATTGATAAAAATTAGTATATACAATAACTCACCCAGATTGGGTTATTATGTATGTTAATTTGGAAAATGGCATGAAGATTAATTCTCAAATTTAAAAGATGGGGATATATAATTGGAAAATATTTATCTGCCTAAAGGGGATAAATATTTTGAAAATTATATGTAATTCTCCTCTATATTGATATTATGGAGATGTACAATTTAAAGAATTTGTCTGCCCAAATGGGATGGATTCTTGACAATTATATATAATTCTCCTGCTGTGGAAGATAATGGCGCATTATACACTCAGCCCAAAGGGGAGTTTATAATGTACTAATTATTTTTGTTGAATTGCTTATTGCCCATAATTGATTTTATTGCATTATGTGTGACAAACAGTTATCTCTGCTGTAAACAACAACAATGTCACAGTTGAAATGTTAATTGGATCAAATATTATACTGTTAAAGACTTGGTCAAAAAGGGGGACATTGTGATCGAGAATATCAGAACTGAGTCCATGTTGGCTGATCCTCTAACAAAAGGCTTACGACCCATTTTGTTTAAGGAATATGAAGAATATGAGTGTTTTAGATTCTTTTGATTTCTTTTGTTAGTGGGAGTTATATAATTTATATTTCTAGATATTAAAGTTATATGCAAACCGATAATGCTTTCGAGATGTCTATTAAAGCATTTATTCTCAATAATATTTATTATCGATTCTATCGTTATCATTTCTTTGGTTGACTGAGAAATGGAAGTATAAAACAGTATCTTTAAATAAATTTTAGTTTAAAGATGACTGAATCTCACTAATTATGAGATCTCATGTTGGATTGTAACATAGTCGTAATTTTATGTTATTTAGAAATTGCGTTAATGCAGTTTCACGTTGTTGAGAAATTGCATTGAAGACCGATAAGAAATATTGTATATTTTGATCACATGTTGACACTATTTATTACTACACTATTAAGCCCATGATCTATGAAAATATAATACTTATTAGGGTTAATACTTTGAAAAACCCCAAACTGATTTGACAAATTTACCTCAAACTATTTTTTTTACCATGAAAAACCCTAAACTGGTACATTTGTGACAAATTTACCCCGATTGACCATAAAAAACCTTAAACTGGTATATTTATGACAAATTTACCTCAAACTAATTTATTCGACCGCCAAAAATCCAAAACTGATACATTTGTAACAAATATACCCCATGTTAAATTGGATTAATACCACAAAAAAATCACAAAAATTGTAAATTGTGACAAACAAAGAGTAAAATTCTAAATTGGTATACCAGTCAATTGTTATATGTTATTTAACTTAATAATTTGACAGTAAAATTAAAGACAAATAACAAAGGATAAATTTATCACAAGTGTATCAGTTTAGGGTGAAATTGTCAAAAGTGTACCAGTTTATGATTTTTGGTGGTTAAAAAATTAGTTTGGGGTAAATTTGTCACAAATGTACCAGTTTTGGGTTTTTCAGGGTATTAACCCTAATACGTGATTATAGAAGGTCATGTGTTGTGATATTTTTTTAACACGTTGATTTACATAGTCCTATATTGAGGTTATATAGGATTATATTGATTTTGAGATGTCGTTATTGGAATATTATTATTTAAAGTTGTGGCCATATAAAACAAAATTTTCAATTATTAACCCGATAGTGTCGTTTTCAATATAAAATATTTTTCAAATACAAATAAGTTAATTAATGTAGCCAAAGCGGGAGAATGTTGGAAATTTCCTATAATATGGGCTTACATTAATTGATTTATATTTTAAATAATCGGGTTAATGGATATTTTAATATTTGTTAAAACCTTAAATGATCTTATTGAATTGGGTTTTGGCATCTATTAATAACGAGTCTAGTTAAGCAGCAGAGTGTAGGTAATTGTGTTTAACTAAAAACCGTAATTGGAGGGGCTTAATTGACTCGCTATTGATTAGGGTTTGCTAGGTCCCATTTCTAGCCTATAAAAAATAGGTTATACTTATCAGTTGTTTAATCTTATTAAAAACCGTTATACTTGAAATAGGTCATAGAGAGGAAGATCGGCATTCTAATAGATCTCTAATTATCAGGTTGATCTATTTTTTTTTTTTTCGAGTGAAGCAATGACTTAAACATGTGCTTTTTAATTCTGATGTGCTTATTGATTTTGGTGTTTTATTGTCATATATGGATCCAACTGTTTTCGATCAATTAATTTTTAATGTGAATAAATTTCTACACCTAAAGCATGTCCATATTTGACGTGTCAAATTTCGATTGGGGGCCGAGCATCTTATGTGCGGTTTCTTCATTTGATCTATGTGAGTTGTATTTTGTACGTCTAACATTATTCCAATGATTCTCCTTATTTTCTTTGCTTGGGCCTCTGGTTGTGTAAAATTATCCTTGTACGGATGGACCTAACCATGAGGCCCATTTATAGTTTGAGCCAAGTGCGAGCAGGAAGCCCGGTTGGCCTTTTTATATCAATAAAGTTGGAGGGATAATTTGTCCTTTTTTCTTAAAAAGTTATAATGTTATGGATTGCTTTTGGAGGGGGATTTTTAGATTAACTGATGATTTTGTTCATTACACAAGTAATTCAATGTGACTAGTAACTTTCCATGACTAATAGTGAGTTTTCCTTACACTTCATAGCTCAAAAAATGTCATCACTTTGTAATTATCCGATGATATTCTAATTTTTCTTGATTGGGCATAACTTGTAGCTCCCATAGTAATTATAACTCCAAGAATTATAATTTGTCTAATGTCGTCGCAATTCCATTGTGAATCAACCATTTGAAGCTCACGAGCCTCCTATAGATCAATCGCTTGGCCGTACAAGAAGAATTGAAGACACTCGTGCTCCATTTCTCCAAGTCTAGCAGATTCAGAGGTTTATCATAGGCATTTGAGTTGTTTAACTAAATAATTGAAGTTTCAAGCAACACTTCCAATGAATAAGAAAAATGAAACCTTAAAAAAGAAAGTATTTGGTTGGTTACTCCGGAACGACATAGTTTGTTTGGGGGTTTACAGTGTAGATTTCAGGTCACAAAAATTTGGAACCGCTCTTGATATGGCAGATTCCAAATTCCAAGTTTCAAATTGCTTAGTGCTAGTTGACAGTCTCTTTGTTTTTAAACTTTAAAAGTACATTTTATGATTTCAAGAAGGAAAACAAAGAAAAAAAATGAGTGAAAGACATTTTTATGAAGGAAAAGAATTAAATAAAATGATTATGAGGATGGAAATGCTCTAGCTTCTGGACCCCAACTAAAGTATAGATGAGATTCGAAACCAATCAACAAATCATAACAAAAAGAAGAAGCACGCAAAGATAGCATCCATTCAACAAATGGTAAAGACAACGTTAATGTCTACGAAATTTCTCTTAATTTCCTGCCAATAACCGCTTGATCCACGTTTCTGTATCCTCCAAATCTTAAAAGATCATGGACTCCAGTTTCTCTGGAAAAAAAATGAATAAAGGGAATGATCATTCGTTATCCTGTGAATTTGAAAATGGTACTTTAACAAACAAATTTCAACATGGAATGTCACCATTTGCTATCAAGCATCAAATTATTGCATGGAGGAATCAATATCTAGACATTAAGCTAAGAGGCAATTATCTAGGCATAAGAACAATAGGGGCAATAAAATTTTCGTACGGCACTCACTTGAGTGCTAAAACTGTTTTTTTTTTTGACTCTCTTGAGTGCCACATTGGAGAAAACTCAATCACTTGAGTGCCAATTTCAACCAAATGTCTTATGTAGATTTTTTTTTTTTTTTTTTATTTGTATTTTGTATTTTTTTGTAGGGCCAATGAGGGTAACTGGTTTCCTATCCAAAAAAGAGTCAAGTCAAAGTGTTAGTTGGTATTCATTCCATAATGGGAAGAATTGCTAGAAATCGTTCGATAACACGGATTCCTATTTCTTAATGATATCCGATGATCAAGATGACCCTCGCCAGTCATGAAGGCCTTAGGCAAGGCCGCGAGGGCCTTCACGGGCCGGGGGCAACGTTGCCCAAAGTAGGCAAGGGTCGTCGTGAGGCCTTGCCTAGGACCTTCGCTCCAGATCTAGGCGAGGTCATTAGGGCCTCACTGTTATGCTTATGACTTGGCTATGCCATGCTATGGGGGCTGATACTAAAGCTCAAAATTTAGAGCATTGGGGTGGCGTACGGTGATTTAGGCACATCGTCTATCTATGTTTTGGCAACAAGTTCCCCCCATGGGGTAAAACACAGCAACGATGTCCTCGGAGCATTGTCTCTAATCTTCTACTCAATCATTGTCATTGGCTTGATCAAGTATGTCTTCAATGTTCTAATGGCAAACGACAAAGGCGAGGGCAACCCATTTGTCTCTCACCATTTCACAAGCAAGTTTTATTTTTATCTACACCAATTAACGTCTTTTGTCTTAGGTTTTTGGCTATGACAAATATAAGAGGAACGTTTGCTTTGTACTCTCTAATATGCCGCTATGCCAAGGTGAGCTTGATTCCTAATCAGCAAGCCGAAAACAAGAAAGTTTCAAATTCTTGCCTTAAATTGCTGAGCCGCCGCCTCGGGTGGGCCTTTGCCATGAAGTCGTTGCTCGAGAATGATAAAGCAGCCAAGTGCTTGCTCTTTTTTGACCAGGTACCTTCATTGGAGATAATATCCTAACACCATGCATATCAGGTAGTAAATATGGTATCGAGATTTTTCTTTAGAGCAAACATTATCTACATTCATGAAAAGAATTGTGCAAGGAAAATGGGACATTGATTAATGAAATCTCCTTGCAAACAAATGATGGAGAATATATAATTTGCAAATTCATGTTTTCCTTTTGTACCATATGAAGACATTTTTTTGTATGATACATATATCACATGACATATTATTATTCCATCACAAAGACTAAAAGGACCTAATTCTTTTGTCTTTGGTTGCCTACTTATTAAGGTTAAGGTGATAGTTGCAAAAACGTCCCATGGCAATAAGGAGGGCCATTCTTTCGAATCCTCACTGACCTGTTTGAAAACTGTATTGGATATGATAATCTATTCCAACTTCTCTGGCTACTTTTCTGTCAAGTTGGTGGAATCACTCGATCATGAATTGGGAGGATGATTTAGTTTTAGAGTCCCATATGATACGTGGAATCCTAACTAGAATGTAGAATATTGATATGACTAGTTGCTTTCAAAATTCTCCCCAAATTCAAAAGATATATATATTCTAACTAGAATGCAGAATACTAATGTTTGATAAAAGAGTAAAATGAGATCGAGTAACTCTCTAAATTATTTGGACATGGATGGATCTCTTTATCGTCGCTCTAAATTTGCTGTCGTGAGGCTTGCGGAGATCGCCCGACTCAGCATCACTACACCTAGGGTCCGGTGGCCTCGGAGCCGTTGCTTGGGCTTTGAACAAATCCCTAGAAATCTTTTTCATCCCAACTGCAACGACCATGGAAGCTCCAAAGTAATAGAATATTACCTTCACGAAGCACCTGAAGTAGAAGCAGAAGTCGAAGCACAAGGCCTATCGCAATGGCTTCCTCTCTATCCGCACCTCCACTAGCAAAGTACCTTTGCTTTCACTACTAATCTCTGCCACTAATGTCTAGCTCAACCTGATCGGCAATTTAGTTGCCTTTGATTGGGTTCGGACATGATTCGGCTAAATTAGCTAATCTACATCAAAAGTGCATTGACAATTGATTTGTTACCATTTGTCCCTGAATTTAGCTTGCTCGATTGAACTAAATGGTAGCTATTTGATGTTGCCTAGGATTTTATTTTTTCTACCATTATAGATTGTTTCTTTTATGTGCTTTTGGTTGTAATACTTTCCATGATTGAGCTTGTTTTGAGTAGATTAGTCCATGCTGTGATTGATGGCTGCATATACGATAGGTAATGTTGTATGATGATATCGAGCAACTGTTGGAAATTAGGATTTTGAAGATTGATGAAGTTATTTATTCCAGTGAGTCAGTGATGTTCAATGGTTATTTGGTTGATGTTGGAGAGCCTCTAGATGATACTTCTATTCACAGCTTGATTATTGTTGGGCAATTGGATTTATAAGTTCCCTTTGCTTAGGGTATTGCTTGCTTGTCTTCTTCGTCATAGTTGTTTTGTTGGGTGAAATTATTAGTAGGTGCAATGTGATGAATGCGAAGTTCTTGGGTTTGGTTTGTTAGAAGTTCAAATGGGTTTATATTACTTCTTGTTTGTCTTGAAAAACAATATGTTGCTCGCATATACATACATACATACATATATATATGCGCATAGATCCTCCTTTGTGATGCTTTGCTTGTTGTTCGTCTAGAAAATTAAATATTTGTTCTTTTGCTTGCTTAGAACGGCTTCTTGGGTATGGTTCAATATATATTTGATTGATTTAGAACTTGGATGTGAACATTTGCAATTGATCGACTATTGCTTTTGTTCAATGTGCAACTAGTCTTTGGAAACTCCATATTTTTTTTTCCTTTTGTTAACCTTACTTTCAACTGATGCAAAGTATTGGTTGAGTTTCTAGTGTGAGGTTCACTATGATCCCCTCTTTGAAATACAAGGTGTGTTTTCCTTTTGGCTACTTAAATCCTTTGGCAAGGAATATAGAGTTGTATTGCCTACATAAATTTTCATTTTTCTACAGGTGCTCCAATTCCTTAGAAATTGAAAAAGAAACATTGGTTATTTTAGAAGAAGTTGGTGTATTCCAAATAGCACAACTTGCTTTAAAATGCCTCCAAAGGACTCCTAACGAGTAGCCTTCTAGGACTGAAGTCATGGAGGAACTGGATGATTCCAGTGCTAATAGAATACTATGGGATGATGCTTTAATTCACTTATTATGTCATTCTCACTTCATGCGATGTAACCAAAGTCTGTTGCTCCACACTTTTCCATTTTTCCCAGGATGAATCTTGGGCTTTGAATGTTCATTTTCATTGAATCCAATAGTTACTAGGAGTCGTCTTCCCTTGTAAGTTCTTTGGAATATCCATGACGTGTATATCAGTACGTGCGTCGGCTTGTGAATTGAGACGTTGTGATTGTACTATTGTTTAAGGGAGGAACAATTTTTTTAAGGCTAATCCTCAATTTTGTCAGCTATCTGAGATTCACAAAAGAAGTCCATTGCTCTTCAAGAGCCCGAGCTCTTTAATTCTCTTGCATGACAAGGCTTTGAACATGAGCGGAAGCTCATTATTGTTGCCATCATGAATGTGTTCATGTGGTGCTTGCTTTGCAATCAATCTCCAAGAAATATTATGTTGTTCAGTCCATTCTAAAGAGTTTGGAACACTTGGAGTGTCAAAATTTGGCACGAAGGGATACCTAAGTGTCAAAAGTCATCAAAATGATACTTAAATGTCAAAATCGGAGCAAAATAGATTAGTTAAGTGTTAATAGCGAAAAAATCCGGCTAAACAATGATGTGGCGATTTTTTGGCAAGCTACGTCAAAATGGTTAGATAAGTACCAAAACAATGTCGTTTTGCTACTAACGTGGGTAAATAATTAATATAAAAATTTATTAAATTTAATTTAAAACCAAAATTTTTAAAAAAAATTAAAAAAAAAAAGAGAGAAAGAGGTTCAACTAGCGATTGAAGGTTGAGCCCTTGCCGAGGGGCTGAGGGGCCAGCGGCTGGAGGAACCCTAACGGAAGATCGGAGCCTTGCTGCCGTCAGAGGAGGAGGGGAAGAGCATCAATGACGCCTCTTCTTCCTCCTTGTAGCAAAGCACGGCAGAAGATGATCGCGAGTCGAGAAGGCCGGAGAGAGAGAGGTTTTTGCGATGAAATGTAGAGTGAGAAAGAGAGAGGAGGAAGATAGATTGACGTTATTTTGGAGTGTAATCGCGATCTTCGTCTTCCCCCTCTTTCTTAATTTTTCGAAATAATATTGATTAAACGCCTAATTGGGAAAGAAAAAAAAGGAAGAAAAAACCGACTGCAACGGCGACGTGGTAATTATGTGGTTTTGTTAAATTCTTTCTTCTTTTTGCTTTTCTTTTTGCCCTTTTGGCCGAATGTAATTTTGCAAACGTCTCGTACGGACGGGAAAACGACGAGGCGCTTCGGACAGGCGCCATCTGTTGCGGTCTGGAGTCGGAGGAGAAGCGAAGGGGCCCCACCGTTTGGAGAGAAGAAGTTGCCGCTGGACCAGCAAATCACCACGTTCGTTTCCCCCAAAATTTGAATTTTCATTGCATTCACGTGGTGATTATTTTGCCAAAAAATAAAAAGTTTATTTGATCGGTATTTGAAAAATTATTTATCGATGGTGTCATGAGGGACGATTTTACGTTTTCAATAACACAAACATCAGTCTATCAACATCGTTGATGTAAATTTCTTTTTTTCACGAAAGATGAATGCGAAAGTAAGAACTATCGTCTGGGCATTTTTTTTTTTTTCAAATTTGTTATGTAAAGAATTGTCACCCATCAAGAAATCCTTGGTTATATAAATTCATGGTTCAATGTGTCGAGGTAATTCAGATGCGATCATCCAATTTAAGATTTAAGCTGAAACAGAAGGATAATTATACTACAAGTCTTTGAACTTTTAGGTAATGTTTGTTGTTGTTTGCAATGAGGTTATTCCTTTGAACTAAGTATCACCATATTTTGTACATAGAGTGATATATATAAAATAATGAGTAAAACTTAGTAACAAACATTGTTGGCTCGATAAAAAAATTGGACTCTTTCAAAAAAAATCAGAAAGCACATCCTTTTTTCTCTTTTTCCTCTTCATTTTATTTTTATTTTTATTTTAAATTTCTTCTGATTTATATGAGAAATTTCTTTCACAAAAAGATGGGAATATACTTTTACCTCTCATGAGTCAACAAGCATTACACATCTAACAAAAAATATAACGGAAGGTTCATAGCCACTTAAATGAAAATTCAATTCAATCGCAATTGGTGAAAGTTTGTAGGCAAACATGTACTGTCCCAAAATTCAAATCGATGTTACGTAATTAAACCCTCCCTCATGGGTTATATTGTCGATTTTTTGTAAGTTTTTAGGTGGCTTCCTTGAAAATCATGTTAGATTTGCCTACACAACAATCGCATGGTAGAAAATGTGGGGTCTTTTGGTGAAATTTATGCACCGAAGTAGCAGGAGCTTGATGCAATTTTTCCATTAGGCGTTCTGCGTTCGACTAGACGTGCGTGTGTGATTGCTTGACGTCATTAAATCCTACTTCTCCAATTTAACATGGATAAACTCTCAAATTCAAAGCCAAAAAAAAAAAAAAAAACACATACGAGCTTTGTTTCTAGAAGAGTAATGCAAAAAGAAGAAGAAGAAGAAGAAATGTCATGTTGTGACGTCAAATTCTACAAGTCAGTTGAATGATAAAATCAAATGGAATTATGTGAAGTAATTCAACGTTCATATTTTCAATTAAAAAAAGAAGAAGAATCGTTTCCTTGAAAGTGAAGTGGGGGTTTCCAGGACAGCTAAGTCCGTACAGTTCACTCCAAAGCGGGGTGTACAAAAAATGACGCAACTCCTTTTCCAGGACGGCAAGTCTTGCGATTTTTAAGTTAAAAAAATAGATTAATATTACGAAAAAACTTGAATTGATATAAATTTATGACAAATTCATTCTAAATATCACTGAAAAAATTAATACAATTATGATAATTTTATCTAAAATTAATATGAATTTTCATGTTAATTTGCCATGTTAATTGGGTTATTATTATGTATCATCTAATTTAATAATTTCATGATAAAATTTGACGGAAATTAGTGGGGAATAAATTCATCATGAATGTACTAGTTTAGAGTTTGTTTTTGTTATAGGTATATTAATTTAAAAATTTTTGTGGTATCAACCCTAAAAGGATAGCAACATCGCTCACACCATTTCTTCCTCACTCTTACAAATTGTCTATCTCAAAAGAAAATTGAGATCAGTTGGCATTCACGATGGAAATATGGAAGTCATTTTAAAATTACGAAAATTATCCGATTACAAAAATCAAGACAAAAATCAGTAACGCATGGCCGGGGAACACGAGAAGCAACCAGAGATGTGACAAAACTTGTTTTGGTTAGGACCTAATGCTCGTTTTCTCCGTGGTATAATTATATAACATTGATTGTTTATTTTAAGAGGTAACATGTGCATGGGATTGTTTATTTTAAGAGGTAAAATGTGCATGGGAGGACGGCACTAATCTTGGGAAACGCTTGCATAAATGTGCGTCCCTCTATAGAATTTCACGAAACGGTGACAATACGTAAACGAGTGTCTCCGTGCCCCCAAACAAAAGTCAAACGTAATTTTATATTATACGGAACGGGACAAGCCCATGTGGGGCTTTTTTTCTTCTCATTTTTCGAGATTTGGAAATCCCAATTTCCAAATTGGTGGGCTGTCATTTTTTGGTTAAAACATTTAGTAGGGGTGAGCATCGATCTATGGTCAACCCTAAACTGACCCTGGACTGGCCCAACTCGCGCCCCGGTCCAGGGTTTAGGGAGCCAGGTCGATCCTTGGTCCTAGAATTCTTGGGCCAAAGACTGTATGGATTGGTTCTTGGTCAGTGCGAGAGTTACAGGTCGGTCCAACCCGAACCAACCCTATATATAATATTATCTATAAATTTTTATATAGGGAAAACCTTAAAATAAATAGTCTCAACAACATTAAATAGCTCATTAGTAAGGAGTTCAAGTAATTTTACATTATTCTTTAATAACTTAGATTTTTATTGTCTTTTACGGTGTCAATAATCATAATTTACGAAGGAGGAAAATGTTTTTGTGAGGAGTTTTCACGATGTCTAAAAAGGCATAAACAGCTTCTTATGACATCATCCTCTAGTATTCGTTTTCTTCTGTCTTATTTGTCATTTTAGTCTTCAATTTGCCAAAATCGAAAGAAACAATTTCTCCGCTCGCCACTCAACACTCGCCTCGCTCACTTTGGGTCATTCATGTCGCTCGCCACTCGATGCTTGCTTGACTTGTTGCTTCCCACTTGACATTCAATGCTCATTTTGTTCGACGCTCACCCTACTTAACTCTCACCGCAACCTCGCTCATCATCGAACCCTTGGGTCGGTACGGTCCTCGGTTGCCCTTTCAAGGAGTACAAAAAATGAAATAAAAAATTATTGGTTGATCCTAGGTTGACCTGGAAACCAGACCGAATTCATTGGATTAATCCAGTCCTTAATCGCTTTTTTAAGAAATACAAAAAATGAAATAAAAAATTATCGTTTAGTTCCGGCTGACCCTGGAATCGGACCGAACCCATTGGGTTGGTCCGGTCCTGGGTCCCAAGGTCAATAGGGTTGGTCCTCGGTCCCAAAAATTGAGGATCGACACTGTGCAGGTTGGTCCTAGGGTTAGGGGGTAGACCAGCCCAACCTGGACCATGCTCACCCCTAACATTTCGTGTACCTACCTACCACTTTTTTGGGGGGTATGTTAAATATAAAGCCGAAAGTCGGAATTCCCATGGGCGCATGGGATATCCCGAAAAAGAAGGGGAAGAAAAAATTACTTTATTTGGATAATTAGCTTATCTTGTAAAATAAAGAAAACGATACAGAAAATAATTTTTCGTTAGGTTCGATATTTTTGGATTTTTTTTTTTCTTTTAGTGTGTTGAATTAAACCAGGAGTTGCGTGCAAGAGACAGGGCAGAGAATCTAACTGACGAGTCCTTAATCATCTTAACACGTGATTTGAGTAGGCTTTATAATTATAGATAACTGTAACTTTTTATAACCTTTTTATAATTTAACTATCTGGAATTATAATTTTCCTACCAAAAAAAATATCTAGAGTTATAATTTCACTATATATTTCAGTTAATTTATTTTGCAGAAAAGGGACAATTCAGCTATCTAGATAGATGAAGAAGTTCAACATAATTACTCACAAGCCTTAAGAATTGTCCCTCTCTATTCTCTCGTCAGTGCTCCTAGAAACCCAACAATGGCCAACAACCAAGAACGCGAAGGGCGCGATCAAGAAGAGGAAGTTGGGAAGCTGGCGGTCCGGCTGGCCAGCGCAGTGGTACTTCCGATGACCCTCAAGTCGGCCCTTGAGCTCGGCATCATCGACACCCTCATCTCCACCGGTGGGTTCCTCTCGCCCACCGAGATAGCGAGCCGGGTTGGCACCAAGAACCCGGGGGCCCCAGTCCTGGTGGACCGGATGATGCGCCTCCTGGCGAGCCACGGCGTGATCGAGTGGCGGTCGAGGAGGGGCGACGGCGACGGAGATGGAGGGGAGAGAGAGTACGGTCCGGGACCCATGTGCAGGTTCTTTGTCAAGGACGAAGAAGGTGGAGGTGTTGGTCCTCTGTTTCTGCTGCATCACGACAAGGTCTTCATGGAGAGTTGGTAATATTCCTTTTATTTTTGGACTATCACCAGTCAAAAAAGTAATTTCTATGAACAATGGCCTATGTGCTTTTGTTCGGCCATTCCAATGGTGAATATTAGGTTACTTGTTGAACGGCTGAAACTAAAATATGATCGCAGCGCTTGATGGCGACAACTCGCACAGTGTCGTCGATTGTGAATCTTGGAAAAACGCTCAATTCAATGAAAGATTTATGATTTTTTCCGAAGAACTTGCCCTCTTGGAGAAGATTGCGTTTGTATTTGATTTGCCGCGGATCATATTATGATGCTGTGCTCGAAATGTCTCCATTGAAGCAGCACCAATTGAAAGGACTGCAATTTCGATTTCAAAGATTACAGATGTCTATATAGATTTTATGCACTCTTGTGGGCCTCATCCAAGTTTGGCTCGTCCCAAAGATTATGGATTTGTACTTGTACAGATCTACGGCTGCTTCATTTTTTATGGACTAATCTCAGGTACCACTTGAACGATGTCATCATGGAAGGAGGGGTTCCGTTCGAGAGGGCATACGGGATGACGGCGTTCGAGTATCCTGCCATTGACGATAGGTTCAATCAAGTTTTCAACCGAGCCATGGCGAGTCATACTGCCTTGATCATGAAGAAAATACTCGATGTCTACAGAGGGTTCGAAGGCATCAAAGTGCTGGTCGATGTGGGAGGCGGAGTCGGGGTCACTCTCAAGATGATCACCTCCAAGCATCCCCACATCAAGGGCATCAACTTCGACTTGCCTCACGTCTTGGCCGATGCTCCTTCTTATCCAGGTAAATCAAATCCAGGACTCCAGCACTCTGCAAGAACACTGAGCTCGTTGTTTCTCATCACATCATTCGACAATATCTTGGTTCTCTTCTTGTGATTATGTGTTGATGTCTCGTGTTTTAGGTGTCGAGCATGTTGGTGGAGATATGTTTGAGAGTGTTCCTAGAGGAGATGCCATTTTCATGAAGGTAAAGACGTCAAACTTAGCTAATGTTCATCCAGCTTGTGATGCGTGAGGCCTTGTAGTTGTTTTGTTCATCACTTTGCGAAATTCCTCTTTCACTCCTCAAACCATTTCAAGGACAATAATCTGTTTTTCCTAAATAGTCTCCACATATGTCGCTAGGAATCCAGAGAAACCTTAAGGCGAGGGAACAATAGTAAAATTCCCATTACTCGAAAGAGTTGCACCATATCCCTTGGGATTAATTCGTACTATGATTTCAAGATTCTTTTCAACATCAAAGCTCATTGGCCTTCACAATCACATTACTTCTTTACAATTCTCTAATCTATGGACATCTAAGTGCAGTGGATACTCCACGATTGGAGCGATGAGCATTGCTCGAAACTTCTAAAGAACTGTTTTGAGGCTTTGCCTGCCAATGGGAAGGTGATCCTCGTCGAGGCGATTCTCCCCGTGGTTCCAGAGAGAAATGTCTCTTCGAACATTGTGTTCCAGCAAGACCTCTTCATGTTGGCTCAAAATCCCGGCGGTAAAGAGAGGACGCAGAAGGATTATGAGGCCCTGGCGGTGCAGGCGGGATTCACCGGCTGTGAAGTCAAGTGCTGCGCTTACAACAGCTGGGCAGTGGAGTTCCCCAAAACGGCGGGTCATTAAGTATTTCGAAGTCTATTCCTAATTTTAGGATGCGTTTGTTTCGCAAAAAACTCAATAATAAAGGAAAATGTTTTCCCAGAAAGCATTTTCCATGAATAAGATTTATTTTCCTTTATTTGGTAATGTATAATTGAAATGTTTCGTGTTGTTTGGATCCCATTAGAAAATAATTTCACACTTTATCTCAACAACAAAAAAAAATCAAAATTTTTAATATAAAAATTTGAATTTTTAATATAAAAATTTGAATTTTTAATTTTAAAATTTGAATTATTTATTTATTATTATTATTATTATTTTTTTTTTTTTTTGTTTCTCTATTTCTCTTTTCCTTCTTCTTCTCCTTCGCTCCACTACTTCCTCTCATGCTATCCCTTCTGCTTCCTGTGGTGGTTCATCCCTAGCTGGCTTACGAGTGGCGAGCTCGAGTTGTCGCTAGAGGCCGCGAGCTCGCCTATTGGGTGAGGCTTGAGGCTTGCCACCAAAGGCCGCAAGCTTGCCAGCGTTAAGCGAGCTTGAGCCTCACCACCCAAGGCCGTGAGCTTGCCCGATCTAGCAAGGCCCTAGGCTTGCCGGCCTTTGGCGGCAAGGCTCAAGCCTCATTAGCTCGCCGGCGGAGGTTGCGAGCTCACCCAATCGACGAGGCTTGAGACTCACCATCGAGGCCATGAGCTTGCCCGATATGGCGAGGCTTGAGGCTTGTCGGCCTTGAGTGAGCTTGAGCCTCGCCATTGAAGGCTGTGAGCTCGCCCAATCTGGTGAGGCCAGAGCTCACCAATTGTCTCCATGGCCGGTGATAGGTGGAGAAGAAGCAAAAAGAAAAAGCAAAGAAAAGAAAAAGAAGAAAATTAAAATAAATAATGGATTTTTTAAAAACAAAAGAAAAGGAAATTCGAATTTTTAAAAGAAATTTTTATAAGAATAATTTTTTTGTAAACCAAGCACCAAATCTAACCTTTGGTAGATTTAAAGAATTTTTTTGATTCTTTCAAATGGGAAATCATTTTCCTAAATTTAAGTTTTGGTAATAAATTTTTTCTTGTTGACTAGGAAGACGTTTTCCGCTGACTCATTTTCCTGAACGAATCAAACGCCGGAAAATGAGAAAAATGTTTTCTCTGAAAATGTACTCCATTAAACAAACATGACCTTAGTTCAAACTCTGATAGATGCGGAACCAAGTGTTGGATTGGATTCTGTTTTTATCGTCCCGTTGGTGGTGCGAATCAGATAATTGCCTTCTGTAATATTTAAAGCGTGACTCTTCAAAATGCCATCCCCTACAAATTGGCCAAGAAGTACTTCACACTCAATCCTCTTAGCATTGTCTCCCACTATACTATACCATACCATAAAGACAGGTGATAACATCTAGTAATCAGGGCCATGAGAAATTCCCAACGTTCTGTTGCAAAAGAGAAAATGGAATATCTTGTAATCAGTGCTTAAATAGCATTAAAGAAGAGGAAAAAATAGAGAGCTATTTAAAACCAGAATTATAGCAAGTTTTTTAATCTCTCGAAGGTGTGTAAACGCCTGCAGACCCAAGAAGAATCTGTAAATGCGATATGGGAACAAGCATCTTTATGCGGGGGGAACCATTCCCTGCTACAAGTTATGGGACAGGTTCCCAGAAAGACCTACGAATAGAGCAGTTCAAGCTAGCGGCTACATCCACTAGACACTCAAGAGACTTGCCTTTATTTTCGCCGAACATTTAGAAGAAAATTTACATATGAGTAGCATTTCCAAACAATTCTGTACATGGTGATTGAAGAACTCAATGCAGTAAGAGTAACCAACACGAGAAGATATGGGTCCGCGTCTACTGATTACAAGTGGAGAAAGGGGACTAGGGAAAGAAACAGCACAGACACGAGCAATTCTGTGGGTTACAGGAAGAACGAGTGATGCTAGACAACAAAAACAGGAATTGAACTACAAAGTTGGATTGCTTCATTCCTTCAAATCACTAAGCAACACCAAAGAAATGACAAAAACTCAGGTCCATCGTCAGATCAATTTCGTCGGACAGTTCGTGGGCGTAACAAGGATACACGTCCAGAAACAGAAAGAGAGGACAAAGAAGGGTTTCGAGAACGGACCGAGACGTAAGAGCAGGTGGGACGACGGACATGGAGTTGGTCTTGGCGTGTCGGAATGCGGAGACGCAGAGGTGGGAGGCCAAGCCCAGGCCCCGCTTCGACGGCGGGACGAAGGTGTGGACGATGTCCATCACCCTGCCCCGTCGCGGAGCGCGTACCGGAGGTAGGCCTTCTTGTCCTCCGTCTCGAACCTCTGCTGGGGCTGGTTCCACACCATCTTCGGGCCCTCGCCGGAGGTTCCGCCTCCGGTGGTGGTGGTCGCCGCCATCTCTCTCTCTCTCTCTCTCTCTCTCTCTCTGGGGCTTCCGCTTCCTCGGTCCGGTGAGCGTGGAACTGCAAGTATGGGGTTCCACGGCGGTTCCACGGCGGTTAGGAAGACTCGATCAACGAAGGTGACTCGGTCAGTTTTCGGGAACGGTGACATTTGACAGGACATGCACCCACCACGTGAGCATGCGTGGGCGCTGTAAATTGCAATATAAATTCTTTTTTCCTTTTTCACATTATATTCTAGATTTTTATTTTTTATTTTCGAATACCTTGGCCGAAAAATTGAAGAAAATAGTTTAGGAAAAAAACCATCAAAAACCTAACATATTTATCTTAAACTTTTCTCTATGACTGAAAGCATCTCAAACTTGTATCTGTAAGACATATTTATTTTTCGTTCAAATTCCATCAATAAATACCATTAAAAACTTACCTATGTAAACGTTGGAACACAATGTTGACATAATGTCCACGTGAGTTAAGTGAAATTAAAAAATCATTCGATTTAATATTGATGGAGGATAAATGTGATTCATAGACATAAATTTTGGATTTTTTTATATTACGATAAAAAATTTAAGGTAAATGTGTTAGTATGTGTACACTTCAAGGTTTTTATGTCATAAAAAAGTTTTGGGTAAATTATATCATGATTATAATTTGAAATTTCTTTTGTGACCTTTTTCTAAATAATAATTTGCATACATATATTTGCTCTTATGCGAGATAATGGTAACGATAACGAATGAAATAAAATAAATGGATTAATCCCGTATATTAAAACATCTGGCAATGAAGAATATCTTTTCTTATTTTTCATCATGTATTGATAGGCGAGAATCATATTAATCATATTCCATAACATCCCTCGCCTTTCTTTTGTTAATCCAACTTATTTTTCAATTTATTTAAATTTTATCGATAAAGTACAATTAAGCTCTAAAATTCTAAAAAAATAATCAAATCCTATAATTATTTAATTAATGCAATTAAGTTCTTTATCTCTGTCTAATTTGACTTACAAAAAATGCTTACAGTGGTCTTTTTTTTTTTTTTTTTTTATATATAATTACCTTCTCTTTCAACGTGACCATGCCAATGAAGAGCCCAGATAACGAGAACGATGTTTTTTTTTTTGCTCCTATTATAATTAGAGTTAGATTTAAAACAAATTTTAAAAAAAAGAGAGACTGAAAATTAAACCAACAAAATTACAAAACACACCTCCACAAAATAGAGAGCGAGTGCCGAGGGGGGATTAAGGGATAAGTATCAACGAGGGTCGGTCACCTCATTAGCCACAAATAATGTCCCTTGTGTGGTGTTTTTTTCTCCATTAACATTTGAAATGTTTTCTATTTAATCTCGATGGCAAGTGTGCGAGACCAAAGTGAAACAATTTCAAGTAGGGGCAAGCATCGGGTCCAATTTGTTAACATACACAAATAACAACATAACTACTTGACTCGCACATGAAATTATATTATTTTATTTTTATGCTTAATTATAATATTTTCCTTTTTTTACCTAAAATATAAAAAGACTGATATTTTTGATAGACTTGGGAACCAGACCAAAACCAATAGTTTTAGAAACCAATTGTTTGGGGTCCCGTAGATTCATTAGTAACAAAATTAGTCTAACTTTCAAATCGATCACTCCCAGGAGATAGCGTGCACAACTCAAATCGCCCCATATCAACCAAAAGCAAAAGGCCAGCACAGAAGATGACTCGACCGTGTTAGGCTGGGTGGGGCCACATAGATGGGAAAATGATGAACGATGGTGATCGGTGGTATTTTAATTACGTAGCCTTCCTTAACCTATCATATCTTGCGTTACACTTCTGTTGAAATAGAGCCTCGCTTTAACTTAAAGCATGTTGGGAAGAGTCTTGAGTAATGAGGTCCAACTAATTAGAGATCGCAAACTTGAAATTAGGGCATTCATCCCTAGTGTTTTAAAGTTCACATTTTTAGAATGGAGAGGCATTTTTATTTAGGCCTTGTTCGGTTGGTCTTGATCAGCCAATTAGGGCTACGACTGAAGGAGTCGAATGTAAAAGGGAGATGACACAAATAGCCCCTGAACTTTGGTCCATATTATCTCTGAATTTTTAATTTATTCAATGTGATCCTTGAATTGCGTATTGTCCATTAGCTTAATGAACATTTTCATCCCTAGACTTTTGGTACATGTTTAATGTAATCCCTAGACTATATGAAAATATTTAATATTGTCCCTAAAATTGAATTAATATAAGGATTATATGGAACATTTTTATAAAGTTTAGAGACTACATTGAATATATACCAAAAGTTTGTGGACTGTATTGAACGAATTAAAAGTACATGGACGACATTGCACATTAAGATAAAATTCAAGGACCACATTGAATAAATTAAAAATTCAATGATTAGATGGCATATCGGGTTGAAATTTAAGAACCATTTGTGTTATTATCAAAAAAGAAAGTCATAATAATGGATACTTGTTCACTCTATTTCTGCTACAATAACTCAACGATTGCTTATGCGACTAAGATATTATCGATATATTGTAACGGCCGTAATGCTGCAAGAATTGATGATCCGGTCTCATATAATACAAGCTCATCTAGTGCTCAGTATACAAGCGTCAATGTACATTCCTATTTTAGAGTCAAAAGTGTGATCATTGATCCTCTAAAAAAAAAAAAAAAAAAAAAAAATCTTTCAATCAATACCCTCATTTACCTTTCCCCTACCAATCATTCTACACAACGATCTGCGATTCCAAATATCATATCAAGATTTGAACATCTGCGACGACTTGACTCGCTTTGCCGGTTTGGAGGGAGAATGAACTCCTACCATTACAAAAACCAAATGTGACTGTGTACATCACTTAAAACCCGTAGCGATGTCCTTTTCTTGCCCGTAGATTCTCTCCACGGAGACGAGCTTCGTCCTTGCGGAAGCCGGGCAATCGATGCCCTGATCTCGCGGGTCCAAGTCCTTTACGACGTTATTCAATTTGGGAAGTACTAGGGTGTCTCCTTTTCTGGACCACCTCCAAAGCTCTACGGAAGTGGCGTTTTGGGAGTTGTTCCATGCATCGTCATGATTAACTTGATCATGAATCTCCATCTACTAGTGAGGGTTGGCCAAGTTTTGGACTGTCTAGGTTCGTTTATTACTTCATTACTAGGCCGGCAAGAGACACTAGTGATTAGAATGGTTGATGGTCCGGACACGACGGAGAGCGAAATTGAGTTGGGTTTACTTTTTCGCATGGTAAAATTGCTGCTTTTTGGATTGATTAATCATTGTATTTGGTGTTCCGTTTGAGTAAATCTTTGAGAGATGCGTATGATTGAACACTCTTGTTGAATTATTCAATGATGATTTGGTGTGTTTGCTTAATGAATAATTTATCAAGAATCAAATTACTAAAGTTGGAACATATAAAGGGATTATTGTGAATGTGGTTTTTTTTTAATCATGCATCTTCAAGTATCCATCTTTTTGCAATAAGAGAGTAGAAAGATTGGGATTGGACCCAAGTGGCCAAAGTCCTAATTTGAATATTTCCATCCTTTTGGTTCAAAACCCGATTTTGATGACTCAAATGTGAGATTGTTTGCTGTTAGTGAATTGAAGGATCGAATTTATGTTATGTGCGTGATCACATAGTTTTGCGAAACACAAGACGAGTTCACCTCATGGAATTTGAGCCTATGTAACCAAAATATCATCGCTCATCTATGAACAGTCCACTCAAACACCTTTTCTTAAGCCGTGACACACTCGCTTTCCCTTCTGCCTCTTCTTTCAATTCCACTCTCAACACAAAAAGAACCTTGTCCTCCCAATCACACAAAAAAAGTTCTTTGAACCGAGTCGCCGTCGCAGTATCCAGTCGAGTGGTGGCAAGTGGAGAGAAGAGGCCGGCGATGGTAGTGGGAGTGGACGAGAGCAGCTACGGCTTGTACGCCCTTAAGTGGACTCTCTTGGTTGCTTCTTCACTCATCAGGAGCCAAGGTAGCCCTAACCATGTCATCATCATCCACGCCAGGCCCTCTCCTTCCTCGGTCCTCTAGATCACCAGCTTCGGCGCGACCGCCATTTTTCCTTGTTCCAAATGTGCACATATTTATCTTCGATGCACCGTGACAAAATGTTGGAAGTACTAATTAAGATTCCTTTGTGCCTAAAGCACGTCCTTCATGTGATGTGCCGAATTCCGATTGGGCGCCGAGCATCTTATGTGCGGCTTCTTCATTTGAACCATGTGAGTTATGTTTTGTACGTCTAACATTTTCTTTGCTTGGACCTCCCGTTGTGTGAAGTTTTCCTTGCACGGATGGACCTAACCGTGAGGCCCATTTATAGTTTGAACGTGGGCCGGGTGAGAGCAGAAAGCCCGGTTGGCCTTTTTATATTGATAAAGTTGCAGGGATAATTTTTCCGTTTTTCTTTAAAAAGTGATAATTTTATGCATTGCTTTTGCAGGGGGAATTCTAGATTAACTGGGGATGTGGGTCGTTACACAAGTAATTCAATGTGATTAGTAACTTTCCATGAGTAATGGTGAGTTTTCCTTACACATCATAGCTCGAAAAATGCCAACATTTTTTATTTATCCAATGATATTCTAATTTTTCTTGATTGGACATAACTCGTAACTCCCATAGTAATTATAATTCCAAGAATTGTAATTTGTTTAAAGCTGTCGCAATTCCATTGTGAATCAACCATTCGAAGTATGGGATCACTTATGGAGTTTGTGAATTACTTAGGTTGTTTGCTTTGTCCTTTCAGAGACCATTTCAGCAAAGTTCGAGTAATGTGGCATTCCATTCTTCACCAGACGAGCCCTTTAATATCACTCTTACCAGGAATTTCTTAAGAAATTATGCACGAAAACTCTGGCAGGATTTTCAGCATTATGCTCGGAGGAAATGTAGTTGTTAGTGGATTCCATAGCGCCGAATGATCGTTAATCAAAACAAAGTAGACAAGAAACGCGAATTAGACTTGCCACATGAAGGCCGAGCTAACAATATCACATCATACAGTAATGAAGATGTAGAACAAATAAGTCTCACCTCAACCCTTCCCACATACTGTTCAAGCTCAGTGCGATCAAAGAAAGTATAAAGAAACAAACAAAAGGAATGAGCAAGGCTGACCAAAACATTTACGGTATGTCTCAGCAAACATTCCTCAATGGACAAAAGGTAGGGTTGACGGAACGAAAGATGAAATAGAGGCTTGAAGTGGAGAGGATTCACTTTCCTCGAATGTCTTCAATCTGTTTTGTGGAACGAGCTAATTTTTCTTTAGTATGCATGAGCTATTTTCAAATAATCACTTTACTCCCTACCTGATTCATGTAGAATCTAGTAGTGATCATCGCTTAACATGCTATTTTTTATGAGCTACACAGACCATGATAAACTGGAATAATTAATATAAACAATCTCTCATCCCTCAAATCATTCTGGGCATAATGCATTTTCCTCCACTTGCGAATCGAGGACATACCGTCCTCACAACCGGACAGTGGAATCGAAACATCGACCGTCGCAACTCAATGACTTCATGTAACGACTTCATGCAGATCGCGATGAAGTGGAGTTCGAATCTGATCCATGCTGCAGTCAATTGAACAGAGAGAATCTAATGCCAAATCTCTTCCGACCACACACTCCTTTTGCTGCCAAGAGATGTTCAAGAAAAAGAGAATAGCAAAGACCACATGATACAAATTGCGGGCAACCAGACAGAATCTATAGGTATAATATCTAGCGGTATGCAAAGTTAATAAAAGAGGAATTTTCGAAGAAACGACGCATCAAACCACAAGAGTAACATTCGATCAAAACACCAGGCCTATTGAAGCAGTGAGTCATCCAATACAGAACATCGAAATAAACGTCCTTCAATAAATAGCTAAAACTACAGAAAACATAGGTTAACTTGACAGCATCCCCCAGTTTCTTAGCACTTGATTTCCTTCAGACCGTGACCAAAATACAAAAAGGTTGGGTCGGTGGCACCTTCCTTGTAGTAAGCAAAAACCAGACCGGCATCATCACTCATGCTCTCGCCAACAAAGCTGCAAGGAAAAACATGACAAATGCACAATTAAGAACAACCGGCAGAAGTAAAGACATCGCAGGACAACCTTTGTTGTTCATTCCACTTACAACTGAAGGTCGCTGAGCTTAGAAATAAGGAACTTGGTTGCTGCCTCAACGTTCTTCTTGAACTGTTCTTGTTGCTCCCCGGTCAGCTTGGCTGTCAACAACTTGATGTACTTCTTCATGAAGGTGACGAATTGCTTCTTGTCAAAAGGGGGTTGCTCCTGCTCAAGGTTGTAACAACAATTCATCAAATACCTTAATCGAGGAAAGCTAACAAACATGCAAGCAATGATAGAGTGATCATAACCTGGAGTCTGAATGTGTCAACGATGTCAACCACCTTGACAACTTGATCATCAACACCTTCGTCCTCGCCGCCACCCTCAGCCGAGGGATTAGCACCAATGTCAAAGTCAACTGCACCCTGAATAACCCACTGTTCGAACAAAGGACAGTGAGTTCAAGTGTTCATGACTTTGCAAGAGTAGCAGAGACAGATCCACCAGTTTAAGTATTCAGTTTATGTATTCACATATCATGATAAGTCTCAAGACAATAGAGAGCAAATATTTAAACAATCCTCCCAAATAATTCATCCAATCTAAGAATGAACAAATCTTGACCGAATGCCCAAAAGAATTGCCGTGATTGAACAGAAACTACCTGAAGACCATACACTTCTTTTTTTTTTTTCCCCTAGCTACTTGATATTTAGGGGGAAAAAGCTACAACCTGAACTGTGAAAAAAACTCAGCACAACTACATGTCATTATCCTCAAGCAAATAAAATATGTTTAATAAAATAAGTTGTCAATATAAACTTAGTGAAATTCCTCAATGTCCCACTAACATATTAGCCTAACATCACCATACTCACTATCCCATGGATATGGATGTTAAGATATTACATAAGGGCTATTTTGAGACAGTACCTTTCCCTCAACTTCCCACAGCACTCCTTCGAACAATTCCTTGTAGGGGAACGAATCCGAGAGAAGCTCATCACCTGGGATAAGCAATTATTGCAAACATCTGATTAGTAACAAGTAACAGCTATCAATTCAATGAAACAATCGCTGTTCGGTCTAATTCCACCTTCCCGATCTCAAAATACAAAGATGAACATACATATGTACACGATACATCCCTCTATACAATTTATTTCTCTGTAAGTCATCCTTTTTCTCTGTTGCTTCCTTAATTACTTTTCCATCTCCCTCCAGACAAAGGAGGGAGGAAATTACAAAACATGTTTGGATCGGCTGCGACAGCAACTCAAAGAGGCACAGTCTGTCAGGCATAAACCCTCGACAGACACTCCCTCACGAGATAATCAATCACACCCATTCAAAAGACACACAACTCAGACACGCAATTTCACCGATAAAGTCGGCAACTTTCAAGCTTCCATCCAAAAACCCACGATCCACCGAATCAATTAACAGCATCAATCAAAAGACACACAACTCGACACGCAATTTCACCGATAAAGTTGGCAACTTTCAAGCTCCCATCCAAAAACCCACGATCCACCGAATCAATTAATAGCATCAATCAACCGCTGAACAAAAGAAAACGTACGAAAAATCAGCAATTTCATTCAGATCATCCACTCATCCGCTCATCCAAAGCCAGGAACCCAGATCCCGACAAGCAACCCGATCGAAGATCCACAGAACACCAACACATCAACCCAGATCTAGATCCCGATGCTCGAAAAAACCCACCAACCCAAAATCGAAACCAAGTTCGTCGCCGACCGGAGGCGCCCCCGCGCAAGAACGCAAGCCACGCGCAGAATTCGTCGAATCAAAAGGCCCGAAGGAATTACCGGTGAGGAGATCTTGGTAGACCAACATGGCTGGAGATGCGCGGCTGAGCTTCCCCTCGGATCGCACCTACAGAGAATCGAGAGCCCGGAGGAGAGAGAGAGAGAGAAGGAAGGGGAGATGCCGAGAGCGAGAGGGTCTGTGTTGGGCGAGACAGGGGAGCATATATAGGCGAGGGTTTCGGACCGTGGAACGTGTTGCGGCATCGCCCCGAAAATTACGATTATGGGTCCGAGGAATGCGAATATTCCGAGAGCGTCCTTCCCTCTTCTCTCTCTCCACAATAATTGACATCTTGCTCAGCCGGCGACTGCTCCGGGGGATCGTCGGATGGCCAGTTTCGGCAGGACAGCGGGACCGGCTCGGCCCGCCTGTCGGTCCGTCCTAAGTGGCACTTAAGGAAGTTGGGCCGACTCATATTTTGTAATCGACTCGACTTGAATGATGCCTCTAAGTTGATGTTAATTGGAAAATATAATGATTTTTCGTGCATTAACTTTTATGATGAAATGTCTAAATTAGCATTTTTTTTAGAAAAGTAAAAAAAAAAACCTTCTAGAGGCTAAGCTCGGATACATTTATAATTGAGTCAAGTGATTACGAGGTTGAGATTTTTACGAATAGACTGGGGTGATAAATTAGAAAGATAATGGTCAATTTATCTATTTAAATAACATTAACATCTTGAAGAAATCGACCGTAAGGCCATAAAAATCAATCCAACTCACCATATTTATTAGATGGTTGGATTACAAGAGCATTTAAAAATGCTTAAGCGAGTAAGAGGAACTCGATAACTCAAAACGATACGGCCAAAGAAGTTAGGGATCAGTGCACTAGATGGCCTATAACTTGGCATAAAAGTTTAGTTAATTTTTAAAACATCCTTGTCAACGCCTGAATTTTTTTGCTACTAATTCAAGTATGCAATTTTTGTAATAAAACATGATGAAACGATTAAAAAAAATAACTAATAAAATCAGTACAGACCCACTAAACCATACTTGCATGACTTTTACCCATAAGCCCGGCTTAATTTCAAATTCATTTCGGCCCAGAGACAAAATCTAAGAAGCCCAGCAGCCCAGAACCCTGCTTGCCCCTGCTTTTGGCTGAGAACGCTCGGAGCACAGTCCCTCCTCGATGGAAGTTTCGTTGCCAATGTCGATCCTCATGAACGACATTCTCTAGAATCTCCTCGACCGAGCTTGATCTACAACTACAGTCAGAAATTCTGCTCCAATAAGGTGAATTCAATATGTTCCATCTTAGTTTATTACGAGTAAGAACAAAAACTCTAGGATCGTGTTGCTGTTTGCATAATTTCCGAGTAGCTATGTTGGTTGTTAGATGAAGTTGAATCGGTGTTTGAAACTGACCCACTGATGAGATTAGGTGCCGAATTTGAGTAGAGCCATGTTGATTCTCATGTCCATTTGTTTGTCAATTGAACTTGCTATGCTCTCTCCATGTTGGAGTAGTTCTATTAGTTCCTTCTCTGTGTTATGGTGCAGTAATTACTAGACAACTTTCTTTTGTGAATGAGTAGTAATATCGTTTGAAGATTCATGTCATATGTCATTAAAAATTTCTTTGAATTGTGTTTACATTTGCTTCGAATTGGTCACTAGAGGGGGATGTTACGTTTTTGTAGGTTTGTGGTCAGTGGATGAGGGTGACAGTTCTATAATTGAAGGTAGAAGATGGTGATGTTCGGTTTAAGGCTTGGATATGTTGATCATTGATAAGGTTTTGTTGATGGTGAATCAGTAAAAATGGAGTTCTCAATATAGGAAGAAGACCATGAGTTTAGAGTAGTAATAATGGGTGATGGGTTTAGTATTGTACGTAAGGCGATCTTGGTGCGATTATAGAATAGATGGCCTGTATAATAAAATGGGTTTGACTTGGGTTTTAGAGATTTTTGGGCTTGATTTGGTTTGTCGTGACCTACCCTTGGGGGAGGGAACAGGTTTAGGGGACAGGTCTAAGGCCCATCATTAGGTATGGGCTCTCCCAAGCCCATACCTGCGTGATATTGAGATATTTTTAGGAATTTTGCATAAAAGGAGTTGCCACTAGCCTATTGGGATCGACTAGAAACCAAGTGAGGCATGTGAGTGTACCTCACTTCCTACGCAACTAGAGAATCTAGGGTCGGGTACTTGATTACACTAATTGACCAATTAGTGCCCTTTCGATACCTAATCTTGTTCATTTTAACAAAATGATTTTTTAGCAGACAATTTGGATTGATTTTATAACTATCCACTAACATGGAAAGTGATCATACGGGTACATAATCATTGGAGTAACAATCATAGCTACCAAAATCCTAATTGCAATAAAATTAAACACATGCAATTAACATAATTAGATATACAAGTTAAACATACGATATAATCAAAATATGAGCAAATAGAAGTCTAATTACCCTAAGAATGCAAAATATAACTATTTCTAACCAAAACCTACACTTTTTGGGATTTTCGAAATTTTTTAATTAATTATTTTAAAATATTATTTAATATTATAATAGTATAATATATTAAAAACGATATGGGTCGGATCGCGAGATTCATTGAAAAGGGCCCGAGCCGGGGATCGAATCGGCCCGGACGGGCCGCACAGTAGAAACCAACCGGGCTGGGCCTGATGTACAAGCCCAGCTTGGTCTAATTTTTTAAAAAATAAAGCCCATAAGCCCACCAACCTACAAGCCCATAAACCTATAAGCCCACATGCAAAAATAGTCCAAACCTGACCCGAATTGTTGAAATCCCTATTTGATTCGTGATCCATGCACGACTTGATTTTTGGCCGAAACCTTAGGGCTTCTTGGTGGTGCTGTCGACAGTGGCGACGGGCATGACGGCGGTGGTGACACGGTGGGTGGCGGCAATGACGTGGTGGGTGGCAACGGCGACGTGGAGTGGCTCGGTGGAGGGTTGCTCGCGAATGCTAGCGTCGGCGACGGAGCTCAAGCGGAGCAGTGAGGCAGCGGTGGCTTCACGGGGAGGGGACGAGCAGATCGCGACTGGTGCGGTGCTGACGTCAAGTGGTAGCAGGTCGCGAGGACAGAGGACGCGGGTTGGAGGCGCTGGAGTAGCAATGGCGGAGGTCGAGTAGGGCAATAGCGGCTATGGCAACGTTGGGTTGCAGGTCGGGGGCGCCGCAGGCATCGGATCTAGCTGCAGAAGCGGTAGAGACTGGCGGAGATAGGGCGGACCTTCGACCGGCTACAGGGTGGCAGCAGCGTTGCAACCGGCTCAAATTTGTTGGCGTCGGAGGACGGTATGAGCTCGCGGGCCAGGGGAACCCCGGTGGTGGCGTGACACGAGCAGCAGAGGAGGTGCAAGTCGGTGCGGGGCTCACCGGGAGTGGAGCGATGACCGGCTTAGATCTGCCGTCGTCGGGGTGCTTGAGCGAGAAGATTAGGACAGTGGTGCTGTCGTGGCACGAGCAACGGAGGAGGCGCGAGCCGGGCGGCGAAGCAAACGTCAACACTTGCGGATGATGGAGGTGCACGCAGAGGCGCCGGAACGGCGGTGGCGATTGGTGCAGTGGAGGCCGGTAGGCGGAAGCATCGCGACTGGGAGAGGAGCAGCGAGGAAGATGAACAGTCTTCCCCCTTTATTTTAATTTATTTTATTTTCTCTCTCTCCCGTCTAGGGGTGTGCATGGTCCGGGCGGGCGGTTCCCGACCTAGAACCGGGAACCGCCCGCTAAGGACCGGTTCCAAAAATTGGAACCGGGATCCACCCGTTCGTTGCATGGATCCCGGGAACCGGACCGTCGGTCCGGTCCGGTTCTCGGGTGGATCCATGGAACCGATATTGGCGGCGGAGGAGCGGCGGCGGCGCGCGTCGACGCTCGGGGAGGAATCGAAGATAGAGGCGAGCGAGGGGACGGACAGCGAGAGGCGAGAGGGCGGCGGCGAAAGCCGTGGTGGATGGCGACCCGGCGCGAGGGGGCGAATAGCGGCGGAGGAGGAGTGGCGGCAGAGGAGCAAGCGGCGGCGCGTCGATGCTCGGGAGGAATCGAAGACAAAAAGACTAAGCGAGGGGGCGAACAACGAAGCGAGAGGAGCAGCGGGCCGTGGTGGGTGGCGACCGGCGCGAGGGGCGAACAACGGCGGAGGAGGAGCAACTGTGGCGAAGGAGCAAGCGGCGGCGGAGGAGAGTGGCGGCGGCGTCGACGCTCGAGGAGGAATCGAAGACAAAGAGGGCGAGCAAGGGGGGGCGGAAGCAGAGGCAGAGGAGCGGCGGGCCGTGGCGAGTGGCGACCGGCGTGAGGGGGCGAATAGCGGCGGAGGAGGAGCGGTGGCGGCGGCGTCGACGCTCGGGGAAGAATCAAGAGGAAGAGGCGAGTGAGGGGGCGAACAACGGCAAGGGGCAGACAGCGAGAGGTGGAGAAGCAACAAGCGTAGCGGGTGGCGACCGGCTCGAGGGGGGTGGACGGCGGCGGAGGAGGAGCGGCGGCGGCGGCGTCGACGTAAGGGGAGGAATCGAAAACGAAGAGAAGAGATTGAGGAAGAGAGAGAGAGAGAGAGAGAGAATCGAAGATGATGAAACCGCAGAGGAAGAGAGTCGAGACAGAGACGCGAACTTAGGGTTTTTTTTTTTTTTTTTTTTTTAATATTAAAAAGTGCCGGTCCGGTCCGGGTGGGCGGGCGGGTGGATCCGCCCACGGAACCGGGAACCGCACGGTTCCCAAAAATTGGAACCGGGAACCCGACCGGTTCCCTCGAGAACCGCCGGTTCCGGCGGTCGGGCGGTTCCGGGTATTTTGCACACCCCTACTCCCGTCCCCTCACATCTTCTCTCACGTCTCCCCTTCCCCCGTTCCGCCCCCTCACCTCTAAGGTTTCATGCGAAGGTGGAGGAAGGAGAAGGTGGCATGGGCCGGGCCACGCCGATTCGTGACCCCTTCCATGTTTTCTTTTCTTTTTTTCTTTTTGTTTTTTGTTTTTTTTTTTTTTTTTTTTACTGACTAATTCTTAATTTTGCACACGATTAAGTCCTAAATAAAATTATAAAATTTAGGTGTCAATAGTTGCCCCTCTTTGAATGGGAGCTCGAAGAGATTCCATTTAAAGAAAAAAGACACCTAAATTATTTTGGCGATAGAAAGACCTCAGGTGCATAGGCACGCATCAAGTCGACGGAAAAAAAAAATCATAACTATGGAAGCGCGTATTGTCAATAAGAGGAAGAAAGACTCTGGGCTACAGAAGCACGCTGTGTCAAAAGAAGAAAGAGAGACCCCGAGTTACAAAAGCACGCTGTGTCAAAAGAAGAAAGAGAGACCCCAGGCTATAGAAGTACGCCGTGTCATAAGAAAAAGGAAAACCCCGAGCTACAGAAACATGTCGTGTCATAAAAATAAGACCCTGGGTTACAAAAGCACACCGTGTCATAAGAAAAAGACCCCAAGCACGCCATGTTATAAGAGGAAGACCCTAGGCTATAGAAGTACGCCGTGTCATAAAAAGAAGACTTCGGGCTACAGAAGCACGTCGTGTTATAAAAAGAAGGCCCCGGGCTACAGAAGCACGCCATGTCATAAGAAAAAGACCCCAGGCTACATAAGCACGCCGTGTCATAAAAAGAAGGAAAGACCCCGACCTACAAAAGCATGCCGTGTCATAAGAAGAAGGAAAGATCCCGGGCTACAGAAGCACGCCGTGTCATAAGAAGAAAGAAAAGTGAGATCTCACCGTGTAACAACGAGTTTCGACCGAGTATGATAGTCTCACCATGTACGAACGGGTTTCGACTGGAAGGAATGTATCACTGTGTATAAACGGGTTTTGACTGGGTATGATAGTCTCACCGTGTACGAACAGGTATCGACTGGGAGGAAGGTCTCACAATGTACGAACAGGTTTCGACTGGGTATAATAGTCTCATCGTGTAGGAACGAGTTTCGATTTTGGGAGGGAGGTCTAACTGTGTATGAACGAGTATGATAGTCTCACCGTGTACGAACGAGTTTCGACCGGGTATGATAGTCTCACCATGTACGAGCAGGTTTCGACTAGGAGCGGACAAACATGGTTTACGGATGAAACCACAAGCCACGTGGTTTAGGAAAATCCACCAATCTTATGGTTTAAGGATAAACCTACCAATCTTGGAAATGGTATGGTTTAAGGCTAACTATAAACCTTTTGAAATGACATGGTTTAAGGCTGACCATAAACCTTGTAGATGACATGGTTTGAGTCTGACCAAGAACCTTTGGTTTTTAGGGAAGTACTCATTAACCTCTTGAAAATTGCGTGGCTTTACTGAGGAATCATATCAAACTCAACTTGAGCAAATGCCATTAGAGACGTCATCAAGAGACGCATTGACAATATTACAACAATAATTGAATAAGCTAATCAAGCTAAGTTCGATTGCTTTAGAAAAACACTCGATGTCAATTAGCATTAGGGCGGAGCTTCGGACAGCTGCAGGGTGGCAGTGGAGTTGCGACCAACTTAGATTTGCTGGCGTTGGAGGATAGTATGAGCTCGTGGGCAAGGGGAACCTCGGTGGTGGCGCGGCACGAGCAGCAGAGGAGGCGCGAGCCGGTGCGAGGCTCACTTGGTGGTGGAGCGATGACCAGCTTAGATCTGCTGTCGTTAGGGTGCTCGAGCGGGAAGATCAGGACAGAGGTGTTGTCGTGGCATGAGCAACGAAGGAGGTGCGAGCGGCGGAGCAGAAGTAGTAGCGTCGACACTCGTGAATGATGGAGGTGCAGCGCGGAGGCGGCGGAATGGCGGTGGTGATTGGCGCAGCAGAGGCCGAGGCGGAAGCGTTAAGCGGGAGAGGAGCGGCGAGGAAGATGAACAGTCTTCCCCCTTTTTTATTTTATTTTATTTTCTCTCTCCCCCGTCCCCTCACATATTCTCTCACGTCTCCCCTTCCCCTTGTTCCGCCCCCTCACCTCTAGGGTTTCATGTGAAGGTGGAGGAAGGAGAAGATGGCATGGGCTGGGCTAAGGCCAGATCCAGCCCGGCCCCTTCCACGTTTTCTTTTCTTTTATTTGTTTTTTTGTTTGTTTTTTTTTTGTTTGTTTTTTTAGTGACTAATTCCTAATTTTGTACACGATTAAGTCCTAAATAGAATTGTAAAATTTAAGTGTCAACATGGTTTTAGGGAGTTCAAATGGTGAGATATAAACTGTTGGTAGTTTGGGTTTTAATTCTATTGAAGGTGCTTGTTATAGAAAGCCTCATTCATGTCCCTAGTCCAGACCCACGAAGCTCAAGTTTGATGCATATTCGGACCAGGCCCAGGGGCCTAGGCCAGTGTCCCATTTTATTAGCATATAAAAGAAAGAAGAAAAAAAAGAGAAAAGAAAGAAAGAAAATGTTACCTGGTCGTGTACAATTGCATTTGGACATAGAAGAGAACAATAACGAAATTAAAAATAAAAGGATAATAATATATAAATATATATTTTTCTTCAAAAAATAAAAAATTGGACCAATAGGACTTGATTATGTTGTTAGTTTTTATTATTAGAATTAGTTTATTTTCATATAGTTTATGGATTAGAGAGTTCCTTTGATTTAGTTGAGTTTTAGGAAGATCAATCTTTTAGAAGACAAATTTGATTTAAAATTAGTTGGTGGGTTGCTGTCGTGGGGTTTGATAACAAGACCATACTATATTCTTTACTTGACTTATATCGAGGTGCCTCACTACATTTTACATTTTACATTTTACTTGTTCTTTTATACTATCTTCAATGAATGAATTGTGATTCTTTTATATCGCTTTTCTGAGCTGTGATTTGCATGTTTTAGTTGAATGGTTAGATTACATTTTAGGACCATAATTAAACAAAAAAACATTGCATGGACACTTAGTGGATAAGAATTTTAGGATTTATAATTTGGTAAAAAAAAAACTGCATGGGCACTTATTAGACAAATAATCAAGTTTGAATATTGAAAGTGCACTAATTAGATAACTAGTGTAATCAAGTCCTTGAACCTAAATCTTTGGTTGAATAGGGAGTATACTTAGCTTACTTTTCTAATCGACCTCAATAAGTTAGTGATATCTCATATATAATCTCATAGGCTTAATCGAATCAAAATGAAAATCCCAACATTGCGTGAGTTAAGGGTCTAGGAGAATCTAAGTCAGTTGGGAATTGGTGATTTCCTAATTGACATTACCTCTAAACTCGTCTTTCCGACTTGTTGGGAGGGTGGGCCGGCGGCTAATGGGTTGTGTGACGTTGGTCGGCGGTGACAGTTGGTGGTCAGCGGTCATGCAGCGGCGGCGGCGAGTGGCAACGGGTGGCGGTAGTTGACGGTTGGCGGTCCGTGAGCAAGAATAAAAAAAAATAAATATAAAAAAGAAATTGTTTCGTACCAAACTCATTATTATTCTTTTTCTATTTTGGAGTAGAAATTTTGTGTAGTTACCAAATACCTTATTTTACTCAGAAATTGTTCTTCATAATAAAAATAAAAAAGAACTATTTCTGAAATAAAACTCTTCCCCAACCAAGAAGCGTTGTCATGTGCAGCCTTAGTTAATGCATCATAATAATGGAAAATAGCCAGCTATATTCCTTTACATTCAAAGCCATGGTATGTTTGAATAAAGATTTAGCTTGAATAACCGAATGTAATTTAGATTCATTTGATTAAATCAAGCTAATAAAATTGGAAAAAATGTTAGAATTTTCTTGCTCCCACCACAAAACACAAGTTTATTTTATCGTTCTTGGGGTCGGCTCTATAATTCCATCCATTTAACGCCACTGTAGATAAAAAAAGAAAAGAAAAAGAGAGAGAAGAAAGTATCACTTTCAGCGCGTTGGTCCCACACTACCAATTCCTAATGGTTTATAAGTGCACATCACGTGCCAAACGAGCCCCATTAATCTCAAATCAATAAGAGAAACATTGGATGAGTATAGTATGTCAATCAAACTGAATTCACACCATTGTGATTGATGAGTCTTATCCAATTTGATAGTCTAAATTTGATTTAGTACATATGAATAATTTCTCCATTATACCTATCCGCGGGTAGCCGCGCTGGTATTCATTTTCTCTTGCTTTGATGCGGTCGGCAGTTCAAATTCCCGCGGTGCTAACTATTTAAGTGGGGGGCCTTGGTGGTGGGTTGTTGGACCAGATTCCCTTAAGATATAGTTGCTATTGGGCTTCTATTGCAGAGGTCTGTGAGATTTTGAATTGGCGTAAGCCGACAAAGGGCATGTTCCAGCGGATCCTCAGTCATAAAAAAAAAAAAAATTTCTCCATCATTGTCACTAGTGTCATCTTCAGGATTTTGGGCCCACCCCAAAACCCGTAACCAATACAATGAAAAAAATCCACAGCCCATATTGGATTTGGTTTGTCTATTCCTTGAAATTGAATGCACTCCTATCCTAGCTACAATGTGCCATCCTAGATTATGCATACCTTATATTGAATTGCTTGATTCTCTCATAACCCTTGTCGTGACCCCCCTTGTCATTCATATCATTCCCCTCTTCCATTTTCACCTCCGTCGCTATCGATCAAAACCCTAGCAAAGGATGTGTGTCTGTGTGCATGTTCTGATCTTTTGTGTTTGTGAATATTAGAGATAATTAAAGATTTTTCTGAGATACTTTTCTATGTTAGAGATAATTAGATACTTCTATTGATTCTCTATATCTCTTAAGATTGTGCTACATCTCCTTTTAATTATGCATATCTTGATTGATATGTTAACATAGATAATTATCTAATTTAGCCTATAAGTAGGTCCTGTACACTATACATCAAAATATACGAAATTTTTTTCACAATTCTCTCTTTCACTTTTGTATTTTTAGTTGTGAAGAAGAAGCTCTTTCTGAAGAAACTGACCACGGCTCCATTCGCCATTGCGAACCACCAGAATCACTGCACCATCTGCTTAAGGGGCTCCGCTGCCACTACACTTTCCTTTTGGATAGGTGTTTTGTCTTGCGTAAATCCCCATATATAGACACATACGTTTTTCCTTTTGCTTTTTATGTGTGTGTGTGTGTCTCCAGTGCGTGCTTCTCTGGTCTAATGTTGTATCTTAAGTTCGTATGTTGCAAACCGAAGATCTTTGTTTAAAATCACTGTTTAGCGAACCATCTTGTTAGATACTTCTTCAAAGCATTTTAGAATACCTTTTTTTTAAATGAAAAAAAGAAAAAGAAGAAGAAAAAATTAGGGTAGATTACATTTCAGCCAAATTAATGAAATGTCTTGATTTGTTCAAACTAAAAAGAGTTTACCATATTTAATGAAGAGCGCATATAATTGTAGCAGAATTACTATGACATGACTTCCTTTATTTTGGGCTTTTATCATAAATCAAAACCGATCACGATTTTCTTGACGAGAAACATATAGAATCTTAAGGTCAAATTTTCAAAATAAAGAACGTTGACTATTTCTCATAAAGAGTGCATATAGCTGCAATGGAATTTTGTGCATAAGATACATTATGCTAAGCTTGTGTTAAACCTAATTGCCCATAAACTATTAAGCCATATTATATGTTAATAATGCCCATAAACTAATAAGCCATATTTTAAGTTAACATTTATTAATACATACTGAACACAACATATTATGGAAGCATTTGTATTAACTACACGGTCTGTGCACTCCTTTTAGCAAGTACATCTATGGCCATTGATCAGGGTGAATGGATTTGCAGCAATTAACTACTCACATCATTGGTAATGGATGGGAATCTGTAGCAAAGTCTGTACCTAATATTTGCTTATTATGAAATACCATAGTTAAGGTGAAATCACGAACTCTTATGATTGATGATGGTTCACAGTGGCGTTTGGTGCAGCGGTCATTTGAAACTTCAATCAGACCAAATACCTTATAAGTTGGATCACTTTGATTGTATGAAGCCTATCTTTGTATCAAGTTTTTGATTATTATCATTGTGATTCGTTTGTACAAGCTTTTTATGCTGAAATGCATCGTGCATTACATTTTGTGCTGTGTTCTTTAAACACTTGAGCTTTTTATTATTATTATTATATATTTTGCATCAAATTAATGAATCCCATATCTTTGGTGACCTTTCCATCTTTTTGTAATGGGGAGAGAGACATAGTTAGGAGAGATATTTCAAGTGAATTTTTTTTGGTAAGTGAGAATATGTGTCGGATTCTATCTTTAAGGTAGAAATCTGAACTTATCAATTCATGTTTAGACGATCTTGATTCTTATTGATGTTGAACTGAAATATTCGGTATATTCATAATCTGTACATTCGTGCAAACCCAGATAAAAAACCATGGTTGGCCTAGCCAAACATATCAAGATTGCCGTGACTTGATATTTATGATCTCGAGCTCATAAGCAATTTGGATTTTGAAGAATAATATCAATGGTATGGTTTGAAACTATGTGGTGAATGGCCAAGTGACGTAAATCATTGCACGGCTCATATTTTTTTGTGATGACAATGACTGCACGGTTGGTTACACTGTTCAGACTTACCTTTGGTTGACCTAATATTTTTTTGTGATGGCAATGACTGCACGGTTGGTTACACTGTTTAGACTTACCTTTGGTTGACCTATCCAATTCAAATCCAATAACGGGTGCACCTGAGAATGACTTTCCCAAGCCATTTTGGCCTTTCAAAATTCCTCGGGCTAAATATTGGGTGTTTGGCAAAAATTTTGCAAACCCCACGAGAGGAAAGTAAAAATTCTGAAGTTTGAAAGTTCAAGGCAAGTCCTAAGTTACCTTGGGCTTTCAGCTTTCTCAACATGCCCAAGGCTAAGATAGTAACAATTTTTTTTTTTCACGAAATTGTCTTCCCCAACTTTTTATTTTTTCTTTTTGCCCTCGTTGTATGACACTGTTCATCTTCTCTATTGAGGTTGGTCGGCATGGTTGCATGTGGCTGTGAGAGGCCAACAATGGGCTAGAGAGATGCTGGTGTGGTTGCGATGATCCATGTGATTGTTGCAGGAGGGTTAGGCAACCTCTATGAGGGGTTGTGTGATTTGGGCCACGGCTACCTCAACGAGGAGTTGCACGATTTGAGTCATGTGACCTCCGCGTGGGGAGGCTGATCTAGGTCACCGAAACCTTCGCAAGGTGGCAGTGTGCAACTGGGTCATGCGACCTTCCACGAGTCGCGGCGACTCAGATTTGAGTCACGTGACCTCTGCGAGGAGTTGCTAATCTAGGTTGTTGCAACCTCCACCAGTTGTAGCGGTGCACAATCTCAATTGTGCAACCATGAGGCTCTCGCAGAGGTCACATGACCTTAGGCAACCTTTGCCTAGGTCACGTGACCCTCGCTGGGGTCGCTTGACCCTAGGCAACCCTTGCCGGTGGTCTTTGGCGGTTGCTTGAGGTCTTGCAACCTCATATGTCAATTGTCGGTGACAAATTTCGATTGCCAACAGCCACCTACCCTTCGTTGGCAACTATTTTTTTTTTTTTATCACATAACTCCTTTGTAAATATAAATTTCTCTAAACACTATTTTATTCAAAAGTACTTCACAATAGACTTTTTGATTACAATTTACTAAATATAACGTGCATTTTGGAAAACTCCTTTAATTTAAAGTCTTTTGTATTTTCCCCAAGGCTTTCCCCAAAACTCCAACCAAAGGCGGCCAATGTAGTAGCCAAAAAGTAAAAGAATCTATAGTAAGATGATACTAGTCACGTGACTTAAATTCATCAATCATTGCGAATGCAAAGTTTAATTCAAGCATCTTGATATCATTGAGCTATTGTCATGACAAGTCATATTTACTAATGGTCGCTAAATCTAAGCTGGGAGGACAAACCATAGTGAATATTGTTCTTTATTTTTATGTTTACTTAACTTGGAGATTCCTTCATTATTCTAAAAGAAAGGGCTGAGGTCTGTATGTCTCGCTTGATTGCTCATGTAGTTCTAACATTCCAAAACGTGTTGGGAAAGAAATTATAGACATGTCAGCCTTGAGTATTTCTGCAAGGTGCTGTTTGGTATATTGAGTTAATCGGAATAAGATAAAAGGAATCAAATGAATTATTAGGTTTCAGAGTATTAATTAATCTAAAAATTATTGAGTTAATCGGAATAAGATAAAAGGAATCAAATGAATTATTAGGTTTCAGAGTATTAATTAATCTAAAAGTTACTGTGCCGCTAAACACATGAAAATTATAATGTAGCTTCTTAGGATTTGACTTTTACGGACGATGATACTGTCCATAAATCATCGTCCATAAAATTTCAGTGATCGCCCTCGAGTATAATCTTTTTGTACTTTTGCCTGGAGACGTCTTTATTTTTTTATTTTTTTGGTCGTTGTTCGAAAGACGTTTGGATAGTTTTAGTAAGTTACCTCACCCCCACTTGCTCCACCATTTTAAATTCTCTCTCTCTCTCTCTCTCCCCCCTCTCTCTCTGATTTTTTTAGCTAATAGAACGATCATAAGCTAATAACACTTATGAATATTTGTAGTGTACTCAGCCAAACATTTTATTTTATTGCATATGCATAGTGTGTGACCATATTCTAGTTACATGTAAGTAGATATAATCCTTGTAATTGTATTATATGAGCAGAGTTATAACATCTAATAATGGGAAAAATTACCAAAAAATGTCCTAAACTTATTACACTAGCTAGTGCCAATGCAGTTCTCAATATTTCAATTTGTCTAATTTAGTCCTAAATCTTTTGACAATTTACTAATTCAGTTTATCCGGCCAATTTCTGACTAAAATTTTGTAGTTCAAGTCAACATGCTGGAGGGGGGAGGGATGGAGGGAGGATGTGAGTGATGATGCATTTGTAAGTACATATAAAATGCTGGTGCAAGTTTAGGAACTCAATACCTCCAAACAAAATTATCAAAGAAGTTAAGAAAAATTGGTAGTTAAAGCTATTAATCGGAGTCATTCACCAAAAAATCCTCGCATTTTATCTTTCACAAATTTCGATCTAATAATAATTATTATCATCATCAGTCACCACATATTCGTGCAATCTTATAAAAGAAGACATAAGTGACTTGGACTCTTATTTCTACAAACTCAAATTGGAGAGACCACAACCTCAAACCACACATGCCCGTTGAAGTGAATTAAGAGCATGCGACCAGTTAAATAGGAAAATGTTCACCAATATGTATTCGCACAAACCACATGGTTACCTGGCTAGTTTCTAACTTGCGCATGTGCAAACTAAGCATGGATTAGCATTATATATATAGACATGCATACATACATTTATGAAATGAAACAATATGTTCCTATTTTAATTTAAATGGTATCAACACAAGCAAACTATACAAAAGATAAAATCGTGAAAGGAAAAGAAAAAACAAGAAGATGATGGAAGTCGCTTGGCATTAGTGGATGATAAATCTTAATTATGTTGCATTAGTTTATGTGTATCTAGACATATACAGTGAATGGTTAGGGACATTTTAAGTAGAAAATTAAGAACAGTGACTCAATAAGTAGGAAATCTATTCTTTTACCTTAGCGAGATATTAGTGAAAATTTAGAAATATCAAGTTATTTCTTGGTGGATGTGATAGAGATTAGAGAACTAGACGTGTTGTCGTATTTAAGATGTTGTCCCTATGGAACAACTTAGGGCATCGTTGGCTCCACAAGCAAAGTACCTCAACTCCCTCCTTTTCCCCTCTCTCCAAATCGATCCAAGGTCACATTTAGGGTTACCAACTGCGAAAAACATTACAATGGATATTATTATTGTATTTCTCAATTCAATTGTGCTTGATATATTAATATCGATTTATACGAGTCATATACAAAATGATGCAGCATATTTATATGAGTATCCAACGTTAGTCGTTTGTAATTTGTCAGGTCACCCGTCTATACTTATGTAGACCAATGTCAATATGTATTTTTTAATGTGATACTTTCGTGTTGGCTAAAAAGCCTTAGAAATTTCGACTAATAATTTTAGAGCACGACCTGACCTTAAATTAATTAATTGCAAACTAAAGACAATAAATTTTTTTAGCAAACTATTACTTTCGAAACCACAAAACATTATACTTTTTTCTTGACCATGTTTTGCCTAGATTATGCACTTGTATGCGATTGGGAAAATTTTAGATGCTTTGAAATTACGATGTTCTATTTCATCTAAATTAATTATTCACATTAATTGTTATGGATTAAGTTTTTTTTTTTTTTGATCGGTCCTATTCTAACTCTCACTCTAAGACTTTTTGCTTTGTCTCCTTATAGGGTATAGGAGTCGAAATCCACACTTGAAACTAAATTGTTCTCACCCTAACCCTCACCTCTCACCTCCCACTTTCATGTTGGAAGGGTGGCACTGGGGCAAACCCCAGTGGTTGTTATGGATTAAGTTCAACATTCAAAGAATACATTAAAGGCATATTTGTTTGTCAACATGCGGCAAGTACTATAAAACAATTGACTTAGGTTTTCCTCTCTAAAGCAAGTAGCTAAGGGCGTGTTTGGTAACGATTTTGTTCCGGAGAATAATTTTTTATTATAAATATTTTTTTTTTTTATGATTCCGTTTTCAAGAAAAATCTCTGAAAAAAAAAAAAGCATTTGGTAACTTCACAAAATTTCTATTCTTGAGATAAAAATACGTTTATTAAGATTCTTAATTTTTTAATACTTTTATTATTTTTCTCTTTTCTCTTCTCCTTCCTCCTTCTTTGTGGTCGATCACCAGCCATCGTCGTAGTTGGCGATTGGTTGGGCGAGGTTCGATGAAGTCACTAGAGCCTCGCCAGGCTAAGGCGATGTCCCGCGAGCTCACTTAAGGCTTGCTTGGCCATGGCAAGCCTCGACCTCACTCAGGTGACGCAAGATTAGCCTCGCCTTGACCCGTCGAGGGCCAGCCTTGTGCTTGCTAGGGAGGCCGAGCCTCGCCTAGATTTGGTGAGGTTGAGCCTTGCCTAGCCACGGTGAGGCTCGGGCCAACGAGCCTTGTCGTGGCTAGGTGTCACTTGGGGCCGATGACACTCCGGTGATGTAGCCGGCCCTCATTTGATCCATCGCTAGCCATGGCCAAGGCCAGCCGACCGGCCAAAAGGAAGAAGAAGAAAAGGAAAGAGAAGAAGAAAAAAATAGATTTTAGGTTTTGTTCTTAGGAACGAGAAGCTACTTTTTTTTTGTTTCTTGATTATGTTCCAAATCTTTTTCCAATAACAAAAAAATAGATTTTTTTCCTGAGAAAAAAATTTACAAAACAGATTTCTATATATATATATATATATATATATATTTTGTTCTTGAGGACAAAAGAACTCGTTCCCGGAAGTAAAAACAAACAAGCCCTAAGTTAATGCACCCTAATAATGGACAATGGCTGACTATGATCCTCTCCATCCATGCCCATGGTATGTTTGGAAATGATTTAGTCCCAAAGTATATCCAAATATGATTGAGATTCATTTTAATAAATCAAGCCAATAATATATTATTCCCACCATAAAACACAAGTTAATTTTATTGTTTTTGTGGTTCGCTTTATAATTCTATCCATTCAATTGTTGATGTAACTGGTAAAAAAAAAAAAGAAAAAAGAAAATTCACTTTCGGCCGATTGGTTCAACAATTCTAATTTTTAATGGCCAATAAGTGCATACTGTGTTGGAAATGAGCTCATTGTTATGAAATCAATCAAAGGAATTGTTAGATGAGAATATTGTATTAATTAAACTAAATTCAAATCATTGAAACGGAGGGGTCTTATCCCATTTCTTGGTCCACTAGATGAGAACATTATATGAGTCAAACTAAATTAAAACCACTGAAATTGATGGATCTTATCCCAACCGACGGTCCAAATTTAGTTTAATATATAAACCATAGGTTAAATGAGTAATTTTTTCTATCATTTGTCACTGGTGTCATCTTCGAAATTGTGGACCCACCCCCAAAATCTGCAACAAAACAATGGAAAAAAGCACCACCCATATGGGATTTGGCTGGTGTCTTTTTTTGCATTGAATGCACTTCCATCCATGGCTTCTATGTGCCAACCCATTACATGCCTTGGATGAAATTGCCTGATTCTCTCATTGCTATCATTGTGACCCCTTGATTTACATATAATTACCCTCTTTCATTCTCTCTTCTTGCTCTCTCGATCAAAACCCTAGCAAAGGTTGCGTGCGTCTGTGTGCGCATTCTCATCCTTTGTGTTTGTTAAGAAGGAGGTGAAGAAGAAACTGCTTTTGAAGAAAATGGCCGCTGCATCGAACGGCACTCTGAATTACCAGAACCACTAACATCGCAGTATTTGCTTGGAGGGTCTGGTCGTGCGCTTCACCGTGACCCACCACTGTCGCCACACCTTTCATTTGGGTAGGTGTTTCGTCTTGTGTAAATTTGCGTATATAGACTCATATGTTTTCTTTTTTGCTTTTTTCCTTTCTGTGTTTTCATTGGGTGCTTCTTCGATTGACATTGTTGTTGTGGTAGAGAGAGAGAGAGAGAGAGAGAGAGAGAGAGAGAGAGAGATTCGTCGAGTTATTTATACTTCAAATTGATGTGTGCTGTCTTTTAGCTTTTACCCTACCGTCACATGCGCAAGTGTGCTGTCTTTTTCCTGGTACCTACCGCCACATGCGCAAGTTTATGCAGGTTTTTGCGTGAAGATATATCTACGTGAAATACATGTGGACTTACGTTTTCATGCATTTTTAAATGCGGGTATTTGGTGTTGTTGATGGCCTACGTAGAGATTATTATTATTTTTCATTGTGATAGATGAGGGATTACTTGATCGGAAATCGAAGATGCCAATATTTGGCTGATTAGCTCTAGGACTACAGATTTTTGTCGAAAACCACACTTTAGCAAGCCTTGTTGTTAGATAAGTTTTCAAAGGAAAAACTTCTGATTTCCGCAAAGTTTGCACTGTTTTCCTTATGTATGACGTTTCAAGGTTCCTTTTTCAAATGAAAAAGAAAAAGAAAACAAGACAGGAGGTTACATTTCAACCGAATAAACAAAATGGATAAATGTTTTCAAAATAAAAAGAGATAGTTTTTTTTTTTTTTAAATGAAGAGTGCATATAAGTTTAATAAACTTAGGTATATTTACTTGGAAGGAATTTTCCGAGAATTAGTTTATTGGACTTTCATGCATTTGATTTGCTGAAAATTAAAAACCATTTATGGTCAAATAAAATATGCATTTTTAAAGTTAGGAAAATGAATTGAATCACGTATCTTTGGTTACTTCTCAAGGAGAGAGATTAGAAAATCAACACTATACATGAGGAGAGAGGTTTCAAGTGAAGTTTCTTGTTAAGTGAGAATATATGTCAATTAACGATCTTAATACTAATTAGTGTTGAGTTGACATAATTGTGTTAACTTAAATTCAATAACAAATTATGATGTTAATCTGATGTCGCATCTTCGTTCCTTGTAATTCCCGTCAATCCTAGTTTATGCCTCGCACTGTGGTGTACTCGCTCAAGTTGAGCCCTCTCGGTTTTATTTCTGGCGATCAATTTTTTTTTTTTTTTGCTTTTTTTGATTGTTTCTGATTCAGATTGCTTGGGCTCCACCTTCAATGCCGGGAACGCGATGCGGTGGTGTGCCTGGCAGTGGTGGAAGGAGTCTGGAGGAGCTTCTTGACCAGAGCTCCTCGGAGCAGTAGAGCAGGTTCCCCTGTTGCCCAGGAAGATGTGCAGGAGCCCCCGGTCCGAATCGTAATGAATAGTCATCCTTATGTGCCTCGAGTTGCTTTGCGCTTTAATTATCAGTTTCATGTCATATTCGCTGTAATATAGACTCGTGGCTTCTTTCCTTTTGGATTTTGACATTGGCTATGCAAGATCAGTTTAATAAGTTACAGTGAAACTGATGGGATAGGAGCAATATTTTGCCCTATTTCGCATATGGTGTAATGTGGATTGAGTTATCGCCATGATTCTGGTCTCCGCACTTGAGATTTTAAATTTTTTAAGAATTTGTGGTGGAAATAAATCACATTTGCCTCGTTTCGTGAGCTTTGTCTCGTTCTTCTCAAAATGAGCATGAGTTGATCTATTTTTGCCTGTGGAAGACTAGGACTGCAAATCAGTTAGAGTCAATATCTCTCGGTCCTTCTCAATTCAATGAGCTCTCCAACGTATTTTCAAGCAATTTTCAGCTCTGTCGAGCTCTTTGCTCCTCCTATCTGTTGCGCTCTCTGTCTTCCTAGTATGTCATTTGGATGAGATTCGACATGATGAAAGACCACGTGCATGTGAAGGAAAATACTCGTTCATGTCAAAGAATGGCCCTGCTAAACTAGGTTCTGAGCACCTAGTCGGTACATAAGCGAAAAAACAAAAAAGAAAGGTAGAGAGAACAATGGCAAGAGAAACGGCAAAACGCAAAGTGGTTGTTCCTTCCGTTTAGAACCTTGACTTTTAAGTGTTCAGCGTGATATCACTATGGCTTTCTTCGTTCTGGTTTGGATCATTAAGAGAGGTCAGTGGAAAGAGACCCTTTGATAAGGGAGGGCAGTTGATGGTGGATGAGATCTTCTATGGAGCATGCCGAATTGGCTTGGATTTGGAAACGGGATTAGAGAAGTTTTCTGAGGAACAAGCTGGCTTTAAGAAAAGGATGGAGTAAGATCCTGCTGGTCTGTTCCAGTGTTCTTGTGGTTCACTCGATGATTCTATCCATTCAATAGTCGATTTAACAAGTAAAAAGAAAAAAATTCACTTTCGGCCGGTTGGTTCAACACTTACAATTTTTAATGGTCAAAGTGCACATATGAGCCCTGTTAATCTCAAATCAATAAAAGAAATTGTTAAATGAGTATAGTTAATGAGTCAAACTAAATTCAAACCGTTAAAATTGATGGGTTTTATTTGATCTTATGGGAAGGGAGATGTGAGAGGTTCAAATCTCCATTTTTTTAGGGGGTTGACATGGGGAGGATTTAGTTTTGGGTGTAGGTTTTGATTTCTACATTCTACAAGAAGTTAAGGCAAAAGTTTGAGAGCAAGAGTTAGAATATAAGCAAAGTAAGATTGACAAAAAAAATAAAAATGATTTTGCATACTCATTTCTCCATCAATTTTTCATGAGTAATTATTGGAATTGTGGGCCTACCACCCAGAATCTGTGACCAAATCAAAGGAAAAATCAACAGTCCATATCGAATTGGGTCTGTCTCTTTCTTTGCATTGAATGCACTTCCACGGGCCATCCCAAATTACGCATGCTCAGTATGGAATTGCCTGATTCTCTTGTTATCATCATTATGACCCCCTTAGTATATACATATCATTCCGCTCTTTCATTTTCACCACTTTCTCTCTCAATCAAAACCCTAGCAAAGGCTGTGCGTGTCTGCGTGCATTTTCTGATCTTTTGTGTTTATGAAGAAGAAGCTGCTTTTGAAGAAAATGGCCGCTGCACCAAACGCCGCTGTGAACCAACAGAACCAGTGCACCATCTGATTGGAGGGCCTAGCTGTGCGCATTACTGTGACGCTCGGCGGCAGCCAAACCTTCCATTTGGAGAGGTGTTTTGTCTTGGCAATATATAAAAACAGACGTTTCTTTTTGCTTCTTTTTTCTGTGTGTTTGAGTGTTTTCACGGTGTCCTTCTTTGTTCGATGTTATCACTGTGCAAGAGAGAGAGAGAGAGTTTCGCAAAGTTGTTCAAAGTTTAAACTGGCGCGTGCCATCTTTTTACTTATATGAGGGGTTTGATCGGAAAAAAAGAAATGTTGATATTTGGCCAATCAGGTCTGGGACTGTTATATCCGGTGTGTTGTAATCTGAAGATCTTCATCTAAAACCACAGTTTAGTAAATCATGTTGTTAGATAAATCTGCAAAGGAAAAACCACTGATTTCTGCAAAATTTGCACTGTCTTTTCTGATTCATGGGGTTTGGAGGAGATTACATTTCAGCCCGACAGATAAATGTGTTGCCGTGTTCAATATTAAAGGAGTTAACCATCTTTAATGAATAGTGCATATAGTTGCAGTAGAATTACAGGTACTTACTTATTGTGGGCTTTTATCGCAAATCAAAACCGATCACGATTTTCTTGACATGAAACATATGGAATCTTAAGGTCAAATTATCAATATAAAAAGCGTTGAATATTTTTCTTAAAGAGTGCATATGGCTGTATTAGAGTTTTTTGTGTAAGATACATTCATCTCGATACATTCATCTTGAATGCTATGCTTGTGTCAAGCCTAATTGCCCTTATAATTATAAGCTATATTATAAATTGAGACTTATACATACATACTGACCACAACATATTACGTAAGCACTTGTATTAACTATACGGTCTGTATTCTCCCTTTGAGCAAGTTAGTGAGTACCCATCACCATCGATCAGGGTGATTTGACTTGTAGCGATTAATTGACTACTCACATCATTGGTAATGGATGGGGATTGCTAGAAAAGTCTGTACCTAATATTTGCTTATTATGAAATAATATAGTCACTGTGAAATCGAGAGGTCTTATAATAATTGATGATGGTCACAGTGACCTTTCATGCAGCGACCATTTGAAACTTCAATGAGATCAAATACTTTATAAGTGGATCACTTTGATTGTATTAAGCATATCTTTGTGTCAAGTTTTTTATTATTATCATTCCGATTCTTTTATATAAGCTTTTTATGCTGAAATAGTGAAATGTATCGTGTACTACATTTTGCGTAGTGTTCTTTAAACACTCGAGTGATAATGGGCTTATCTAGCTGCTATAGACTTCATGCCAAGTTCAATTGACAGCTGCCTCTTGAGTTCCTTTCTCATTATTCCTTTGTGCATGGAAGCTCTTTGAATTGGTTATGATCTCTGTATTCTGTCATGCCGTTATTTTGACCATAGTATGATGATTTTATCTGTCTCTTGCAACCATGCTCTTGCTTCTATAATAATGCTTCAGTTTGTCTTTCATTGATTCTTCTCTTAAGTGATAATTGTACTGTCGTACCTGTGACATTGTCTGATAGATAGTCGTTTTCTTAAGTCAAATCTTCTGTTGATTTGTGCAGCAGCCACCATCTGGAGTTTACTGTAGACTTGATCAGGGATGGTAAGTGTGGCTTTTCCTTGAGCTTGCAGAATGTTTACCTTTGCTGATCTCCATCTGAACTCTTTTGTTAAGTAACAGATTTTCTTCCTAGAATGCTTGTTTAGATAATGGCCTGTCGATGTGCTAGGAAAATTCAGCTGGAAAGAAGTCCCTTTTAGGTCATTACTATTCGTTACATTACTTTTACATGGTGATCAAGGTCTTTATAAAAGGATGCATCAGATTATGCAAAAATAGGTCCGTCTAGCATTCTTCATCAACACTCAAATGCAACAAGAAATATTGTTTGTCAAAAAGAAACCTGCAATTGTTTTTTATCCCCGAAGTAATATAGGAGGCAAGACTGCTATGAGTAGGAGACGTTCATGTTCATCTTGTTTTTGCTTCATTTTTTCCTTCTCTATTGGCTTTCTTAGAACAGTGATGTTTTTATTTTCCAAATTAAAATTAGAAAAACTGTGGAAAGTTTTCATTGAAGTAAGTAGTTGCAAAAGAAAAAGTAAGTAGTGTTCTTTGCTAGAAGAAAAAGTAAGTGGTTGCAAATTATGATGAAGAACATCAGAAATGCAGCATCTATTCTTGGATATACATATTAGTGTTATGTTGTTTCGTAAATATATGCTCTTTTTATTAGGACTCAAGAGGTCCTGTGTGGCACGTATGATGTGGTCAAACGTGTAGTCATTAATCTTGATCATGGAATGGATGAAATATAGCCTGTGTATGCACTGAATTTTTTCTATTCTATGATTGTTTTTTACGGAAAGCATTGCTAAGTTCACAACCTGCGACTCTTAGGTAAACTTGAACTGCAGTGTCTCAAAACTTATTTTTTGAGTTTTGCCTTTTGATTCAGACTAGTCATTTGATGCTACCAAAATAGTTGCAATGTGTCCATGCAGTGGTTTCGAGATTAATAGAATAAACATTGTTGTGGTTAATTGAATCAGGCTAGCTTGCTACAGTCTGTTTTTTAGCTTTAAAACTCATCTTCCTTATCTCGTGTTCTCTCCTTTGCTCTTACAATTTTTCTTTTTTAGTACTTTTTCTGGTTCAGCGAATCTCTATTACTTGGAAGTAAGTTCTGATGGCCCGTGTGCTGATGATTGTGCTACCTGTAGTGGGATGCTAATTAAGTGCAATATGTTGCAGATGGCGGTCCTATCAGAGAACCCTACTCCTGTCGAAGCCTCCGTAGAGAAACCACCCATAGGATGATGGGTTCAGTTAATGGTTCTGGCCAGGCCTCAGTGTTGTCTCATGATACAAGTATCACTCATCCTTGTCTTGGTATCAACAGAAGGCCGAATCATGGATATTCATTTCGGGGTCTTATGCAGAGAATAACTCCGCACAACCATATCTTTTGGTGGATATCGAGGCATGCTGGGTTAGACAGATTCACTTTGATCCACTAAAAGGACTTTCGGCCATGGGCACTTTTCGAGGATGCTGGGTTGGATATCACTCATCTTTGTCTTGGCATTGACAGTAGGTTCTCTATCAGCTCTTGATCCTGTTTTTGTTTTTGATCCCATAACGAGAGAGTACAGAAGATTGCCAACATCAGAAGAAAAAGATATAGGCAGTCATCAAGTCGGACTCGGTTTCGATCCTTCAACAGGAAAGTACATCCGTGGACATATGTGAATGAAAGAAGAAGGTGCTTCGAAGTGACTACACTAGAAGCGAGTTCGTGGAGGAAATTGGAGGTACTTGATCGTTGGCAGGCTTATTTTGTAAATGAACCTATATTCTGGAACAGAGCCATTCACTGGAAAGCCTCTCAAATAGAATGTGACTTCATGATATCATTTGACATATGTCATGAGAAGTTTCAGAAGATTTCATTTCCCAAATCTATATCTGACTTTGTCATCAGTCCACATGCTGATGTTGGCCAATTAGGCCTTGAATCACACCACGATAATAATGGTCAATTGCTCCTACCCCCAAGGTTTTATCCCTGATGGATATAACCACCTCACGACAATGATCAAACCCAACGAACTTGAGCTGCTAGGCTTCAGAGGATGTTCAACTATAGTAGAACATGATAACGAGCAGATGAGATTATGGGAAGTGATGGTAACAAGCTCGAAGACCTTTCCATCTGGTTTTGGGATGAACATGATACTCACGTGCTGTGGAATCCCCACATGACTTATAAAGTCGTTGGTAGGTTGAGCAAGGAATATTATCTGTTGGAGGTAAGTGCTTGTTATGGTGATGTTCGGAACCAAAAAAAGCACTTCTCTCAGTTCCTTCGAAAAGGGCAAATTACCTGCTGCTGGACATCCCTGGCCTCCCTCCAATGCTTATTACGGTACGTGGTTATGAGCCTAGCCTTGCATCACCTAAAATTGCGTGATTGAGAGTTGTTCTTCTCGTCTCTTGGGGCTATACTTTTTGTGGTCTTCTGTCTGACCCTGTGAGTACTGTTTTTCTCCGCCGTTTAGCCGCATCTATGATTATTCGAGCAGTGCCTTTGCAGAAATGTTACAAGGGATAAGTACTTGTAGTGTAGGAATAACTCTCTTCGGTTTAACATTGTCAATTGCAGGTACTGAAGGATTGTTTGTGTTATTTCGTGGATTCACTTATGTTCTTCCCATAGTTAATGGAAATTTCACGCAGAGATGATTACGGCAGAATCTTTGGTTGAGGAGAGTAAATGAAACTAGCTGCAGGATGATGGAGATCGAATCTATATTACAAACGAATCCATTTGTGCAGGTAGAAATCTTTAGCCTATCAAACCTAAAAGGAAATATAATGCATTGTTGGGAACCATGACCAAATTAATGATCCTTGATCAGGTAATTAAGATACCTGGTATGCTCAAAACTTTCGGAGAAAGACATAGGCACAAGAATATGATCTGATTCCTTTGCGTCATCACTAAATGCAAACACTTCATTATTTTGACGCTCACTCAAGATTTGCTACACAACATGTTTGTCAGGTCTACTTTCTTAAGGTGAACTTCCTGTCATAAGAAGAAACAATAGTTTGCTGCATGGGTAGGAATGCATGTACTGTGGATTACTATGCCATTAGTGCCAAGTACTAGATTGATGTGGATTCAGGGCCAACATTGTAGTCTATCATTTAGTAAATTTTATGGAAGGACTGTTTTGGCCACTATTCTAGGGTCACGAGCGAGTTATGGTGACATATTTATGGTGAAGAACAGATGCTATACATAAGCAGCACTCTTGCATTACTGCCCTCTGTCGCTTTTTTTTTTCTCAGCTTGATTTTGTCGGTAAAGAATATTATCAACTCACAACTCAAGGGTGATGATCTAATTCTGTAATTGGTTACACTTTGCCCTTAGCTGGTGCAGCCCTGTGGAGCAGTCAATGAATTTACCATCTCCACCGAAGTCCAGCTCAAGCGGCCTGCTACCAGCTAAGCAAACAGCTTTTCAAGCTGAAGGATCTGGAACGATCAACATCCAGTTGCCTGACGTTGGTGAAGTGGTGGTGGCTTTAAGTGCAGATGTTCAACCGAGAGATGGAATAGATGGTCCCGAGGATATTAGTTCAGATGGCGAGGAATCCGTTGAGGTCCCATTGGAGTGATCGGACAGAGCAAAGCAGATAAATGGTTTGTTTTCGAACTGATCCAATCATTATGGTAGGGTCGTCAAGAAGCTGCCGGGACAAATAAGTGATTTTCTGAAGTGGACGATCGTGGTGTGTTAAAAATAGTTGGAAGCGAAAACCTTATATGCTTCATTTAGGGTCATGAAGAACCTGCTGTTTTCGTGAAATTCTCGGTCAATCACTTCTCGCTGCCTGATCACTATTCGAAATAGATCTCTTTGGCATTTGGAGGCGAATGAAGTTATCTGGTTGAAGAGTCTCACTTCAATATCGTTTGATATACTAAGATCGATTCAAAAAAGTAATATATTAAATGATGTAGCATATTTGTGTGAGTATTCGATATTATTTACTTGTAATTTTTAGGTTATCCGCTCTATACTTTTTACACCAATGTCAGTGTATATAGCATCATTCAATTACTTGAATTTTTCCTTGTGATACTTTTGTGATGGCCAACAAGCCCAAGTATTTTTGGACTAATCTTTTGGAAGGCATAGCCTTACCTCGAATTGATAATTGCAGACTAAATCAATCAATTTTTTATTTTTATTTTTGCAGGAAAAAATAAATGAATTGGTGGTGATGCAAAATCAAAATAATAGCTTTGATTGGTTTAGAAATACTTTAATTTCGACATCACGAAGGATGTTGTACTTTTTGCTTGACCTTGTTTTGCCTAAATTACGCATTTGCCCATGATTCGAAAAATTTTAGGGCATTAAAATTACGATATTTTTCCATTCAAATTAATTATTCATATCAATTATTATGGATTATGTTCAACGTTCAAAGAATACCATAGTGGCATTTTCGAGTCATAGTTGATGATATGGAAAGTATCTAAAGAAATCCAACTCAGGTCTATGTTCCTCTACGTTCAAGCACATGGTATGTTTGGAAAAAGATATAGCCTAGATAACCGAATGTCATTTAGATTTATTTGACTAATTCAAGCTAATCAAATTGTAAATAATGCGAGTCTTTTCCTTTCTCCCACCCTAAAAGACAAGTTTGTTTTACCATTCCCATGGTTGGCTCCATAATTCTATCTATTCAATCACCAATCTAGATTAGAAAAGAACATTAAAAAGAATTCACTTTCAACCTATGGTCCCATAGTACGAATTCCTAATGGCATACGTGCACATTTGTGGAGCCCTGTAAATCTTATATCAATAAGAGAAATCATTAGCTGACTGTAGCATGTGAATCAAACTGAATTCCAACCATCGAGATTGATAGGTCTTATCCAATCTGACCCAAATAAACCCATTTGAGTCCATTTACATGCAATGAAAATTAATGAACCATATCCAATTCATACCAAATCCATACTTGATCTCGACCTATATTGTTGAAATACTTTTATATTTAGTCTAATCTAGGAAAAGTCATACCTAAGTTAAGGTAATAGTGTGGAGTGAGGGAGCATAAGATTGGAAGGGGGCGAAATAGAATGAGGAGAGTTATAGAGGTAGGTTGGGTTTAAGTAAGTTGTAAACCTATTTATGACCTATTTAATATCTATATTAGGATTAAACCCATTCGTGACTTAATTACTGAATATAACTAATTTATATAACAATTCTATCCCTTGTATATTGGTCAAGAATTGAGCTCTATCGCATTTTTAAAGGTGTAATTGTTACTAGTGTTAATCCTCGGAATTGTGGGCACACCCCAAAATCTGTAATTAAAATAATGAAGAAATCCATAGCCCGTATCGGATTTGGTATGTTTCTTTATTTGCATTGAATGCATGCCTTGTATGGAATTGCCTGATTCTCTCGCTACCGTCGTTGACCCTTGCCTACACATATATCATTCCCCGCTTCCTTTTCACCTCTGTCACTCTCGATCAAAACCCTGGCAAGAGATTTGTGTCTGTGTGCGTGTTCTCATCTTTTGTGCTGGTGAAGAAGAAGTCGCTTCTGAAGAAATTGCCTGCTGCACCGAATGCCACTGCAAAGCACCAAAATCAGCGCGCCATCTACTTGAGGGCTTGGCCGTGCGCATCACTATGATATTCTCTGGTGCCGCCACACCTTCCATTCGGATAGGCAATCCATAGCCCGTATATTTTCCTAGAACTAGTGAACGTCTTCAGATTTACGTAAGATGAAATGCCTTTCCAGCAGCGACCTCCGAGGTGAGATGGTTTCCGATCCAATTCCGGACCAATTGGTTACATTGCCTCTAGTGTTGGGCTAGCTGTTTGTGGCCAAAATAGGTATGGACCTGTCAATAAACCTGTCTTTATCCTTTGTGATTAGTGCCCACCAAAACTCTCTGGTAGTTCTCTAGTCCTGAAAGTTGTTGTGAAATCAACTAGAGCTCGGGACCATCGGTAGTGATCATGTATAAGGCGTCTCTTGGTTCTGGCTGGCCATTGAAGGTGCTTGTAAAGGGGAAAAAACTAGGTTCAAATCTTGGGTAAGGAAAACCTGTCAGACCCAAACCATTCAGGTTAGAGTAGGACCAACCGGATCCAAATCCTAGGTTGTGTTCAAATCCTGTTGTTGGGCCTCCTCTTGGCCTGATATTCTCTGTGTGGGCCCATTTTGTAGGACTCGTAGTACTCTGGAATAGTTGAACTTGAACAGGGATTGATTGCACATACGGACCCTAAAAAATTGCCTTGGGTTGGGTTGAATTGGGCCCTGAAGCCCTTCAGTGGGTCATATTTGGCTTTCTTCTTCGTTTTGGTTTTCGTCCACTAGAGTCGATCGCGGATCTGAGGGCAGGTTCAAGGGTAAGTTTTCCTCAGACGATCAGGATCTTGAAGTTTCATTTTTGGTCATGGTCTTTCCTTTTGTGAAAGTGGCATAAGCAAAAAAAAATTTCTCCACAAGTTGAGGTTGCAACAACCTTCTCCAAGTGATTATTAGGTCCAGGACTTATTGGTAACTTGGGCACGATACTAGTATTGGGTGGTCTTGGACTTCTCTTATCCCCAAAAGCTAACTTAAAAGGTGAGACTTTCTCTCACACTTATAAATTGACTAACAGCCTATTCCACAATTGATGTGGGATAATCTCAACAATCTTCCCCTTACATATCGAGTCTAGGTCGAAGCACAACAACCCATAATGTGTGACTTTTTAGGTCGAGAATTATTGACAAACTTGGGCTTTGATACCATTTGTCATAGGTTGACAATTCCTTCACTGCGAACCAACCCAAGTGATGCCGGCGAGCGGAACACACCGGGCCAGCCATCGTTCAATATAGAATAATATGGTGAATAGATTCTTTATACGAGATCCACACTTAAGTTATCTCGGGAGTCTAGTCCATCAAGTAAGACAATAGCCTTCTTTAGGCTTAACAATTGGTTTCGGTCTGCCATAGTCTCATTAAGAAAGCGGCATCAGCTCTCGACCAGTTTGTGCATGGGAAGCCAACCTTCCCTTCAAAGCTCCTAAGTAATATAATCATTCTTTATGGGAACTCTTAACACTAACCATCTTAACGCCACTCCTACGGATCAGTTATATTTATTCGATAACTCCAAACTTCACTCTCAAGGGTTCATGAGTATGGGACAAACTCCCATAGTTGCAGGTTGTTGATCGCTTTCCCGTGTTTCTCTAACCATCAATGCCACTCCTTGGGACTCATGTAGATTGCAACACTCGCCCAACAAAATAGGCCACTTCACTCTATTGGTTACTTTCCCTGGTTAAAGCCGTTCGCGAATATCTAGTCACTTGTGCTCCCTAACAGATGTGGCACCCTTGGTCAATTACACTCCTTTGGTAGCACATTCGTTCACTTACTAAGCTCCTCCTAATCTCTGCAGGTCAATAGATGGTAATCCCCTTGTTGGAAATGTGATAATGAGACCTCCTCATGAGATCCACCTATTGATCTTAGAACATTATCCATATTCAATGAGTAATTCGGTTCCTCCTGTTGGATGAATATAGCTTCGAATTGGGTATAACAATGAAGTCGGATCTTTAGAGCAACTAAGTCAGATTTTGAGACGCCATATCACTTTCTTTATAAATTTACTTATCCCAAAATGTTACTAATGGTCACTAGCAAATATTCTCCAAGATATAATAAAGTCTCAAATGAGAATACTAGATAGCAATTTTAGTATTTTTCTAGGGTCTCTCTAGGAAATAATTGGAAATAGTGGCTATATATTCTTTCGAAAGAAAACGAAAATGGAAGAAAGAAGATTATGAAAAAACTTGACAATTCTGTAAGAATTGAACACAAATGTTGAATAAATATATTTGAATGGATACAACCTTTCAAAGATGAAGAAATTATTTTCGAATAAACACAACTTTTCAAAGGTTGTAAGAGTGCCTAATAACCGTTAGGCAAAAATAATAATTTCGAAATTTAATAATTGAAAAATAACTATCACTCTATTATGAACAATCAAACTATTTCAATAGGACGCAATAGTTAATTTATAATTATTAATTCGAATTTCAATAAATAAAAAATAATGATCATTATTTAGTGCCAAATCTTGTCTATGTGTGTACTCACATCCTTTCGATGTGGGACAAGGCATCTCTTAGTTTGTTTACAAACAAACTATCAACACCTCCTTATGCCCCCATTGCCATCCTAGAAGCTAGACAGGAGCTGCACATTATCTGAGCCCCTCTTGGCCTTGGCGATTACTCTCTGCGCTCATAGGACCAAGAAGACCACGGGCCTTCCCTGAATCACTCACCTACTAAAGGGATCCTTGCTCTGATACCATGTGAGATTTTGTGCAACCACTGCCAACTATTGTAAAAGCAACACCTTCATTAGGCAGCCAAAAATGAGCGTCGTGATGTCATCAAGTACGCAGGTAGTTGTGAGCGCTAGAGTTGAGCATACTTCATC